>CM074724.1:142447206-142894706 GCA_037306005.1 Rhinophrynus dorsalis | reverse complement strand
CAGTAAGACTATATAAAATGGGTTCTAAGGACACTGACTTGTGAGACAGATGCTTTACTACAACTAGTACATTTTTATACCTAGTGTGGGAATGTCCTGAGGTCTTCCAATCTTTGGGAGTGGGTCTCTCTATCAGGGGGCCTAGACAGACAAATTCTCCTGACCCCGAAGTTGGGTAATTCTGTCAGTTATCCCTGATGACTTAGATACTTACCCTGTTAAATGTCTTCTATGGGAGACCCTGGTTACTGCATGATAGTTACCATGGCATGGATGTCTGCCATTCCACCCTCACATGAACACTGTGTGAATTTGGTGGTCCAAAATATGCTACACTACCACTTAGTATATTTTCGCAGAGGGACCCTGCACAGGTTCCATGTGATCTGGTCAAAATGATATCCCATTTTGGAACAAATTCCTCTCCCTAACCGGGTGATGCTGGGAAATATTCTCTGAGGTCCTTGTCCGTACTGTCCAAGCTGGTGCTGGTGCGTTTGGGGTGTCAGGGGGCCAGTGGCCTACTTGAGTGAGAGACTTTCCCTTTTCTTCCCATATGCAGGGCTCAAAATTTCCACTTGCCACTAGCCAATGGCGAGTGAAAATTCAGCCCTGGCGAGTAGAAATTCAGCCCTGGTGGGTATGTTATGGCTTGCAGTGGCAAGTAACTTTTCAGGTCTGGCTAGTAGCAAAGGATTTCACATTTTAAGCCCTGCCATATGTATATATATATATTTTTTTTTTTTTCTGGGGCTCATATTCACAAAATACAAAAAAATGCTCTGTGGGATGTCTGACCTGTACTCCATGTGGTCTTATATTTAAATCACTTTTGTGCATATGTGGAATTGTACAATACTGCCTTCTCTGTTTAATTCAATGCAATGCTTTGTTCTGTGCTGTATCTTGACGTTATCCTTAATAAAAGTATTTAAAAAAATGTGTACAAAAACTGCAAATACACATAGCTGCATTTTTGATGCAACACTACCTTCCATGCATTATAAGCCTTTCACCTAAAAGAGTCTAGAGTAGATAGTGGGAGGAAAAATAATGCATTTCTACCTTGGGAGCACATGGGCAATCAGTGTGCAAAGAAAGCAGCACTGGGCAGTAGTCACAGAAGAAAATAGGAAGAATTCTGGAACAAACCAACTTAAAGTGTTAGTAATGTCCCATTATAAATAGCTTGCATTTTGTAGAGCTTCAAAAGTTGAATTGAATGCAAAAAATCATATCTCTCAAACCGATAAGGTTTGAGAGATACATGCATTCAAACTTTGATGTGTCCTGCTTTCAGCAGCGGTTTGAGAGATATGCTTTTTTGCATTCAATTCATCTTTGGAATCTCTACAAAATGCAAGCTATTTATAATGGGACATTACTAACACTTTAACCATAGGGGACAAATACACCTTTTCTTTTATTTAATTGGGGCTTTTAAGTCGTTGAATGACAAATCATATTCAACACCTTGCTTTTAAATGCACTGGATATCCCTCTAACTTTCAGAGGGTTAAAAGCCCCATGCAAATGAATGGAGATTTGGGGAATTGCTATTTCTCCCCTATGTTGCAACTGGTTTTGTCCATAAGGCAAACTTTTGTTAGCATCTTTCATTGTGACTACACAGCTACAGGCATGTACTAGAGATCAGTAGAATGCTTAGAACATAGAATAAAAATTATACCTTTATTGGCTAACTGAGTGGCCAATAAGACCACTAGTTGTCTTCTTCAGGCATATATTAATAAAGGTATAATTTTTACTCTACTAGTCTCCTGCATTTTCTATGGCTAATACTGTACCACCTTTACTCATAGCATATAGAAGCAACAGGAATGTAGAAACTGGTAAGAGAAAGGCTCACATAGCAGAATGAATACCTCTCTCCATGGTACTGAAAAGAGATGCTTGATAGGCCAAATGTACAATTTCTTGAGCAAACCAGCTGTAATTTCCAGTCATATTTGCCAAATGCTTTATTTATCAGGACTCCATATATGGTATTTCATAAAATCACCTACATTATCGTGACCAAAATGTGTCACATAATATGACAGAGAAGAAAAAGTGCATGTAAACTACTACATTCTAATGCATTTTTCATTTGAATCAAGGTTTTTTTTTATTGATTATCTGAACCTGGGAGTTTTGTCTCAGTTAAGTAGCTGCTAACAATCCAAGGTTATGTATGTTAGCAAATTGAACTGACTCAGTGATCATGTGCAAGAAATGTTCTTTAGTAAACACTAAAGAATTACCCAGTTTGCAAAATATGTTCAAACATATGCAAAACATAAACAAAAAAAATGAAAAATTTGATCACCTAGAATGAATTGTTTCAGCAAATCGCATGACTTGTACATATCTCAAACATAACACTTTGAGTGTCTGTGGTGGGGGTGTCCAATGCGTTGCAGAGCAAAGAGCTGAATATCCCCTTTGACTTTCAAAAGGTTCAAGCTAATTTGCTTATCTCTAATTGTTATTGAGAAGCAGTGCATTTTGTACCACTCAACAGTTCACTATGAAAACGTTGAATGTAAAACATTGTGCGGCTACATGCCACATTAAGCATGCCGCCATAATGAAAAGGGTGACATGAGACTCTCACCCTGCATAACAGAGCAAAATTTTCATGTTGTGCCATGAAATGGCAATTCAACCCGAGCCCAGCATCCAATTTATTGCCCACATACAACAAGAAAAAAATTAACCTCTTTGCTGCTTCAGATATTAATGTAGGCTATGATTGTCATATCATGTCCGTTTGGCTCTTACAGCTCTGTGTACATTGTGTTCAGGGGCTCGTCCTCCATATCCAATGAGATTTTAATGTGGTGATGTATAAGGAGGCCCACCTGTTCCCTGGATCCAATTTCTTGTAAAATGTGAAGACCAATTTTTGATTAGGTATGTAATTAACCCTCCTTGTCTAAATTGTCATATGAGATTGAAGCCTCCTTGGATTTTCCCTTTATATAAGTGAGAGGTGGAACATCTGCCATATCCGAACTGTAAAAGCCGAACGGATGGAAAATGAGAGCGCCACAACCAGACACCCATGTCCACAGCACATGACACAAAACTTGACAATCATAGCCTAAATTGATATCTGAAGCAGCCAAGAGGTTCATTTTTGGATGTTGGGCACAGGTTGAATTGCTGTTTCATGCTGCAACATCTCACGTTATTATGCAGGGTGAGATTCTCATGTTGCCATTTTCAATAAGCTGACATGCTTAATGCGGCGTGTAGCCGCTCAACTTTTTAAAAGGATACCCCACTCAAATCCCAAAATGAACCCTTCAATTGGCCAGGCAGTGGTCCAACACATTGCAGAGCAATATGTTACACACCCCTTCTGGCCCTACAATAGCTACATTGCTCATCTCTATTAGGTTTTGCAAATCAATGCTTATTGGCGCCACTCAATGGGTTAATAAACAATTCACTCAAATTAGAAACAAAAAAATCTCATACCAATCTTGGGAAACATGATGAAAAGAAAATAAACAATGGGGGGAAAATGAAAAGTTTTTGCCGGTATAGCAAATGAGAACATTGAAAAACAAAGGGAACTGGGAGGGGGAATTTGCTGACAAAATAAGAAAATGCCAGCAAGAATCAGGAAGATAATAATACAAGTAATAACAATAACATGCATTTATAGAGACCCTTTGATCCAAACAACAACACAATGCAATTCAAATGTATTCAAGGGATTGAGAGTGAGGCAGTGAGAGAGGGATACAGTAGCACAAGAATTTCTCTGACCGCATTTAATTCATTAGCATCTCAGTTATTCAACTCCTCAGTGTAATCTCTAATTAAACACAGCCACAGACGCTATATCTACAGAAAAGCTCAACTTAAAACTTCTGCTCTCAATAACCATGCCATTATTATCCCTGCATTGTTAGCAGGAATGGAAAATAACCCTCTGTGTTAAACCTCTATTGAATGACTGACTTGAGGCAGAGCTGCTTTCAATTGAAATACAGACCAAGAATGGAAAATAAATACTAAGCACATGGGGCACCATTTTTTCATTTCCAGCTAAAGTTTTGGACAAATTATAAATGGGCATGTAGAGCCAGTATTTTCGTGATTTGTGTCATCTAAAGCTCATGCTGACCAAAATAAATTCAACGGGGTGGATTATACGAATCCACAAACTCAGCTCATTTTCGGAGCTAAGACTGCATAAAAATAACGATCTTGCTCATTAGGTTATGAACAAATACATATGATCTTTTTAGTGCGTACCAACTCGCACACACTTACACACACAGATGCACCCACACACACTCCACCATCAATAATACTCCAATGTGAGAAGGCCTCAAATACCTCCTACAAGGAACAGGGCTATATTTACATCCCAGGCACCGCTAGGAAAGGCACCTTAGGTGTCCTTAGCTCTGCCCATGTACAAACCCCTCAATCCTCACATGATCCCACCCATAGTCCCAAATACTGGTCCCTGGCACAGAAAATACCCTTACGTTCTAACATACAGACACAAAATTTTTTTTATCCCCTTGGTTGCTATGGAAATCTCAAGTGCTTTGGAGACTTCTCTAACATCCAAGGTTTTAACCCTTTGAGTGCCAAAGGGTTACACTATGCATTGCAGAGAAATGCATAGCGCACCTTACTGCCATTCAAAGGGATAAGTAATAGCCTGTAGAAAAGTCTATAAACTGGTGCAGGGACAATGTTGGTGTGGCAGCACAGGTAATGCTGTAGGCAGCTGCCTACTCTGCCTAATCTTACTGTAAGAAGAAAATCGGGGACAGTTTACTCCAATTTCCTCTAGAACTTAGTAAAGTACATAGAACACAAAGCTTGGAATGGAACACATCAAAAGCCCATACACTCCCCCGCTGTCCTCCCACTGGAACAAGCAGAATAAGAGGAAGATGTCTTAGTAGAATGTAGGTGCTGAGCACCAGAATTGATTATCCTTTTGAGGCGGATCTACTGAGTAGAACTAAAAAAATTCTGGATCAAAACAGCTTCACCATATAGACACATAAATGTCATCCAAATTACCCATTGAATTTAAATCCCCATTTAATTAAGTGAGATGTTTTAGTTGTCCCCTATGGTACAAATGGTTTGCTCCAGTTCTTCTTAGTACATCAGCATCAGTATAAATGCTGCTATAATTTCGTTATAACTGGATATGGGCAGAGTCTTTGCAAGATCAAATTTATATTCGACCCAGAGCCAGCGCAAGACTTAAGGTTCCAGTCTTTCTAGGAATTCCAGAAAAAACAGTGTGCATGAGCCAGTCAGACTGAGTCGGGTATCCTGTTATTGGCTGGGATTTTGCAGTGTGTTAAGGGGGTGAAAAATTCCAATTAAATCAATGGAAATGATCATTTGTCCATGTGGTTCTATTAGTTTGCTGCTGAATTGATGTTCTTTTTTTTGTGCATATCACAAAAGCCTCTTCCTAGCCTGCTGTTTGTCATTGTCCAAAGAACAGACCTAAGCATTTCCAAATTCTGCAATGTCTTTCCTTTCTATCAGTCATTAAAGGTACCACCTAGATATTGGTTTTGTTATTTTTTTTATTGTCTTTTACAACTATTGTTTGAGTAATACAGTATCATCTTTTGTCGATGTTAAATATAAAAGAAGAACATCCCTATGGACCTTGAGGTCAGCACAGTGAATACAATCATATTGTATACCAGACTCTAAAGCTGGACAGATATTTTGATATTTGGCAGTGTTTAAAGCTCCTTTTAGCGGTACCTTGCAACAAGTTTCCCTAGAAGTAAAGGCTAATACAGAAGGGAACACTGTATTTATGCTTAAGAGATCTTGCGGAATTGTTGCTTGTACAGAGCTTATGATGAGCTTGTAAGTCATACTCTGCTATAAGTGGGCATTAATTTCTGCTTAATGTACCGTGCTATCTCAGGCCTGAACAATGCAACTACTGAACAAGACTTTCAAGATGATTAGGCCATGGACGCAAGTACCTTTATTTGTTATTTATTGCCAATTTCAGTCACTGTATGTAGATTCACAAACTGTTCCAGAAGAAAATTAACCTGTACATTGACAAGGAGAGCCAGCAGCATCCTGAAAATGAGCTGAGAGAAAAGGTTGTAGGCTTTATATAGTCACATGTTGATCTGCACTGCATTCTTATTCAGGCCAGTACAGTCTCTTTGCTTGGAATTCTGGGAAACCTTAAAGGAGCAGTAAACGTTTTTAATGAAAAGGTCTGTTAAAGAGCTCTTCCTGCTGAGTAAAACAAGGTCACTCCCACTGCCGTTTTATTCAGAAGTTACAAAAGTTTAAATAATCAGAAATGAATTGACTGTGCATTTACTTTCTAACTGACAGGAAGTGACAGGCAGTTTCTAGTACATTCTACAGAGAACTGTAAGTCACAGCCTTTCCTCTCCATTACAATGTAACAAGAGAACTAATTGGAGTTTGACCTCTAGAGGACACTGCTATTGTAGATAAACATGGGTTTAAACTGTAATAACTCTGGAAATATGCATCTGTCAGTAGTGGGAGTTCCCTTATGTTACTCAATAGGAAATGCCCTACAATATATGTTTTTTTCTTCATAAAAAAGTTACTGCTCCTTTATCCATGTGAATGCTAGAAAGGTATGCAATGCAATGCTTTGCAATTAGTTGCATACCGCTCTGACACTCAAATGGTTAACCCCTAGGATTCTAGGGACATCCCCAATGCTTTCCTCTGCGATACATTAGAGATGTCTTTAACACCCAAGGGATCAAATCAGTCATGTTCAATTGCTTATTCTGTAAGTCAGAATGTTGGTGCATTCAGTAAAAATACTAAACACAATGAAAGCCTTCAAGCTCTTATACAACTAAAAGTCTGTTAATAGTCAATCATGGGTTGCATCTGTTCCTCTTACTATTAATTGTTCAGTCACACCGATCCCACCAATAAAATTTTCCTTTTCTCTATACACCTACCAATCACAATCACTTTGGTAATCTGCTCACCTTTTTTCCAGTAAGAAGCTGGATACTCTGTTTCAACACCCCAGCATAGTGGGATGAATATATGCTCTCACAGTTTATATGTGGAACGACTGGCCAAATATGATATATTTACTATGGAAAAAGCTACCTAAGATGAGAGCCAATTAAATTGTACAAGTATATCTAATATATCTTGTGGGAACGTCCATTACAAGGCCTGTTCAAGCTATTAGAATGCACCTTTGTAGACTAGAGAAAATGTTTCAACTATAGCAGCAGAGTATGCTCTTTTCAGTAAGGGCTGTTCAGATGTGTAATTTACTACCCAGGCATGTGGCGATGGCAGACATTTTAGATACATTTAAGAGAGGATTAGTTGCATTTCTAGCAGGAGAGCACATTCAGTTGTATACTTTCCTTGTTAAATTGATTTGTTACTATTGTAGCTGTACCACCTGTTCACAGTTTTGGTCAGTGGAAGTTATTTGGTATAATTCTTGGTGAATACTTGTAAATTATGAATATATTTAAATGTAATATTCAATTTCACTTGTTTACTTTAAAAGGTTAGTACGGTCTACAAAGTGTACCTGGTTTGCAAGCACACTTTGTAGACCGTTCCAATGAAGTATTTCCTTTTTAGATCACGGTATCTCGGCTCTACCTAAGAGACGCCTGCCAGTCCCGGGACCAGGATCTTCTTCTGTCAGATAGAGGCTGACATCACAGAAAGTGGAGGGAGGGGGAAACTTTAAAATGTTGTATCTCTGAAACCATAAATGTTTGAGCGATCAGACTGGCAGCTATGGGTTTCTCTTTTTTTATTATCTACAATATTACTTTTTATTTATATAAGACATTACTAACCCTTCAGCAGATCCAGAGGAACATTCTTAATGTAGCAGTGTATTTCATTTATATCAAGCATAGACCAGCAGGAGATTAAAATACTATCATTTTAAATTCTTGAATGAGTAGACATTTAAATTCAGTGTAATTCATTATATTCTTCTTGAAGATTTTTATGACATAGGGTTATATTTAATGTTTTCCCTTTTTTTTATAACAGTAATGCTTTTACAACATCCCATTTCACAATTTACTATTTTTCCCTCATCCGCTGTCTCTCTCTCTACGTATTTATGAAGTAGATATATCTGCTCATTTTTGTGATGGAGACAGGCAGTAATCTCTTCCAGATGAGTCAAGACCCATGGTATCACTCACAGCTTTAACATAAGTCTGTTTATGGTATCTGATTTAGATGTCTACAGCAAAGAGAAGAGCTGTCAGAGGTAATTTTAGTGATCTGCACCTTTAATGTACCTTTGACAACTCACCTTTATTCAATAGCTGTGTACCGCAGAGAACATTCACCTCCCTCTATTATAACTGTAGGAGTGATATCAACAAGGTAGCAGTCTGAAGAGATTCCAGCAGGTCATTGCAGGGGAGACAATCAGGGAGAGATGACACTAGCACAGCAATTTTTCTAACTAGGCAAAGTAGATACAAGCCGTAAGGTTCATTCTTAATATATAACAAAAGTTAGGGGCATCCTCCTAAGCTTCTGTTGCCCCCCCCAACACATTGTCTACATATAGGAACATTGAGAACATTAGTACATTTGTTATCAGACGTGAGAGATAAGTTTGGCCTCAATAGTGCTAACTAGCATACTATGTAAAGAAATGCAACTGTGCCACCAACACATAAATGTTACTTTCTCAAAAAAAAAATTAAAAATAGAAAAATTGCTATGACAACATATAGGCAGATTTTATGGCATGTCAGCTTTAAAGGGATAGACCGAACCAACAAAATGAATGAGAACAAATTCACTGTTCCACAGCTCCTCAACTGTTGTGGCCACATCCATATCCTCTTTGAGGGTGTGTCCAGAGCAATTTCAGTATCCCTGCACCAGTTTTAATCCCATTACAGGCTATAATTTAACCCATCAGATGCTAGAGAGATCTCCAACGCATTGATGATATGGCCAGAACTGTATCTGAAAGGAAACGGCACAGTCTTCCTCCACGGGAAAAGGAGCAAAATGGCTGTTTATATTTGAGAGAACAATTGTAAAGTTTTACCATGAACACATAAACATACCTAAAACTGCACAAACATCATTTCATTCATCATCATCAGTATTACTGCTCCCAAGTCCAGCCCCCATCCAGTCACATTCACGATTATAAGCTGTAATAAGGCCATCTTCCACAACCCTAACTATAAGTATTTCTGCTGCTCTGTGAAGGGCAGTGTCACTGACACTGTCACATACAAGTAGTAACATTGAAACATCTAGTCCCTTTAGTAGTGATAGTAGTAGTACCTCAGGAACCCCCTTAGTATATGAAATGTATAGGGTGGAGATAATTCACTCATGATCCAAAAGCTAAACATCTGTTGTCATTGTTAAAAATGGTTTTGCAGGAGGAAAGCACCTCCTAGACACCTCCACATTGAGACCCACCAGAAGACCAGCAGTAGAAGCACTCTTAAAAGTGCATGGAGCAAAGGACCACAGAATTGTATGTTTTAGATTTCTTCATGAATGGAACAATATTTTCCTCAGTAACGACACCCATGTCTCATACTGCTGCTGTTTTGTAAATCCAAAGGACGGAAGATATATTTGAGTTAGTCAGCACTGACAAGACTCATAGGGGAGATGCACTAAGGTGTGACAATGAGGTGATAAAGCAGAGAGTACTACTCCTGCGATGTCGCTTCTCGAATTCCTGAGTTATTCTGTGGAGCCAATGCACTAAGAGTTCTCCAACTTTGGACATAGAGCATAGGCTCTCTAGAATAACATAGGAACTGGAGAAATGATATCACGGAGAAGTCATCTCTGCATTATCACCTCTTTATCATATCTTAGTGCATACTCCCTATATAGTCCCAACATCCTCCTCCACCGTTAGTTACATAGTTACATAGTAATTTAGGTTGAAAAAAGACTTGCGTCCATCCAGTTCAACCCTTTTCCTATTCCTGTTTACCATCGCTGACCCAAAAGAAGGCATCTGACTCCAAATGGCAATCAGATTTCTCCCTGGATCAACAAGCCCTAACTAAATATTAATCCCAATACTAACGTGCATAGCCCTCTATATTATGCTCTTTTAAATAAGTATCCAGGCCCCTTTTAAAGGCATCTAATGTATTTGATAGCACCACCTCCTCCGGAAGTGCATTCCATACCTTTATTGTCCTTACTGTAAAGAAACCCTTCCGCTGTTGTAGACTAAATCTCCTTTCCTCAAGTCTAAGCGGGTGGCCCCTTGTCCTGTGTACTGTTCTGTTAATGAACAGGTCTTTTGAAAGCCCTTTATATGGGCCTTGAACATATTTATATAGTGTTATCATATCCCCTCTAAGACGCCGTTTCTCTAGTGTGTACAAGTTTAACTTTTCTAGCCTCTCTTCATAACTAAAACATTCCATTCCCCTTACTAGTTTTGTAGCCCTCCTCTGCACTCTCTCTAGTTCCATAATGTCCTTCTTCAGAAAGGGCGCCCAGAATTGAACAGCATATTCTAGGTGGGGTCTTACCATGGACCTGTAAAGAGGCATAATTATATCTTCCTCCCTTGAGTCAATACCCCTTTTAATACATGCCAATATCTTATTGGCCTTTGCAGCTGCCAGCTGGCACTGCATGCTACTGCAAAGTCTATTGTCTACCATTACTCCTAAATCCTTTTCATTAGTAGATTTCCCCAGAGAAACACCGTTTAAACTATATGTTGCATTTTTATTATTATACCCAAAATGCATAACTTTACACTTGTCTATATTGAATCTCATTTGCCATTTGCCTGCCCAGTTACTCAATTTGTCCAAGTCCTCTTGTAATGAAGACACATCCAGTTCAGACTTTACTACCTTACTTAATTTTGTGTCATCGGCAAACACTGATACATGGCTTCCTATGCCCTCTGGGAGGTCATTAATAAACAAATTAAAAAGAAGAGGACCCAGGACAGATCCCTGAGGCACTCCACTTATCACGTTTATCCAACTGGAGAACTTGCCATTTACTACCACTCTTTGCATTCTATCTTTCAGCCAATTTCCAATCCACTCACAAACATTTTGCCCTAGTCCTATTTCATTCAATTTGTACAGTAACCTCTTGTGTGGAACTGTATCAAATGCCTTGGCAAAGTCTAAATAGATCACGTCAACCGCCTCTCCCTCATCTATATTATTACTTTTTCATAAAATGCGATCAAGTTCGTTTGACAAGACCTATCTTTCACAAAGCCATGTTGGCTATTGCTAATGATATTCCTGTTCCAGCAGAATTCTTGAATATATTCCCTTAGCAACCTTTCAAACAGCTTCCCTACCACAGATGTCAAGCTTACGGGTCTGTAATTTCCTGGCTGGGACTTTGATCCCTTTTTAAATATGGGCACCACATCTGCTTTACGCCAATCCATGTGCACCATACCAGAAATAAAAGAATCCCTGAAAATCAGATATATCGGTCTGGCCATGGTCTGGCTTAGCTCTTTAAGTACCCGTGGGTGTATACCATCTGGCCCCGGAGCTTTGTCTACCTTGACACCATTCAATTGTTTTAACACTTTTTCTTGTGTTAGCCAGTCCCATGCTTGCTGTGACTGTTCTGTAAAAGTAGTTTGCAGATTCTTGTCCAATAGGTCTTCCTTGGTAAAAACAGACGAAAAGAAATTATTTAAAATATCTGCCTTCTCTCTGTCACCTTTGACCATCTCACCCGTTTCAGCTAACAAGGACCCAACATTATCAGACTTTAATTTTTTGCCATTAATGTATTTAAAGAATTTTTTTGGGTTGCTTTTGCTCTCCTTAGCAATATTTTTTTCATTCTCCAGTCTAGCTAATTTAATAGCCTTTTTACAGATTTTGTTGACATTTTTGTATTCTGCAAATGCCTCTGCTGATCCCTCAGCTTTGTAATGTTTAAATGCCGCTTTCTTGTTATTTATTTCATGAATTACTTTACTGGTTAGCCACATTGGTTTCAATTTGCTTCTTTTGTATTTGTTTCCAACAGGGATAAATTTATATGTGTATTTTTGCAATGTTATTTTGAAGGCATTCCACTTACCTTCTGTGTTTTTTCCTGAAAATATTTTATCCCAGTCAACGAGACCAAGGGATGAATTAAACCTGCTAAAGTTGGCCTTTTTAAAATTCAGTGTTTTGGTGGAACTCATATCAACTTGTTTTTTTGAATTAATCTCAAACGATACCATGTTATGGTCACTATTCCCCAAGTGCTCCCTTACTTGGATGTTAGAGATAAGTTCTTCATGGTCAGTTATTACCAAATCCAGACATGCATTCCCTCTGGTTGAGGTCTGCACTAGTTGTGACAAAAAATTGTCATTCAACAAGTTCAGAAACTTGCTGCTTTTAGCAGAGTTAGCTGTTCCATTTTTCCAGTCTATTTCTGGATAATTAAAATCCCCCATAATTATAGTTCTCCCTATTTGGGAAGCCTTTTCTATTTGCATTAATAGCTGTGTTTCTTCAAGGTCACCAATGTTTGGTGGTTTATAACAAATACCCACTAATATTTTCTGGGCAGTTTTATCCCCAGTGACTATTTCAACCCACAGGGATTCCACATGTTCACTACTGTCATCACATATATCTTCCCGCAATTGAGGCAATAATGCTGGTTTGATATACAGACAGACCCCGCCACCTCTTTTGCTCGACCTATCTTTTCTAAATAACATGTAGCCCTCTAAATTGATTGCCCAATCATGTGTGTCATCCCACCATGTTTCTGTTATGCCTATCAAGTCATAGTTTTCAATTTCAGCTACCAGCTCCAGTTCCCCTATTTTACCAGTTAAACTTCTGGCATTTGCAAGCATACAATTTATGCCACTGCCATTTGTGATTTAATTTTGTTGTGGCTTATAGTCTTCTCCCTATCATCTGTACTAACCCCGCCCCCAGATCCTCCCACCTGGTTATTAACTACCTCACCTTCCCTTTCTATACTATCTATCCCAGTATTTATTGGCCCCTCCCCCCCTCTTCCTAGTTTAAAATCTCCTCCAACCGTCTAGTAATCCTCTCCCCAAGCACTTGAGACCCTCTTGCATTCAGGTGCAATCCATCCCTGCTATAGAGATTGTACCCCAAAGCAAAATCAGCCCAGTGCTCTAAAAACCCAAAGCCCTCCTTCTTACACCAAGACTTCAGCCATGCATTGAGCTCCCTAATCTCCCGCTGTCTCTCTGGCGTAGCGCATGGCACAGGTAGTATCTCTGAGAATACTACCTTGGAGGTCCTGTTCCTAATCTTACTGCCTAAATCCCTAAAATTACCTTTTAGGACTCTCCACCTTCCTCTAACTTTGTCATTGGTACCAATATGCACCAAGACAGCTCGATCCTCTCCAGCCCCTCCCAATAATCTGTCCACCCTGTCTGCAACATGCCGAACCCGGGTGACAGCATACCATTCGGTTGCTGCGATCAGAGCCACAGGTTACCCTATCTGTTCTCCTAATAATGGAGTCCCCTACCACCACAACCTGCCTAGGCTTCACTTTCCTCTGGATCCCCTCTGTGCTAGAGGAGCTGTTCTCCCGGCTGTTAGGGAGAACAGTCCTCTCCAGCAATTCCACCTCTGGGTTTGCCTCCCCAACATCTTCACTTAAATGAGCAAATTTGTTTGGATGGAAAAACTCAGGACTGGCTGCCCTCTTCCTCTTCCCTCCCCCACTGCAACCACTTCTAACTGTCACCCAGCTATGTGCCTGGTTCCCTTCTAGCTGATCTCCTCCCTCTTTGCTAGGTGACCCAGCTAGACTCTGCTCCGTTAGCAAGAGACTCCTCTCAAGGTTGTCAATGTCTCTCAATGTTGCAATATGACTCTCTAGAGCTCCAATCTGAGCTTCTAGAAGGGCCACTTGCTCACATTTGCTACAGCGGTATGGACCCTGGAACTGCTGTTCCAAGCATGCATACATATGGCATGATGTGCACTGAGTGAGATCTCCAAACTTGCTCATCATGTATGGTGCAAGTGTGAGTTCCTAAAATGTAAGCAACTAGTTTACCTGTGTTGTACTAACTCCTCTGTTTCACCAACTGCTGTGTTTCACAAACTGTACACTTATTACAGAGCACTTAATCCAGAGCACACTTCAGTTTGTGAGCAAGCTCTGTGAGTCCTGTACCTAGATTTATACAGGCCTACACAGGGGATTGATCACAAACCCCTCCCTTAATTAGTTAATTACACACACTCCCAGAGAAAAACACAACCTTTTAAACTTTAACCCTTTAACCTTCTTACTGCAGGTTAGAATGTCAACACAAAAACACTTTTTCCAATGCTGGGATGTCCAACTGTTCAATTCAAATTACTCCAGAGCACACTTGAGCTTGTGAGCAAGATCTGTGAGTCCTGTACCTAGATTTATACAGGCCTACACAGGGGATTGATCACAAACCCCTCCCTTAATTAGTTAATTACACACACTCCCAGAGAAAAACACAACCTTTTAAACTTTAACCCTTTAACCTTCTTACTGCAGGTTAGAATGTCAACAC
The DNA here is from genome assembly GCA_037306005.1 of Rhinophrynus dorsalis. NCBI lineage: Eukaryota > Metazoa > Chordata > Amphibia > Anura > Rhinophrynidae > Rhinophrynus > Rhinophrynus dorsalis. The sequence goes on along the minus strand of CM074724.1, from coordinate 142,880,128 downwards.
AAAAACACTTTTTCCAATGCTGGGATGTCCAACTGTTCAATTCAAATTACTCCAGAGCACACTTGAGCTTGTGAGCTTGTGTTAGTCATGTCATTAAGTCAAGTTGCACAGTTCTTCTTCTACTGTGTCTTCCCAACCCACACGTCCATGGTTCTTAGAAAGAAGTAAAATGTGCAAATGATCTAAAAGTAAGCACACAGAATGAAAAGTTTGATAAAATACTCACGGTTGAAATGTTGCCCTATTGTTCTATCGAAAACAGTTTTATATAACTGATATTGTGTGCAGCAGAATTTAGTTGCTGACTCAACCTCCTAACTTTTATTTCAAAGTTATGTTGCTGCAGGACTCAGCCTGTTAACAATGCATTACATTTCTTGCAAGAACATAACCAATCACCATATCACCTTGCCCAGCTTCAGAATCGAGGTCCCTACCACCCTGGTAAAAACTATTTTCAGGCTTATGTTGCTACAGAATTTCCTCAAAGTTTATGTTGCTATCTATCTATCTATCTATCTATCTATCTATCTATCTATCTATCTATCTATCTATCTATCCCAATATATATCCAGTTCTATGACTAGCTCAAAAAACATAAAATGACTTAATAATGTTTTAAAAGCCCCATCATAATCAGTGGGAATCATAGGAATTTTTATTTGCCCCCTATAGTCCTGTTGGTTCCCCTAGAATTGCTCCTTTTCAGTTTCCTGAATTGGGTCCTTAGTGCTTTAGAATTTTATGGTATTAATTGAGATTCATAGGGTACAACATAACAAAAAACAATCAAGTCAGCAGAATTGTTATCACTTTATTGGGTTTCGTTTAGTTGCTAATAAAAGAACAAATTATTGATTGACATATTGGTCCTAGAGAGAAACAAGCTTGTTGTAGCTGATAATGCCTTTTACTGGACAAGATTAATAGTCTCCATAAAGCACAAAGCTTAAAAAAAATCCTAGTGGTGTCTTCTTTATCTGTTAATATATTTTAGACTGGATCCATCACTAACCAGAGGGGGGACACAATGCATTGTGATTTCAGATCAGATCTGTGAGGCCCCCTGGATAGACAGTCCAGTAGAAATGACCATGGCACCACCGTGACTTGGATTAAGGCAGAAATCTTGCGTGTCTCCTCTCCCCCTTTTTTTGCTTTCCTGGGATGTAACAAGATTGCATTTTATTCATTGCATTGTATCCTACTGCATATTCTTGTGTTCTATATGAGGTTGCTGCTGTTGTGAAACTTAATAAACTATATTTAAAATTAGTATTTATATACTTACTAGTTGAAGAGCCCGTTACACGGGCCACAGTGCCACTGCCAGCCGGTCGTGGGGCAGTCATGCTCAGTAGAGACTGCCCGCACTGTGGCTGATACAGAGCTGGACGCTCTGAAGGCTGCGCCACGGGCAGTCTCTACCGCACATGACTGCAGCACACTCAGCAGTCTCTACTGCACATGACTGCGTCGTTACACACGTGTTAGCGAATTATTATATAGGAGATGAACATTCTATGGACTCCTGTAGCCAGAGGCTCACCTTTCCCATAGAATTTAGAATAATATCTATCTGAACAACAGGAGGACTGTAGGTGAATTTTCTGAACACCAGTTAATATATAAGAACAACATTTTAAAAGAAAATAACTTTGGAATTAACCATCAATCAGCAGTGGGAGAACCCTTGTTTTGCTCAACAATATATGTTTTTTTCCCATGATAAAGTTAGTACTTCTTTAATGTATTATTTTGATAAACATACAGTGCTTTCTAGAGAAGGAAAAGCAGCATAATCAATCACTAGTGATGCGCTGAAGTTTATATTTTGTTCTAGGAGGTATTTCCTCAGAAAAGAGTGACCTCACCTTGTATTAGGTATCTCCCATTATTCGGGCTGCTCACCATATATGGGAAGTAAATCTCATCTAGTGGGTAGCCCGGTAGATTTCCCCCCTCAACACACACACACACACACACAACCCTTTACTCTACAGTAATGGAAGAGGCAGTATTCCTGGAGACCAGCCTGGAAGGTGGCATATTTGAATTTGCCACTCACTTGCAGTGCACAATGTCAATGTGGAGGTGGTTGGCAAATTCAAACATCCCGCCCATCAGCGCGCTTTCCAGGAAGACTGCATTTTCCATTACTGTTTACTGTTGTAAAGGTAGAGGGAGGGGGAGATCCAGCAGGAATCAAAGGACAAGTGGGAGGGAGCAGGGAGATAGAGGGTCACCATATATTAAGGATTATTCTTTTTTCACAGATTTTATTTGAAAAGTTGGGAGTTCACCTATATTCAGGGTTGCCCTGTCCTGTATGTGGGCAAATACTGTGCCTCCAGAAAGTGTTCCCACACTGAGTATCAGCATTCCAGCACTGTGTCCATCATTAATGTGTTGTATTTCCGACACTTATAGGGACTTTATAACTCCCAGATATGCATTCACGTACTCATTCACTTCATTCATCAGAAGGATCTTCTAACTGGATCTCCTGTCAGAGGGGAAAGCACTATTTTCTGCCTTTTGTCTCCACTGCAGAAAATTCTATACATCCCTAATCAGCACAAGGGGTGTAGAACCAAATAAAGCATTAAATACTAGCATCTTCTAGCACATTGGCTTGTTTAATGCACATACTGCTTTTACTGAAGGTGTTTTTTATTTATTTGGAGAATAAACCACTAGCATTTTGAAAGCTCTGACCTTTATGGAGAAATATTAAGTTGATTACTGTAATAAATTACTGGTGAAATAAAGATTTTCTTGGAAGAAAATGGAACTTTCCACACTGCATTCTAGTCTAGTAAGCAGTAAGCACAGTGAATTTGTATCTATAGTGTAAGTAACTTCTTATGAAAATAAGATATTACGTCCAAATGTTTCCACTGATTGGCTATTTCATTCCTATTTACATATAATGAAGCCAAGTTATTGAATAAAAAGATTATGCCATGTATGATCTTCTAAGTATAGGCTGTTACCACAGTAAGCCTCCAATAAGCCTGTTGTCTTTGCGCTTTTCCATTATATGACACAAAGGAAATGTACATTTTAGCATTAGCCCAGCTCCTGTACTTCAATGAGAATTAATCCCTTTAAACTAGTCTGCCGTCAGCTGTTTGAAGACTGCAGTGGTGTAAGTCCCAGGAAATGCTGGATTTACTCACCAGTTAGAGTAGGGACATATTTAGTGTAAATCATAACTCAAATCACATCCACAGCAACACTATTAACCTTTTCAATGCTTTTACTTATTGCCACATTTCTTTACATCATGAAATTTCACTTGTCTTTTTCCATTCTTAATTATATTAAAGGGATAGTAATACTTCATTTTATCTTTATTTTATTTTGTAGCCATGAAAAAAACATGAAGAACGATATAAGTCTTATCTCTCAAACCTTTATGGTTTAAGAGATATTCACAAGCAAAGTTTCCCCCTCCCGTCCCTTTTTCCTAGTGTAAGCCATCTCTTCTCAGATGTGAATCTGGTTGTAAGACCAGACAGATAACAGCAGGGGACAATCTTCTTTGTATGAAAACAATGAAAGCCCTTCCCCCCTTGACAAGTTTTTCAGCTTTTCCCCTTATCTTAATTGAAGATTGTCCCTCTCTGCAGTTTACTTGGGCACCTCCCTTCTGATCTGGCTGAACAGGGGGGATACTTTGTTTGTGAATATCTCTTAAACCATAAAGGTTTGAGAGATAAGACTTATATCGTTCTTCATGTTTTTTTAATGCCTACAAATAAAATAAAGATAAAACGAAGTATTACTATCCCTTTAAGGCCTTCGATGGTAAAGAGCTCTTGCACCTGCCCTGGTTAGTGGCAGATCTTTTAAGACTAAAGGCTGTAGGACAGTGGTTCTCAACCTGTGGGTCGCGACCCCTTCAGGGGTCGAATGACGATTTGCCAGGGGCCTCCTAAACCCATCAGAAAATAGTTTTTTTTTGTCTATTTTAATCTGTAAAACTTGCAATTGTCCGGGAGACTGGGACTGACAGCGCAGGCGTGCAGACAAGATGGCTGCGCTGGTGCCTGGCTTACGGCCTCGAAACAGTAAGGATTTCTTTATAACGGAGTAATTCAGTAATTACAGAGATGAAGGAGCAACAAAAATAATTTTACTGTTAGGGGTCGCCACAACTTGGGAAATTTTATCAAAGGGTCACAACACTGGAAAGGTTGAGAACCGCTGCTGTAGGAGAAGGTCATTTATACAGTACGACCATCTCCCACAGTCCGAGGGGATATATATGTTGAATACACCTGTGTCCACTAGTTTGTTCTTCATTTTTACTAGACATCAGTGGTGCAGCACACAGTAGCTGATTCCAGATGGTGAGAATGCTAAGTCAATCTGATCAGTTAGATTTGTCTGATATCATGTGCTCACAAAAGGTCTCTAAAGCTCATGATGTATTTTTGTAAGGCAATGACACACAAAGCCCTATGTACAAATGAAAAGCAGAATAATTATTGGGCACACAAGCTGTACTAAAGGAGACTGATTGGATCTGATGAAGAAACCTACAGTGTGTGAATATCAACACTCAAACAACAAAATTTATTTGATTTAAGCAGGAGCTTTTTCAGATGCAACAGAACTGTAATATCAGTGTGTCCATATTCTTTCACTCACATCTTCTTTGTTACTCTGCTGATCCCATTGGTGGCCGGCCCATGTGAGCACAGCTTAGTTCTATTGGCTGACAGGTGGGCCTCTCATTCATTGGAGTTTTCAAATACAACCTCCAATACTGATCATGTAGAAGACACAGCGCCATGCAGACCACCCTCACTGCATACTTATTTCAGTCCTGCATCTATGCAGTTTGTGAAAGGCACCATATCTCAGCACAGTAAAAGGGACAAAAAAGTATTGAAAATGGCTTGTCACCCCTCTGCCACTCAAAGGGTTAGTGTATTTAGCAGATGGAGTTACATAGGAGATCTACATACATAAAATTGCTGATGCCCATTTTAGGACTGTATTTGGTTAACACATCTTCACAAGAGACAATAGACTTTTCCAGTCTGAATAAGACTAGGCATGAAAAGAAGTCCCATTCACAGCACTTTATGAAAATGTAAAGTTCTTCATGATTATAAAATGGCATTATCCAGCTACAGACTACAGTTCAAATGCAAATGTAGGTTACACTTTCTTTTTAACATAATAACAAATGTTTATTCCAATGATAACCCCCTCCTAGGTTCGTTAAGAAATATCACAGTGTGTTTTTTTTTTTTTTTTCTCCTCGACCGCCCTCCCCTCACCTATTTAGTTTTTGTTTTTGTCTCCTCCCTGTCCCATCTACTTCCTCTAATTCTTTCCTTCTCCTTTATCTCCTCTGCTGTCTTCTCTCACATTTCTGATGACATACCAATTCTGCGGGACCTGCTCCCGAACCCCTACACTCTCTTTCTCAGCCCATATGAGCTTTGTCCCCTATTGTGCCTCTGAACATGTTATTTTCTCCTCACTCATTTTTTCTTTTAATTATCTTTTCTGTCTAATTATAGTACTGTCGCATCACATACTGATTTTGTTGCTGTAAGATTAATTATATTTTCTATGGTTATATATCTCTGTATGTATCTTTATTTGACACTAATAAAGCTCTTTAAAAAAAAAATAATTCACAGTGTGCAAAATGCTCTACTGACTGGTACCCCTTAAAGGGATAATAATGTCCCAAAAAAAGTATTAACTATATGATAGATACAATTAAAAAAGATTACATGAGCTTATATCTCTCAAACCTTTATGGTTTGAGAGATATAGGAACATAAAGTGCTCTGGTCCCTCCCCTTTCTGCTTGACGAGCTGTAAAGTTGTCAGAAGCAGATTCTGGTTGCGCAACCAGATGCAGCTCTTCAGCAGCGCCGACATAGCAATATCTAAAAATAAATACTTCATCGGAATGGTCTACAACGTGTGCTTGCAAATCAGGCACAAGTTGTAGACAGTTACGATGAAGTATTTACCGTAAAATCTCGGGTATACGCACAATTTTACCCCACTTCACCTTATGTGAAGTGGAGGGTGCGTATTATACCCAAGAGTTTTTTATTAAAAAAAAAAAAAATGAAGCCTGCCAGATCCCTTCCCTCCCTCTCCCGGCGCTATCTGCTGCTAAAATACCATTTACTTACTTACTTCAAAGTTCAAGTCCCCGCATTTTCCCCATTAGCAGGCAACATATAACAGATGTTAATATTCCCTGCAGGCAGCCCGCTTCCTTCAGGACCTACCGGCTCCAGCCAATGGTAATGCCCTGTGAGGATCTGAAGGTCCTCATGGGCAATACCATAGCCGGAAGGAAGCGGGAGGTGAATGGAAGCGAGCCGCCCGCAGGGAATATTGACATGGGTTATATGTTGCCTGCTAATGGGGAAAATGCGGAAAATGCAGGGACTTGAATTTTGAAGTAAGCAAATGGTATTTTAGCAGCGGATAGCTCCGAGGGAGGGAGGGAAGGGATCTGGAAGTCTTAATTTTTTTTTCTTAAGAGGGGAAAACAAGGGTGCATATTATAAATAAGCACTCTTGTTTTCCCCTAAAATCTTTGGCATAATATACACCTGCATATTATACACAGGTGCGTATTATACCTGAGATTTTACGGTATTTTTAGATATCGCTATGTCAGCGCTCCTGAAGAGCCGCCATCTGGTCCTGTGAGCAGGTTCTCATGCCGTCAGCTATACAGCCGACGTATGAGAAAGGGGAGGGAGCGGAGAACTTTATTTTCGTATCTCTCTCAAACCATAAAGGTTTGAGAGATACGAATAAGCGCATGTAATACTTTTTTAATTGTATCTATCATATAGTTAATACTTTTTTCGGGACATTACTATCCCTTTAAGATTCTTGAACCAGTTTTTCCATGCATCCTGAGTCTCATTTTAAAATATTACTAAATAACTGCTACTTTGTTTTACTGTGTAAACAAGCAAATCTGTTCATATGATAATCCCAAATCCCTCTCTATGCGCAGTGAGGGAGCATATTGGTTAATCATTGTGGCTATTTGCAGCTGAAAAACATTTGTTGGCATAACACTCAAGCAATAAAAAGCCTAACTATTGATATGATCCATATTATGGTTGGAATCGAAGTGTACAGCTGCTGTTTCAGCGAGTTTAATAGCGCAAATTAAGTATCTTAAATATAATCAACATTCTTCATTGAGAGGAAATCGGTGTTCATCTACTTTGCAATCACATACGTTTTACTCCTCAAGATCAATAAAGCCAATTTTCAAGGCGACACGTACCTATGTAAAAAGTCACTTCTTAGTGATAATGAATTCTATACTAATTGCTTAATTAAGTGTTCATTTCTGAGATCCTGTAATCCTGGACTAAACAGGAGTTAGTCCTATGACATTCAATAATGTTGACCATGTGCACAAAGAAACATGGAGCAACTGTGGTACAAACCAACTGTACTATAGGGGAGAAATAAAAAAAACACAACTTGCTCATTGGTTTAACCCTTTGAATGCCAGAGGATGAGTTGCACACCCCTCTGGCTTTTAAAGGGTTAAATAGGAATTATAACCCCTTGATTGACGGAAAGGTCACCAGCTAATTGATTTGCAATGTGTTGAATATATTTCTAGCATTCAAAGGGTTAAAAGCCCTGCATAACTCAATGGCCATTTTATTTCTCCCCTATGGTGGAGTTGGCTTGCCTCAGAATTGTTCTAGATCTTTTTAATGCCCCAGCCTCAATTAACTGAGCGCCAGAGGGTTTCCCAACTCTTTGCTTTGCAATGCTTTGTGTACCCAACTGGAATTCAAAGAGTTAAGCTGATTTAATAACAGGAACTGGAGTAATTCTGAACCACACTACAGGAGACAAATACAAGTTACCCAGACAGGTAGCCAATGCATTGTAGTGTTTATCATTCTGAGTAGAACAATGACACTCTTACTTCTGAGAAGTGTTTTATTCAAAAGTTGTTGCAGCTCAAACAATATTTTTTAGGTGCAGTCTCCCAATGGCCTGAAATGATACAGTGGTGCTGTTGCTACTCCATACTATGTAACACTCTGGTCAGTTGACCATAATCCTTTACAGGATGTTGTAGCCACAGCACCACTGTATGGATATATAGATAGATAGATAGATAGATAGATAGATAGATAGATAGATAGATAGATAGATAGACCAACAGATAGATGATAGATAGATAGATAGATAGATAGATAGATAGATAGATAGATAGCTATAGACAGATAGATAAATAGATAGATAGATAGATAGATAGATAGATAGATAGATTAGAAACAATTCTTTTCATCCAAATATATTTTTTTTTATCCATTCAGATTAAATAAAATTTATATAGTGGCACTTTCAGCTAGTCAGAATTTTGGTGAACAATTTAATTATTATATCAAATTCCTTCACCACTATTCTGGGTGCTTACAAGTAGTGCATTGCTTATGTCACTGGTACTCAAGGGTTAAGTCCCCCAAAGTCTTACCATGCCCCATGTCCCCTCTCCACAAATTAAATAAACAAGCATCACACCTTGATGTTGGAGATCCAGCAGTGTCCTCAATGCCCTGGTCATCCAGGGTATCCTTTTAAAAGGTGGCACACAAAAGAATGTGCGACCACATAACACTTTTGCTATGTCGCCATGATAAACACGGAGACATGAGAATCTCACAATGCATGACAGAGCAAGATTCTCATGTTGCGCACTGTCACATAGATTTAACCAGTCATCCCTTCCAGTATTCCGCCCAAGCAGGAATCGTACTGCCCTCCAGTATTCCTCCCATCCCCACGCAGGAATCGTGAAAAGAAAAGGAGTAATTATCCATATCAGCACTGGAGGATGAATCAGAGCACAGTAATAGGGAGTGACCCACAGAGCGCTCTTTATCACTATATACACACCGACCAGTATCTTAGACCTGCAGTAACGCTAATTGCCTTCTGAGAACACGGACAGAGTCTGTATTTGGTACCATGCTTGAATCCTCCAGCGCTGATATGGATAATTACTCCTTCTCTTTTAACAATTCCTGCTTGGGGATGGGAGGAATACTCGAGGGGATGACTGGTTAAAGGTATGTGACATTCTGTACGCAACATGAGAATCCCGTGCTGTCATGCAGAGCGAGATTCTCATGTCACCATTTTTATCATGTGGTTATGTTATGTGGTTGCACACTCTTTTGCCTGCAGCCTTTTAAAAGTGAACCGTCATCCAGCATCTCAGTATAAATAAATGCAGAATTAAAAAGCCTAATACCCAGCTGCCACTGTTGTCAATGTTTCTCTTGTGAATAAAATAAAAATCCCTCCCCCTTAGTCCTGCCCTAGCCATTGCGCAAGTCAGTGTGAGCAAAAAATGAAGCGGTAATGGCTTTTGTATGGATAAATCCCATGATGCTATTGGCTTCAGTTTTGGGGTTATGCAGGACATGCAACATGCACTGAAGTAACCTCTTCTCCCAGCCAATTAGCATCTAGCTGGAGGGGTCATTGATGCGTGTAACGACACCTCTCTAGCTAGCCAATCATTGGTAATGTCACCCATCCAACTAACCAATCACTGGCTAAATGGAAAGGTGATGTTACGCGCATACATGATCTCTCCACCTAGATACTGCTGCCCTGTGTAACCCCACAATCCCAGCCAAAGGCAGAGTTGGAATTAATTTGAACAGGGATTGGGCAGCTAAAAGCCAATTCCTATTCAGTTTTTGCTCAGACTGCCTTGGACAATGACCCAAGCAGGACTAAAGGGGGAATTTTTTACACTTGAGATGTTAATGATGGTGTAGGAGGGGTATTATGGTTTTGATTATGCTAGAAGACCAAGGCAATGAGGAAGTCACTGTACCTTTGACACAAGGTAAGTGTGATGCATATTTAATATGTGGTTTAAGCATTTGAATGAACAAATGAATTTGCAGTAATGAACTGAATATGTCATTCATGCTTCTGGAATTGCATGTTCTGTGCCATTCATTTGTCTTTTAACTTAATATATACATATCTATCTATCTGTCTATCTATTTATCTATTTTATGACTATCTCTTTAATTAGCACCTTTTAGTTTTTTTAATACCACCCAAAAAAGAAGAGTCAATGAACTGCAGATCCAAAGAACAAAATATATAAATATATTTACTGTACTGCTACTCCTACCTAGGTATGTTCTAGTGTTAAACAAATTAATGGCCACAAATGAACTGAGCTAATTAGTAGTTGAAATATCTTTATAAAAAGAATCTGTTAGAATATGGCCTTCAGGTAAAAATTGTCTGAGACACATACTCTATGTTCACTAATGATAACTAACTCAGTTACATGTCGGTTCTCAGAATAGCCACACAATTATTAAGAGACATTTAAAAAAAAGCCGCAGGCCTCATTATTTCCATTCTGTGTTTATAAAAGCAGTTTGGTTGCAATAGCAGTATTTATACATAATTATTATTAGAGGGATATATAGCGAACATATGGCGAGTGGTTATTTTTAACTTGTATGTTTGTATGTGTATGTATGTATATCTTTATTTATATAGCGCCACACAGTGTACGCAGCGCCTTACAACAGATGTAGGTTACATTAAATAAGAGAGGATGAAATAAGTGCCACATTCATAGAAACATTAGGAGAGATGTCCCTTCCACAAGGAGCTTACAGTCCAAATGGGTAAAATGGAGACAGATAGCAGGGTATGAAGGTAGCAAGTGCTGAGGTTAAAAGTGCTGGCTTTGGCGAAAGGTAGTGCATGGTCCTAGTGCTCCAGAAGATAAGATTTCAGGGTAGACTTAAAGATGGGGGGGGGGGGTTGCTCTAGACGTAGGGAGACGGGTATGGAATTCCATAGGTAGGGAGCAGAAAGCGAGAAAGATTTGAGACAGGATTGGGCAGAGGGTGTGCATGGTGTAACAAAAAGGGAGTTGGGTGCTGAGCGAAGAAGGCAGCCGGGAAAATAAGAGGAGATGAGGAAAGAGATATAAGGAGGGTTAGCAGTGCGGAGAGCATTAAAGCTGAGAAGAAGGACTTTGTAATTGATGCGTTGATGAATAGGGAGCCATGACAGATGTCTAAGAATTATGGGAGCAGGTTCAATTTTTGGGGAGAGTGTGGTTATTCGTGCAGCAGAGTTTAAAACAGATTGCAGTGGTGAAAGAGGAGTAGCAGGGAGGCCAGTTAGTAGAATATTGCAATAATCTAAGCGGGACAGAATGAGGGTATGTACAAGAGTTTTAGTAGTTTGTTGAGAGAGGAACGGGTGGATTATAGCAATGTTACAGAGATAGAAGCGAGATGTTCTAGCAACGAAGTTAATGTGAGGGGAGAAGGAAAGAGAGAAATCAAATATGGCCTGAAGGCAGTGTGCCGAGCTGACCGGATCAATGTCATTTCCATCAACTGTAATGGTGAAGCTAGGTGTTGGGCAAGGTTTTGAAGGGAAAATGAGCAGTTCAGTTTTGGACAAGTTTATCTTCAGCTGACGGTGTGACATCCAGGAGGAAATGGCCAAGAGGCAGTCTGAAATTTGTAGCTGGATTTGAGGTGAAAGATCAGGAGTGGAGATGTAAATTTGGGTATCATCAGCATATAGATGGTACTTGAAGCTAGATTAATTAATATGTTCACCCAATGAAAGTGTGTACAGTGAAAAAAGCAATGGACCCAGAACAGAGACTTGAGGCGCCCCCACAGACAGAGGGACTGTGGAGGAGGTGTTATTGCCAGAGGTTACAAAAAAGGAACGTTGTGAGAGATAGGAGGAAAGCCATGAAGCAGCTTGATTTCGGAAACTAAGATTGTGGAGAATTAAAGCAAGAAAAGAATGGTTAACTTTGTCAAAGACAGATGATAAGTGAAGTAGTATAAGTATAGAAAACTGTCCTTTGGCTTTTGCAGTTTGGAGATCATTAACCACTCTACAGAGAGCTGTCTCAGTTGAGTGACCACAACGGAAACCAGACTGCAAAGGGTCCAAAATATTGTTAGAGCTGAGGAATTTGGGAGAAGACAAGGCGTTCTAAGAGTTTTAAAGGGATAGTAATACTTAAAATGTAAAAAAAAATATGTTGTAGGGTTTATCCCCCTGAGTAAAAGAAGAGTACTCCCACTGCTGAAAGGTGTTTCATTCAAAAGTTATTAATTTTCAAAGCTGAATTTTTTAGGTGCAATATCACCGTGGCCTGAAATAGTACAGTGGCGCTGTTGCTACACGATCCTATGGACAGCTCTGGTCCCGGGACCATAAATCTCCATAGGGTGGTGTAGCAACAGCGCCACTGTACTATTTCAGGACACTGTGATATTGCACCTAAAAAATTCAACTTTGAAAATGAATAACTTTTGAATGAAACACCTCTCAGCAGTGGGAGTACCCTTGTTTTATTCAGGGGGATAAACCCTACAACATATTTTTTTTTACATTTTAAGTATTACTATCCCTTTAAGTAAGTGGTAGAAGGGAGACAGGTCGATAGGTAGAGAGACAGGAGGGGTCCAGGTTAGTCTTCTTTAGTAGGGGTTTAATTTGTGCCTGTTTGAATGAAGAAGGGAAGGTGCTTATGGAGAAAGAGGTGTTGAAAATGTGTGTTAATATAGGTGTAAGGACTGGTGCAAGTGGTTTGAGTAAGTGGGAGGGCAAAGGGTCCAAGGAGCAGGTAGTGAGGTGGGTAGATAGAAGTTGAGAAACTTCAGCGAGGATTAGATTAGTTCTTGTGGATTAGTGCGGTGTAGTATTCCTGTTTAATTTTAGATAAAGAAAAATGTAAGCAGGACAGCATAAATTTAAAGTGGATGAAATCTGCATGTGAGCATGATTTCCTCCATAGGCGTTCAGCAGAGCAAGTGCAAGAACATAGGAAGCGGGTATGTGAGTTGAGCCAGGGTCGTGGATTGACTCGGCGACTCTGCTGTAGTTTCAGTGGGGCAAATGAATCAATAACAGAGGATAGGATTGAGTTGTTATTCCTGTACAGAACATTGTTGACTATACACATAACACCAAATAAAAGCTTTCAAAGATTTTGTGCCATTTGCTTTATAAGCACAATATTTTTTTTTATAAGCACAATTCCAGTGAAGAACAGATCAAGGACAGTTATGTAGCTTTATACACTGTATTATTATTATATATAAGTTGCTCTCTTCATGGGCAATTGATGGAAATTATAACCGGTCATAGGATTTCTCTTATAGGGCAACTTCCTCTCAAGAATAATTGATTCTTCACTTATTAACCCACTGAATTCTAGAGAGGTCTCCAACGCATTGTGTAATAACACATGAAGACCTCTCTAGCATTCGAGAGGTAAACAGGAGGATTTGCCTAGCTAAGTATTCTTCATGCAGCAGTCATTTATATATGTACTAGTATTGAAGGCCCGTGTGCACAGGCCAAAGTGCCACCCAGCGGCCTTGGCTGCTGCCCCGGTGCTGAGACAGGTGGTGGGCTGATCCGGAGCTCCCCGCTCTGGATCGTGGAGCCACTCTGACTTGAGGCCGGAGTGTTTTGCCAGTCTCTACTTTGCATTATTGCATTGTTCCGGCAGTCTCTACTGCGCATGTGAGTGTTACTCACTGAGTGAGTGACGCATTCTAGCAATTTATATATGTTGCTACTTCACTTTCCATTTAAGTCCAGTTGGCCAAAGCTAGCTAGTTTCAGTTTGTAATCGGACACTGACAATTGACCTAGCTACTCAGGACTTTTTAAGCCTATTCTTTGATGTGCGGAAAAAAGTAAATAAGGCAATTTTTTAACCTTTTTGGTCCTAGAAAAGTCAACAACACATTGCTTCACAGTGTATTGGAGATATTTCTAGAATCCAAACGGTTAACTCCATAAACAACATCAACTAGCATGCTAAATTGGCCAAATGGATTGTGTTCTTATGTGGGATCTGGTGCTATCTAACATTTTTATATAACTCTGCCCTTGAAACCTAAAATCCAAACTTGAAACTGAAAAATTGAACATTGACTGTACAAGTGGATGCTACTTACTCCTGAACTCTGTTCTATTCATGAATTATCCAGCAAGATAAACTATTTGCTCCACTATCAGTAATGGCCATTTCTGACGTCAGCTTAGCATCCAAAGAATATTGTGAGGAATGGAGATCAATACCATTGTAAAAATTGTTTTAAACGCTGTTTCTTAGACTTAGGGAGTGCTTTGGGTTAAATCAATGCACAATTTGTTTGTTTTGAGTAATTCCTCTGAACTATTTCAGATCCTAAATGTGAATTATTATTATTATGTTGACTCATTGTAAAGTACTGAAGGAAGAAATGTGCACGTCTACACTCTAGGACCTCTTCCACATTAACACAATATTGCAGATATTGCATAAGGCAAAACAGACAACTCTCAAGAACTCACCACATTGAAGGAAGCCCAGGAGAACTTGCCAGTCCCCATGTTCACTTTGCTGAGTGGTGAAAGTGGCCACCTCAAATAATCGTCCTGCTTAGACACATTTTCTTGATTTATTTTGATAAACAGGGATGTGTGGAGATCCATTTTCCTCCTCACTGCAATTTTTGAATAAATGAGGCTTTGTTCCTATTTCTGCAGAAATTCCAACATGGAGGAAACATAACCCCCTACAAGGTGTTCCCGCTATACTTTCGACATTTCAGAGCATACATCATTATACACACATACACTCATGTATGCTCACTCATATTCATGCCATTCTAAAGACATTGGTGGCAGGGGCATTCTTGCTTTAGAAAATTCTGCACACTCCTGTTGCCAAGTTTGTTTGCCAAATTATGTATTCATGTAAAGTCCATTTAATATAGTAATTTGTCCAATTTACTTGCCAGTTTTATACCACGTACCTGACAGTTTATTTAAGCACTTTTTTGTATTTGAATGTTATTGGTTAAGAGTATTGTGTGTACAAAGTGAATGGGACATTGGGACAACTACGTGAGAAGAGGGTGGAGTGGAGGGTTGCCTATTTTGATGTCTGAGGTATAAATTCTACCTCAACAGTACAGTACTGACATACAATAGACTGCATGGCTTGTGTGCATTCTAAGTAACATCTGTTTTATCAGCGAGTTGTGACAAAGGTGGAAGTCTATTAGATCACTCAAAAGGCAGAAGTGTGAGGAATTGTGGGAAATAATAATTATCCGGTTTTCTTTTACTTCTAGTGCCTTTAACTGTTTGAGTGTCATAGTACTGTGAAATGCAATTTGAGCCTATTGTCACTCAGAGAGTTAAACCTCATATGTAGTTTGATGTATGCTGGAGATGTTTCCAGCATATTGTATTGGATATGTGGCCAGCATCCAGGAGGTTCATATGAATGTACACTTGTAACTGTTTGATATATCTTCATTAAAGAGATAGTAATGTTTCATAATAAAAGAAGCTCTAATTAATCATCATAGTATTTGGGTCTTGGAGAGTGTTATTTCAATTTTGTCAGAGTTGTAGTTCAAGAGTAATTGAATGATAAAATATCCCCCTCCCACTCCTTCTACTGATATAACACTGCTCAGCTTAGAGCAGCAGAGAGTGTCCAGGTAGACTGCAGAGAGGGACAATCTTCAGTTATGATAAGGGAAAAAAGCTGAAAAACCTGTCAAGGGGGGCAGGGATTTCATTGTTCTCACAGTAAGAATATTGACCCTTGATGTGAGCTGTCTGGTCTGGATTCCACATCTAAGGGGAGGTGGCTTACACTAGGTAAAAGGGGCGGGAGGGGGTAACTTTATCATTCAATTACTCTTGAACTACAACTCTCACAGTATTGAAATAACACTCTCAATGGCTCAAATACTATGAAGATTAATTGGAGCTGCTGTTTTAGTGAAACATTACTATCAACACTTTAGGGGAGATGCACTAAGGCATGATATAGAGGTGATAAAACAGATATAACTTCTCCAGGGATATAATTTCTCCAAATCCTAGGTTATTCTGTGGAGCCAATGCACCAAGATTTCTTCAACTTTGGAGATCTTAGTGCATAGGCTCTATAGAACATAGGAACTGGAGAAGTGATGTCACTGGATAAGTCATCTCTGTTTATCACTTTTTTATCACTCTTTAGGTTCATTTGAAAGAGCTTTAAAATAATCAATCGATTATGTTAACCATTTGTTTTAATAAAAAAATAGTTTATGAAATATTTCATTTTATTTATTTGTTAGTTCAGACACGTTACACAGAACTGGTTGGAACAGCAGTATGTCAAATACTAACATTATACTCTGCTCAAAATCCAACTGGCACTCAGAGCGTTAACCCTTTGAGTGCAATGCATTCCGTACCACTCTGGCACTCAAAGGGTTAAAAGTCAATTTAGTCATGTTGTTTTTTGACTGTTGGGAGGTAACTTATGACCCCCCTTTCTCTAAGCTGGAGGGTGGAAGGAACAGCATGAGGTAGAGCAATGTGTAATATTAGAATCTAGCACACATCTGGGCCGGCCAGTTATGTCTATCTTGCATAAACTGGCAAATAAATAAAGGTAAACTCCTCATTAATTATTATTCTCAATTAAAAAAAGTAATTAGCATAATATGTAGGCTATTTTGAAAGCTTTTTTTAAGTGAACCTAATTTGCTGTGCGTTGCTACTTCCAATGTAAAGCTTTAAAGTAGGGTGACCACTCGTCCCGGACTGCCCGGGACTGTCCCTTAATTTGGTGCTGTGTCCCGCGTCCCGAATCATCCCCCACCGGGACAATAAAAGTCCCGTAATCAACTAATGAAAATCCTAAAAATCACTGTCAACTCTATTCCGCCTGCCAGGGCATGCTCCACGCACCACCACCAGCCAATGAAGGAAGAGTATTTGCAAAATGTTCCTCTCCTTATTGGCTGGCTTGTGTATGCGTGTGTTGAAGTAGTACGTATGCCGGTCGGGTCTGGCACATCGCATGCCATGTGAGGGCGTCGTGAGACAGACACGAGTATCTGGGAGCAGTGCCAGGCAGAAGCGGCCGGGGAAGTTCTGGAAGAGGACTGGGTGAACACACTGCAGACACAGGGTGAGACTGAGTTCCGAGGCTGAGTGGCTCTTGCTAGCGCTGACTCGTCACTGAGCTGAGTAAGTCTTCAATTAAAAAAAACATTGCTATACACACCGATACACAGTCACTTGACCAGGCAGGGGCAGCAGCTGAAGCAAGGCGGCTACCGAGTCCCTCCAGCACCAGGTAAAAGTTTTAACCCTTTCAGTGCTCACCCACACTGGAGCTGAGAAGTACTTTGCCACTGTCATGTCGACAGTGTCCCGGAATGGCAGGAAGGAAATGTGGTCACCCTACTTTAAAGACCAGAAGAATGTGTAACATATTTCAAAGCAATACACTGCATTGTTCTTAATCCCTTATGCCTTGCACAACCCTCTGATCATTAAGAGGTTAACGGGTTAAAAATTGCACACTTCAAAGCAATGTCTAAAAGGCAAACAAGAACATGAAACATAATAATAGTTTTTACTCATGAAAAGTTTTGCAGTAAATCTTCAGCAACAGGAATTAGTGTGACAGTAAATTATGGGTAATTGTTATGCACAGAGGCGTCATGTGATAATTATAAATTGCTGCGTCTCCTCAAAACCACATGTTAAACCCACAACTAAGCAATACATCATGTAACACACAAGTGATCACAAATCAGCTTACACCGCAGAATAGGCAATGAACGGAAACAGAATAAACACAAACTGCACCTCGGAATAATAGGATAATGGGCTTAAAAACCAACAGAATAATTGATGGATTATAGATGCAGCCATTCAGGAGTTCCAATTATAATGTATTGCTCCAGCTAACTATCTATGATACCCAGCGATCATTATAAGTATGGATAAAGACATGGAATACATTAGGAGGTCATTAGTACTAGGAAGGGATCAGTCAGCTGCTTTGTAGAACTTAGTTGTGAATGCTTTTCTCTGATTCTCACTGCACAAGAATGGGATGCGGTGGCACGCAATTGTGCATTATTAAAAGAGACTTTTTATTAATAACACACACACTTACCTTACTATACCCAGAATATCCAAATGGGCCCTATGAAGAAGTAACAGTCTTGTATGTCATGTCCATTGAGGAGGAAGTAGCATGCAGACTGCATGATCCTACTTAAAGGAGCAGTGAACTTTTTTTATGAAGAAATATATATTGTAGGGCGTTTCCTGTTGAGTAAAATAAGTGTACCCCCACTGCTGATAGATGCATATTTCCAGAGTTATTTTTGTTTAAACCAGTATTTTTTTTTACAATAGCAGTGCCCTCTAGTGGTAAAATTCCAATTAGATATTCTGTTACATTCTAATGGAGAAGAAAGTCAGTGACATACAATTCTACATAGAATGTGATAGAAACTGCCTGCCACTTCCTGTCAGAACAATCAGGAAGTAAATGCAGTAAATTCACTTCGTGGTTATTTGAATTGTTATAAAGTTTTAATAAAACAACTGACAGTGGTGGAAATGTCCTTGTTTTACTCAGCAGGAAAAGCTCTATAACAGATTTTCATTAAAAAAAGTTTACTGCTCATTTAATCAGAGGGATGTGCAATGCATTGGTCCTTAAAGTGTTAAGATGAACCCTTTGTGTGCCAGATGGGTATGGAACACATTGCTTTGCAATGCATTACGTACCCCTCTGACACTCAAAGGGTTAAAGTGTGTAGTGAGTAGTCTGAGGTTCTGATGTCCTGCAAGAAACTGTCATGTCTACCTCCATGGACATGACATCTAGGACAAGCTGAAGATGTTACCTCTTGAGGTAAATAGGGGTTATTATTAAAAGTTGTCAGTTTTTATTTAATGGTTAACCCTGTGTTAATATATCTGCTAACTATAGGTTTTGGCAGAGACCAAGCATGTATTTTTGGTTGGGTGGCCCAAAGAAACCAATTAACCACATCACTTTGTTTTCAATAGATCTTCATATAGTTCCGTATAGTGATGGGCATCAGTTAAGTAAGAACATCCTTCACATGCAATCAGTTCTGTCAGTGATCCAAAGCAATGTTGTTATACTAGTCTGGTCCAACCACAGGTGTAACTAGAACCTACAGGGCTCTAGGGTGAAATCTGAGGCTAATCCTGTAGTCTTGAGCAAGTTTCAATAACATGCTCCAACATAAATGTTGTTTAAAGGTTCTGGAGCAAGTTTTAATGATGTGCCAACTCAGACCCAAAAAGTAGTTTCTCACATCACCATAAGGGGAAAATGAATATTGAGCAAATTCCCATTGATTTAATTGGGGCCTTTAACACCCTTAATTATCACCAGGTCTCCACTGTATAGCAAAGTAATGTGCAGTGGATAAAAAACAGTTCAATGGGAGTTTTAATTTCCTCCCTATAGTGCAGTTGATTTCCTCCAGAATTGCACTTTTTCAGCAAAATTATTAAATAACTAGTTGAACAGCCCGTTACACGGGCCACAGTGCCACTGCCACCCGGTAGCGGGGCAGTCACACGCAGTAGAGACTGCCCGCGCCATGGCTGATACAGAGCTGGATGGTCCTTCGGAGCGTCCAGCTCTGTATCAGCCGCAGCGTGGGCAGTCTCTACTGCACATGACTGCAGCACGCGCAGCAGTGTCTACTGCGCAGGTCGCGGCGTTACACACGTTTTAGCGAATTATTATTAAAAATAACAGTTGGCCTGTGTTCTATGGTGAATGCAATTGTCAGAGATAGTCATTAGTGGATGCAGCTTGCCGAACCTTAAATTACATTTACAGCATAATATGACTGCACAATTGCCACTAGAGTGTTAGCATAGACCGTTACACAACTTACTTTTTCATTGTGATGCATATTGAACTAAACAACCCCTGAAATGAAGCAAGAAACATCAGCCAATCATACGTGTCCAATGTCATCCAAGTGACCATACCTTCAAGCAATTGCAGTTTTGCATAAGCTTTGCTAGCATTAGTACTTAACTAAATATGAGAGAAGTACCACTAAGAAATGAGTGGGCTATCTAGTTTGTATCACCTTTACAGTTTCTATGTTATTCCAACTGAAACACTTTCTTCACAGGATAACATTGGTATTCAGTTCTTTCTCTCACTAGAGAAACTTATTAGCAGAGTTTTACATAAAAGGGTGGGCAACCTAAAGCCCTTGACCTGTTATTAGACTATTGCTCCAATCATCCTTGTCCATCCAGTGGCCATCTGAGGATGGTAGGAGTTCTAATCCAACAATAGCTAAACATCTACAAAAGACTTTTCCCACTGAGTAAAACAAGGGAATTCATGTTGCTGGGGCATGTCTCATTTACATTTATTACAGATCAAAACTGCATTTTTTTAGTGTAGAACTTCCATAGCCACTCCATTTTGTGGGGGAGCTGTTGCTATTGTTGTCTGTAAATGGTTTGTGTCCCTAAAAATAACATTCAGTATACTGTGATAGCAATAGTTTCCCCAAAGTGGATGGAACGTGGAAGTACAGCAATTCATGTAGTTTATGCAGTAATAACATTTGAATGAAACATCTCCAGACATAGTGGTACACGTGCTTTTCTTATCAGGAAAAGCCTTATAGGAAAAACAGTTTCATACCTATGTATACTTTCTCTTTAACAAACATCAATGAGACTTCACATCATTTAAATTAGAGAAAGGTAGATAACTAATGCCGAGGAGAGAATCCACGGCTTCACTTCCAGATGTCGAAAATAAAAGAACCTTGAACATTCTCGATATGACTGGCACCTGCAGAGTCTAGTTAATCATTGCAGAATATGAGGCCCAGAATTAATATAAAAGCAGCCAGCTGCTTTATTAAACCAGGGTACTGTAAACAGGCTTCTAGACTGTAATGGAATACATTATAATAAGCGAGTTGCTTAGGTAATGAGAAAACATTCCTAATTTAGAATGATGGGCAACATCTTTTGATAGGAAGGCAAAATACTAAACAATGGGGTATGTGTATACAAGCAGAAGTGGATGTATTCTGGGGCAAACTAATTGCACTATAAACATGCCCATTGATTTAAATGGGGCTCCTAATCCCTTGATCGCTAGAGAGGTATCCAAGGCATTGCAAAGCAATATGCTGAAGGCCTCTCAAGCTTTCATGGGGTTAAAAAGTCAATGAAATCATTAGGGGTTAATTTGTTCCCTATGGTACAATTGGTTTAACCCACAATTACTCCATATTTATCTTTATAATTACGGCTGATTTACTGAGTAATTCTGAAGCATATAAGCTGCACCATAGGGGACAAATAAAAATACCCTTTTACATACCTCCCAAGTGTCCCTCTTTAAGAGGGACAGTCCCTCTTTGAGACCCAAATCCCTCTGTCCCTCTTTCCCACCCTGGTGTCCCTCCTTTTAGTAGATCAGACTGTGTGGTGTGTATATAAGTGTATCACATTGCTCGACAGCAATATAACTCACATTAATGTTTGTGTAAACTTCAGTATATGTATTTATACATTCTGTGTAAATAAAATACTTTGGTCATGCTCTAAATCATTTATTCAGTTACACCAAGAGGTGCAAATAGGTCATAAAAAAATTAAAAATTCTCGTTAACGTTCCATCCACCAGCCACGTCACCAGCAACACCACCTAAAACACAAGTGTTCCTCTTTGGCCATTTGAAATGTTGGGAGGTATGCTTTTATATGAACAGGTCTTTTAACCAATTGTCTGACAGAGAAATGTTCCAACATATTGTTTTGCAATGATCTGTAGACTTCTTTAGCATTCAAGGAGTTAAAACCTGCATTTAAAGGGGAACATTCATATGTAAAAAAACGTTTTGCCCATGGGCTTAAATTAGCCCAACTACATTAGCCCTGGTATTTTTTTAAAATTTTATCAACCTAGTATTTAGGATACTGAGACCTGAAATGTGACACTTCTGCGTTCTACAGCACACAGTATGTGCGGCACAACGAAGCAGGACTTCCCACCTCCCTACCAGCTGCCCCAGGTAGCGCATTCACGCTTCCCTTCGTAGTTGTATTTAAAATGCCAGCCGGGTGGCAACCCTACAGTGTGCCGCAGAACACGGAAGTGGAACATTTCAGGTCTCTGTAGCTTAAATACTAGGTAGGTAAAATTTTTAAAAATACCAGGGCTAATGTAGTTGGGCTAATTTAAGCCCATGGACAAAACTTTTTCACATATGAATGTTCCCCTTTAAATCAATGGGAATTTTGAGGCTTTTTAATTGTTCCCAATGGTGCAGTTGGTTTGCATTAAAACTATGCCAGTTCTTCTTCAGCCACAATAAGACCAATGCACTAAGAATAACTGGAGCAATTCTGGAGCAAACCATTTACAGCACAGGGGACAAATGAACATACCTCTATTCTTCAGTGATTTAAATAGTGATTTTAACTCATTGGATGCTAAGATGTCTCCATTTCAGTGCTTTGGAAAGTATTGGAGACCTGTCTAGCATTCAAGAAGTTAAAAGCTCCATTTAAATAAACATAAATGATAATGTATTTGTCCCCTATGGTTCAGTTGGCTTGTTCCAAAATAGCTGCAGGTCTTCTTAGTGCATCAATCTCAACGGGTCCAGCACACAGCTTTAGGACAATGAAAATTCCCTAAATTCCTTTTATGTAAATGTGGCTTTAAAGGAGCAGTAAAAAATGTTTATGAAAACCTTTATTTTATATGCCTTTTCCTGATAAGCAAAACAACGGCACACTCACCACTGTCATTTGTTTTATTCAAAAGCTGTAATAGTTCAAATTGTCAGAGAGTGAATTATGTGATTACTTCCTGAAAGTTGTGACAGAATGACTCTGTCATATTCTATTGAGGACTATTTATCAGTGACTCAACTCTTTCAGAAGATGCAACAGAATAACTAATTGAAATTTGACCACTAGATAGCAGTGTTAATGTGTGAAGTTTAAACTGTATTAACTCTGAAAATATGCATCTCTCAGCATTGGAATTGCAATTGTTGTACTCAACAGGAAAAGTCCTACAACACACATTTTTCATAACAAAAGTTTATTGCTCCATTACCTCCATGCATTTAAAGCCCTCTTTAAATCAATGGAGATTTTTATTTGCAATCAATGGGTCAGCTAGTTTGCCCAATAATTGTTTGAGTTCTTTTCCAAGTAGATCAGTTTCAGTAGCTTTTCCACTATATTAACACAGCTCTGATAAGTGTCATTGATCTTCTGTCTTCTAAGTCTAATGGTCAATGTGACTTTTGATTCTCCTGAATTAGTCTGCTGATTTTGACATGATTGACCACTGACTTTTCCAAGTAACTCTTCTCAGTTAGTATATATAATATAGCGCTCGCCTAGCCCAGGTGGATATACACAACTGTAGCTGAATGGATTGGACATCCTTTCTTTCTGAGCTAAAATTCTATGGGGGAGATTCACTAAGGCATGCTGAAGAGGTGATAAAGCGGAGATGACTTCTCCAGTGATATCACTTCTCCAGTTTCTATGGAACCTATGCACTAAAATTTCTTCAGCTTTGGAGAAGTCATCTCCACTTTATCACCTCTTTATCACTTTTTTGTGAATCTGCTCTTTCATATTATATTTAGTCCTTTGACCTTTCTGTAACCACAGCTAAATAATTAAAGGGATAGTAATGTTTCATAATAAAAGCAGCTCTAATTAATCATCATAGTATTTGTACTTTGGAGAGTGTTATTTCAATACTGTCAGAGTTATTGTTCAAGAGTAATTCAATGACAAAGTGTCCCCCTCCCGCCCCTTTTACTGATGTAACACTGCTCAGTCAGAGCAGAAGGGAGGTGCCCAGGTAGACTGCAGAGAGGGACAAACTTCAATTAAGATAAGGTAAAAAGCTGAAAAGCTTGTCAAGCTGTCTGGTCTATGGACTGCATTCCACATCTGAGAAGAGATGGCTTACACTAGGTAAAAGGGGCGGGAGGGGGAAACTTTGCTTGTGAATATCTCTCAAACCATAAAGGTTTGAGAGATAAGACTTATATCTTTCTTCATGTTTTTTTAATGCCTACAAAATAAAATAAAGATAAAATGAAGTATTACTATCCCTTTAAGCCTTTGAGTGTCAGAAAGGAATCCAACACAATGGGGATTATTCACTAAAGCATGAGGTGATAAAGCAGAGCTGACTTCTACAGTGATACCACTTCTTCGCTTCCTATGTTATTCTATGGAGCCTATTCGCTAAGATTTATTCTGCATTGGAGATCTTAGTGCATAGGATCTATAAAATAACATAGGAACTTTATCATGTCTTAACCACACCTTAGTGCATAACCCCCAATGTGTCGCAACACATTGGAAACCTCTTTGGTACTCAAGTGGTTAATTGATCCCTGATGTAACATTCTTAGCCCAAACTCTATCCATAGCAACCAAGCCAGTGCAGGACTACAGTTTAACCTGCAGGGTCCCTGTATATAACTATTCTGACATAAATCAATCTTCCTTTTATTATGTACTAGTTGAAGAGCCCGTTACATGGGCCACAGTGCCACTGCCACCCTGTCGCGGGGCAGTCATGCGCAGTGGAGACTGCTGGCACCGCGTCCAGCTCTGTATCAGCCACGGCGCGGCAGTCTCTGCTGCGCATGACTGCAGCACGCGCAGCAGTGTCTACTGCGCATGAAGCGGCGTTACACACATTTTAGCGAATTATTATATAGGATATATACCTGCATATGCAACTGTGTTGCTAAAAGCCACGAATAGGGCCCACTGCAGTGTAAGGTAAGCACAGGTAAAAGGCTCAGTGCTGAAAGATAAACAGGACTGTTGATGCAGAGCTGCATTGGAATAACAGGTGGACCATGCAGCCCCACCCAGTTTTAATGACCCTTTTAACTCTTTCATTGCTAGGTCACTCATTTTTTCTCACCTTATAGAGAGAACTGGTCCCCTGCATCTCTTGTTCTGGACAATCTCCATTGTATAGATGATAATAGGCCTTGCAGCTTATCCTGAGGTGTGCAAGTAACTATGGAAGCAACTGCAATTACGGCCAATTGCTTATCTCTGTAAACTAGGGCAGGTAACTGTCAGGAAAGCAGGCAGAGGAGCGAAACAGAAGATAACAAAGACTGCATTACTCACTTTAAAATAACTGGGCAGGGGGAGTACTGTGAGGAGTGACTTCTGCTACAAATGCCTTGAGAGGTACAAGTGACCAAAAAAAAACACATTCAAGTACCACCCTATCACCAATTCGTTTCAAACAATGAACATCAGCAAATATTAGACACCCCAGCAAGAGCTTTATAACATGTGAAACTATTATACCGTTCAGTGTGCTTTGAGCTTTCTTTAGTGTATGATGCCGATGAAATTGTTAATGGAATGATTTAGCTAGTAATAGCATGCTGAAATGAGCTTACCTCATATCTAATTTACATCCCCCAAGAGTAAAGCCTTTCAGGTCATATGTAACTGTCCACAATTACTGTATATGCCTCAGCAATATAGTGATAAAAGGTCAGAGGGGAAAAGCCTTGAACCTGAAGAGATATAATTGTAAGCCAGATCATGCCCTTATCCCTATTAAACCCCTCTCTGACTGTAGTACGATGGATCTTGGTAGCTGCAAATGGTCTGCTCTGTCCATATTCTGATAAATGGCAGGCTTTTAGTAGCTTCCTTTCCTCGGCAAAGATCATTTTAATCAATTTGAGGTCTGTGGTTTCATCTAAGAACTACTTTATTATTTATTCATGGTCTTATTTTTACACTGTGTTTCTAGTGTACATTGTGCCACACAAGCCAGTATAATAGACACTATAGAATATCAGCCAAGAGAGCTCATAACAGTGAGCTACTGATTTCTATAACTAAAGAACACAATGTATCTACTCATAGGATTGTGGGAATTCTTTAGTGTTGAGTTCATTAATATCTTGGGTGCTAAATTCCAGGGGAAAGAGACATTCAACCAGGGCCATTCCAAGCCAATGTTCCTTTTAATCCTCTAATATGTAACGTGTAGTCTCTAGCTGTTCTTGTACTACAATTCCCATCATCCTCAGCCAACCAAAGACTGGTAAAGCATGATGGGAGTTGTAGTTCCTCCCATACCTCAGGGAGGACAGCAAACCAGAAATCCCTTAGAATTTTATTTATAGATTAGTAGAAGAGCCTATGTACACGGGCCACAGTGCCGGCCAGTTGCCGTGCAGTCATGCCCAGTAGAGACTGCCCGCGCCGCAGCTAATACTGGGCTGGACGCTCAGAGGTCTGACTTCGGAGCGCCCAGCTCTGTATCGGCCTCGTCACGGGCAGTCTCTATAGCGCATGACTGCAGCATGCGCTGCAAATTATTATATAGGATTATTTGGTTCCTCATTCTGGGATTTTGATTCAATACTCCTCCTCAGACCTCCTTAGCTTAGAACAAGAGGTCAGCCATTAAAACTAGAGGAAAGGAACATTTTGATTAAAACAAAGGCAGGACTTTTTTTTACAGTAAGGGAGGTAAAGCTATGCTTTCTTTGCCTCAGAATGCTGTGCTTGCAGATACTATAACTGCTTTCAGAAATGTGATGTATACCTATTTAGCACAGAACAATACTGGGAATTATGACAGATGGCTTCAGTGCAGACAGGTTGTTGATCCAGGGAACTATCTGACTGCCATGTGGAGGCAGGAAGGATTTTTTTACCCACTTGGGTCTTAATTGGAAACGGCATCAAAATATATATATATTTTTTTTTTTTTTTTTGCCTTGGACTCGATCAACAGGGGTGATTTGACATGGGCTGGAATTGATGGATGCATGTCTTTTTTCAGCCTCATCAACCGTGTTACTATGTATTAGAGCCCACTATCATATATTTTAATTTTACATATAATGTTTTTCTTTTCTGGTCCACTTATTTTGCACTAGTTGGTACTGTGTGCTGTTTCTGATGCATTTAATGCTTTGAATACCAATGCGGGATACAACCAGTTGCAACACAATTCATTGGATCCCACTGTAGCACTAAAAGGGTTAAGTGGGTTGACCTCTTCCGGGACTGTAGTTGCCTTAAGCAGAGTTATTAATTGATAGTGATTAATATAACAGGTGTACTCATATTTTTAGTTTACTGTTTTCCTGCATTGAATTCAGAGGGTATTTAGCTCTATCAATCTGAAGAGCACCTCAGTCATCTTCAGCTGGACTCTAGGGTTCCAAATGGAATTCTGACAGCTGAACAAGACTTGAATGTAGTGCTTAAAGAGGATCTGTCACCTTTCCAAGTCCTTACCTCCGTGGCAGCATCCATCTTGACAGAATTTGTATAATTATTTCTTCCCATTAATTTATTCCATTAGGAAGAATGAGGAGGAGGGAGGTGATGTCAGGACAAGTGAGTAATTATGTATGCAGGCTACATAACAGACAGGTCAGAGGCTCATATGTATAAAGCAGAGCAATTCTAGGGCCAATGACATGTACGCTATGGGGCAAGTTAAATACGGTATCCTATAGATTTTCATGGGGATTTTAACCCACTGAATTCCAGAGAGGTATCCAATGCAATTCAAAGCAATACTCTGGAGACCTCTTTGGACTATTTAAATAACTGTGAATTTTGCCCATTTGTACCCCTCTGCTTTAGATTGTCTGCTTCATAATTGCTCTACTTTAATACATATCTGATGAGCTTAAAAAGTCCATAACGACTAAGCCAAAATTCTCTAAAACCACTACACTGATGCTGTTCAAACAGATATACTTTTGAGATAAAGAGCTGAGCATTGGCTTATCCACTAGGACAGTGCTTCCCAGCCCTCTCCTCAGGGGTGGCTAACAGTCTATGGTTTTAGTATTTTGCTACTTGAATATAGGTGAGTTAATCAGCTCAGTCATTTAAAAGGTTAGACATTTCTTGAATAAATAAAAAATAATATTGTAGATATTGAAAAAATAAATCCATTGTTGTCAGTTCGGTCTCTCAAACCTTTATGGTTTGAGAGATATACAGTGATAAATTCTCCCCTCCCTGATGTTAGCTG
Source organism: Rhinophrynus dorsalis (assembly GCA_037306005.1). Lineage (NCBI taxonomy): Eukaryota > Metazoa > Chordata > Amphibia > Anura > Rhinophrynidae > Rhinophrynus > Rhinophrynus dorsalis. The sequence continues at coordinate 142,852,122 of CM074724.1, read as the reverse complement.
TATAGCTGCAGAAGGAGATTTGTGACGGCCGACTCGAGGCGGCTCTTCAGCAGAGCCGAAATACCTCCATCTGAAAAGAAATACTTCATTTGAACAGTCTACAAAGTGTGTCTGGTGTGCAAGCACACTTTGTAGACCGTTCCAATTAAGTATTTATTTTTAGATTGCAGTATTTCGGCTCTGCTGAAGAGCTGCCTGCCGTCCCGGGACCAGAATCTCCTGTCAGCTAGAGGCTGACGTCAGGGAAAGGGGAGGGAGCAGGGAACTTTATCACAGTATATCTCTCAAACCATAAAGGTTTGAGAGACCGAACTGGCAACAATGGATTTATTTTTTCAATATCTACAATATTACTTTTTATTTATTCGAGACACTACTAACCCTTAAATTAAATCACCTAAGCAAAGCATGGAAATCCTTAAGACACAGCCTGTTAGGGTTCCTTGAGGAACAACTGCTCTAGGATGCTAGAGAAGTTCCAGAAATCTCTCTAGCCAGAGGCGTAACTAGAAGCCTCTGGGCCCTGGTGCAAGAAGTGCCACAGGCCCCCCACCACCACCACATTGGCCCCCCTAGACCACACTGACCCCCTCTACAATGCCCCTCAATCTTCACAATGCCCCCCACCTCCTACCTCGAGCTCCCACGTGGTCATCTTAGAAATGCAGAGCGCTGGGAGATGATGTAATCTCCCAGCACTCTGCATTACTAGAGAGCCGGAGGGAGATTGCAGGCACCAGGCGGAGGGGTCGCAGGGGGCGGCCGGGCCTCTGGAGTAACGGGCCCTGTCACAGTTGCGACCCCTATAGTTATGCCACTGTCTCTAGCACCAAAAGGATTAATAGAGAGTGAATTAATTAAATACAAGAAAATGTGATTGTGAGCCTACAATGTCCCCTGACTGTAATAGCAATACGTAGATACCTCTTACCAGCTTATACTTGAATTGAGCAGACACGTAGATAGCAACTGGTTATCCACAACTGCTTCTACCACATGGTTGCCAAAAAGGTTCCCGAAACTGGTTCCCATATTGAACAACACATGAATTAAATATATATAAACACACCTTTAGGCATTCATCATTTATGTCTTGCTAGTTTATTGCTATTTCTCTGGTTTTCTGAGAAAAAGGACAAGTATCTTATATGATTAATTTGAGTTGTGAAAAAAATACATGAGTGATTGTTAGCTTGAGTGCATGTGTGCAAATATGTCACTGTCTAGAAGATTATAGCAGTAGCCATTTGTATCCGCTATTCCGTTTGCTATTGCTTCATGTGACTACAATGGGAATCCAGTAAAATCATCAGTATGCCCTCAGAACTACGGATCTTCACAATGAAGTATGCAAGCAGAATGAAAAGGAAAATGGGAAAGCAATTTGTTAAACAAGTGAACCTTGTAAATAGGGCCATGTCATTTATAATGCTGCCGTAGTCTGGACTGTCAACCTTGGCCAAAGGACATCTGCAAACAAAAGTAGTAGTACTCATTTTTTTTTTTTTAAGCATTTGCTCTCATGAATAAGCATAAGATTATGAAAGTGGAATCTTATGGGATAAAATACTACTGATTATTTACCTAGCCTCAATATGATACATATTTTGATGCTGTTTAATTTATACTGTACTGCAGTGTCTTATGGGATGTTATTTATGTGTAAAGCACACTGAGTCTGAAGTACTAAAGAACTGAACAATTCTATGGAAAGCCATTGGACTCATAGGGGACAAGTAAAACTCTGATCATGAGTAAGAGTCGGAACTGCGAAACGCGTTGATCTGTGCTGGTAGCCTTCACTGCTTCATTGTACACACTTGCTAAGTCTTTCCAGATTTACAGTGCAAGTCAAACTGGCAGGTATTTTTTTTACCATTTTTAAATGTATTGTACAATAAAGAAGATGTTGCTTTTAAAGAATCTGCATTGAATTTGGATTTTACCTTGTTAACGCTCTTTTCTTTTTCGTATGGGAACTATTGGGTATGTTCTGGGCAGCACACATGGTATTTTAAAGGGATAGTAATACTTAAAATGTAAAAATATATATATTATAGGGTTTATCCCCCTGAGTAAAACAAGGGTACTCCCAATGCTGAAACATGTTTTATTCAAAAGTTATTCCAGCTCAAACTTGTATTTTTTAGGTGCAGTATCACAGTGGCCTGGAATTGAACAGTAGCACTGTGCTACATCATCCTATGGACAGCTCTGGCCAGTTGACCATAAACCTGCATAGTATGGTGTAGCAACAGCGCCACTGTACAATTTCAGGCCACTATGATACTGCAATTTCAAGTTTGAGCTGTAGCTTTTGAATAAAACACCTTTTAACAGTGGGAGTACCCTTCTTTTACTCAGGGGGATAAATACTACAATATATATATTTTTTACATACTATGTATTACTATCCTTTTAATTATATCATTCCAGATTTTTTAGAAGTGTATTATTGCTATAAACATGTATACTGTTGGGTTGTTTATTGATATTTACACATTAATGAACTGTGTATGTTTGGAGCCACTGGATTCTCCTCTGCATGGACAAGTAAAACTCCACATTAATTTAAACAAAGCAATGTGTTAGCCCCATTTCATACTAATTTAGTTTGGGACTTTTTTATGCCCTGTGGTGCATTTGGTCTGCTCCAGAATTGTTCAATCACTTCTTACTGCCTCAGCTTCTCTATTTCTTAAAGTGTTAGTAATGTCTAAAAAAAACTTTTTTGCATTTAGAAGAGCTTAAAAAAGCTGATCTAAATGCAAAAAACTGTATCTCTCAAACCGCTATGGTTTAAGAGATACGGGCGTCTAATGTTTGATTTCTCCTACTGACAGCTGTGAAGCTGTCAGCAGGAGATCCGTGTCGGTCGACACTGTGGCGCTTGAGAAGTGCCGGGATCTCGTTACTTACACGGAATCCCTTGATTGGAATGGTCTAAAACGTGTGCCTAGTGCATTTAGATCAGCTTTTTAAGCTCTTCTAAATGCAAAAAAGTTTTTTTAGACATTACTAACACTTTAACACCTTAAAGGGTTAGTAATGTCTTGTATTAATAAAAAGTAATATTGTAGATATTCAAAAAAATAAATCCATTGATGCCAGTCTGATCTCTCTAACCTTTATAATTTGAGAGATATATGATGATAAAGTTCACCCCTCCCTCCCCTTTCAATGACATCAGCATCTAGCCGACAGAAAAAGATCCTGGTCCTGGGACCAGCAGGCGGCTCTTCAGCAGAGCCGAAATAGCGCTATCTAAAAAGAAATACTTCACTGGAACGGTGTACAAAGTGTGCTTGCAAACCAGGCAAACTTTGTAGACTGTTCCAATGAAGTATTTCTTTTTAGATAGCGCTATTTTGGCTCTGCTGAAGAGCCGCCTTGAGTTGCATGACTCGAATCTCCTTCTGTCAGCTTTACAGCTGAAGTCAGTGACAGGGGAGGGAGGCTGGGAACTTTATCACCATATATCTCTCAAATTATAAAGATTAGAGAGATCAGACTGGCATCAATGGATTTATTTTTGGAATATCTACAACATTACTTTTTATTAATACAAAACATTACTATCCCTTTAACAACCCTTGACATGCCAGTACGTCACAACGGTCCCAGCACTTAAAGACCAGTGATGGTCCTGGCACATCATGGAATTCCAAGATCCCCACACAGTTCTGGGATCCCGGAATCGAATGTCAAAAAACAAACCTGTGGTTCTTAATTGCCGGCTGCTCGCTGCCACGGCTGGTCATTAATGGGTTAATGTATTACTTGATTATAGATAAAAGCTTTTCAGTTCATTGGCCAGTTTTGTGCAGTTTTGTCTTAACTCTGTAAGTGCAGTGCACTGGCACTCAAACAGTTAACAAGCAACATTTAACCCTTTGAGTGCCACTGGGGTAGGCAACGCATTGCAAAGCAATGTGTTGCGTACCACTCTGGCACTCAAAGGGTTAACTCATATGTGTGTTTGGAGGTTAACACATCCAATTCAATAAGACATTTATAAGAAACATTTTAAATATAAACAGGAGAGACATGTTAACCCTATTGTGACTCCTCAAAAATAACTTGTACGGCTGATTTACTAAGAAAGTAGTGAAATTCTGGGACAAACCAACTGCAAATGGGGGACAGATTAAAAATACCCATCAATTTAATTTGGGTTTTTAACCCCTTAGATGCTATAGAGGTCTCTAATGCTATGCAAAGCAATTCATTAAAGACCCCTCTAGCAATCAAGTGGTTAAAAGCTTTTATTTTTAAGGTTTTTATTGTCCCCTATAGTGATATTGGTTTGACCCACAATTGTCCACTTTTTTAAAAACTTTAATGGGATTAAAATCCAATTGAAATCAATGGGAATTGGGGACATTTTATTTTGTTCCCTGTGGCACACCTCCCAAGATTTAAAATGGCCAAAGAGGGACACATCTGTTTTAGGTGGTGTTTTGGGGGGCGTGGCTGGTGGGTGGGGCTTTACCAATAATTTTTAGGTTATTTCTTAACCTATTGGCAACACTTTGTGTAACTGATAAATGATTTAGGGCAAGTCCAGATTATTTTATTTACACAGATTAATTTATAAATACATATACTGAAGATTAACAACACATTTTTTGTGAGTTTTTATTGCTGTGGAGCAATGTAATAGACACTACTCATTCTGTTCTCATAAAAAGAGGGAGAAAAGGGTAGAAAAGAGGGACAGAGAGATATGAGTCTCAAAGATCGACTGGCATTCCTAAAGAGGAACACTTGGGAGGCATGCTGTGGTGTACTTGGTTTGCTCCAGAATTGAACTATTTTCTTAGAATATCAGCCTCTGCAAGTTCAATCAATGTTATCAGTTTATTAACTTGTACATTAAACTCATCATTTCAAAGCGAACTGTAAATTTCTAGACAAACAGGTCAAAGGTCACCCCCTAGACAGCAGTCCTGAGTGCAGTAATATAAAAACCAGCAGTAACCCATATACACATACAAGTCTGTATAATATTTACCTCAGAAGAGTTTTTTATTTTCACACGTTATAATGCCACTGGTAATGAATTGCTTACAATGCTGTTGTTCTTCTGTATCCAATTTCGCTGCTGTAATTATTTAGCAATGTCTTTATTGTTAATAAACCGGGTATTATAAGAGCTTCTGTTCACTCAATGTTCTTTCGCATTCATGTAACACACTTATTACTTCATAATCCCCTGTATTCCATATTAATTCTATCAAACATTAAGCAGATGGAAATATGGTTAAGAATTCAAAATGGTTTCCACATTATGTTAACCATTTAAGATCCAGAGGGGTATGCAGCACATTGAGAATAGGGTGACCACATGTCCCGGACTGATCAGGACAGCCCTGGATTTTAAATTTGTGTCCCTTGTCCCAGGCAACCCCATTCTGGGACAATACAAAGTCCCTGAATGAAGACTCCAGAGCACAGAGTTCTAGACACTAGTAGGAGAACTGCCCACTGTCTACTGGGACAGGAAGTGATGCCTCTGTTGGGCTACAAGAAAAAGGCTTCCAGACAGAGATATAAACACCAGAGAGTGAACTGAGCCTTGTTCCAGACATCAATTGGGAGCTGCAGAGTAACTTTATCATTGTGTAATGTTAGTTTAAGGCTTTCTGCTTGATGTACCTTTTCTTGTAGCCCACAACAGGCATTACTTGCTGTCACAGCAGTCAGTGGGCTCTAGTGTTAAGAAAGTTGTGGTGCACTCTTCTCTCTGCAGTGTCCCTGAACAGCAGAACTGAAATGTGGTCACCTTAATTGAGAAACAAAGTGTTTTGCATCCTTCTGGTCCTTAAATGGTTAATATATTTCCCTGTAAGATTCAATTTAAATAAAACAGGTGCTCCATAATATTTTATTTAACCCCTTCATTGTCAGAGGGTGTGCAAAACATGGCTGCATACATAACGCTGCAATGCTTTGGATGCCTCTTTGATACTTAAAGGGTTAAATGCATAGTAAACACTCATTAGGAAAATATATATTTTTTGGGGGCAGTCGGGGTTTCCAGCTTAGTAAAAACAAGGGTAAACCTACTGAAAGAAGTGGGTTATATATGTTACGGCTAAAATCAGAAATCTTTTTAATATCCTTGTGTGCCTGCCTATATTGAGCATAACAGAATTTTTTTACCTGCATTTTTGTGTTTTGAGGTGGCCGTGACTGGAATTGCAGTCTGGAAGAGATACATACTTTTGTTGTTGTCTTGCTCCTGATGAAAGCTACTGAGAATGGCAAGCAGAAGTCAGGCAGATAGCATCAGTGTTAGGGGTTAGGTTTGTTAGGGGTTAATCTGATCACTTATTATGATTGCTCTACCTCTGCGTAATCATAAATGGCCATAAAACACGACGGGGATATGCACTAAGGTGTGATAAAGCAGAGATGACTTCTCCGTGATATAATTTCTCCATTTCCTGTGTTATTTAGTGGAGCCTATGCACTAAGATTTCCAAAGATGGAGAAATCTTAGTGCATAGGCTCCATAGATTAACATAGGAACTGGAGAAAAGATATCACTGGAGAAGTCATCTCAGCTTTATCACCTGTTTATCATACCTTAGTGTATAACCCCCGACATGTTGGTGTGTCATTGGCGCTGAGAGTCATTGGATCTCGTTTTAGGGTTAAGCTAAGGTTTACTGTTTGATTTTTCAGACCAACATAGCTCAATATTAGAGTTTGTATTAGGGATAGGATAAGCTATTATGAATAGGGTTAGTGGCTGGTTTTAGAAGTAGTTATTAGTGTTATGCTAGGAATTGGTGTTTAGGGTTAGCGTTAGTATGAGAGTTTGTGAGAGTGTAGTATGATGGTTAGCATGAGAATTTAGTTTTAAAAGTTGAGAGTATCTTTTAATCTCACCACACCTTGCTTTGCATTGTGCTGTTCGTCCCTCTAGTTCACAAATGGTTAAGTAAAAAACAGGATTACAGTTTAGGGTACTAATTTAGGGTTAGGACATGGGGCATTATATAGATGTGTTAACCCTTTGAGTGCCAGCCAATGAAGCCCATATAGCAAATACATTTCATTGGCTGGCTGGACTGGTGTATGCGAGACAGCTGGGATGGAGCAGGTATGCTGGTGCTGCAAGTGAGACCCGTGGCTGAGGCTCCCGCCAGCGCTGACCATCTTTCTGAGGCTGACACAGACTGGGAACTCTTACTCTGTGTCAGCCTCAGAAAGATGGTCAGCGCCAGCGGGAGCCTCAGCCATGGGACTAGGGTGACCACATGTCCCGGAATGGCAGAACGGAAATGTGGTCACCCTAAACCCTATGAGTGCCAGGGCCATGTCCAAAAGATTGCAGATATATGTTTTGGACATCAGTCTGTCATTTAAATGGTAAATAAAGCATAATGCATTGCCGTTGTCCTATTTTTGCTGGTATACCTGATTATTGTATGAAGATCTGCCTAGGTACTATATGTCATTCTGTTAAACAAATTAAGAGGCAATTCTTCCTAGAGGTATAGTTTCCCTTTTAAGCACCTTCCCTTGCCCTCAGGTAATGTATCCTGATAGCTGACAGCTCATGAATTCCCTCCCTGTGCTGAGATATAGGATTGAAGCAAAGCTGTTTAAATACAAACCTCAGCTTCCTTTGTGCCTAGTTTTACACAATTTGCTGCCAGCATACACCATACCAACAGTGAGAGGGGTTAAGCCCTTCGTTAAAACAAGAAAAGCAAAATATGCTAGAGTACCAGATGTGATGAAGTGTTAGGATGCTAGGTTTACAGGTGGCAGATTGCGTTGCTAAACCTCATTAGCATTACTGTCACTTATAGCTTGGCCAAGCAAACAAAGAAATTCTCCAAGCAGAGACACAAAAGGGCAGAGAATAAATAGCAGAAGGATTCCATGGGATTATAGGTCTTGATTTTGTTTGTGAACCTCAAAGCTTGGAAAGGAAGTGGACTCTTTTCTATTATTCACTGTCAGAATCAAGCCTGTTGTAAACTATAGGACAAGAATGGGCAACAAAAGGCCTCCCAGCTGTTACCAGAACACAGTTGCCATCATCCTCCACCATCTAACCTCGATTGCAGATTAGCAGCACTAAATAGCAATTGTGGCAAAACTTGAAGCCATCTTGCATTTGCTAAATATTATATAACTAGTTGTAGAGCCCGTTACACAAGCCACAGTGCCACTGCCAGCCGGTCGCGGTGCAGTCATGCTCAGCAGAGACTGCCTGTGCCGCAGCTGATACAGAGCGAGACACTCCTTCGGAGCTCCCTGCTCTGTTTGAGCCGCGGCACGGGCAGTCTCTACTGCGCATGACTGTGGCGTTACACACTTTTTAGCGAATTATTATATACTAGTTGAACAGCCCGTTACACTGGCCACAGTGCCACTGCCACCCAGTCGTGGGGCAGTCACGCGCAGTAGAGACTGCCCGCGCCGCGGCTGATACAGAGCTGGACGCTCCTTCGGAGCGCCCAGCTCTGTATCAGCCACGGCACGGACAGTCTCTGCTGCGCATAACGGCAGCACACGCAGCAGTGTCTACTGCGCATGTTGCGGCGTTACACACGATTTAGATAATTATTATATAGGATATATATATATGCAACTTGTTATAATAAGGCCTCAACTGCAGCAGAACATCTTTGAAAGCGGAGACTGGAGTATATTTTTAACAGTATATATTTGTGTAGGACCTTTCGTACTAATTAAAATAAGGATATTGCTATTGCTGGAAGATGTTGGCCTCAGATGTTACAGCACATTGTATTTTTGTGAGAAATTAGTTTTTGTGTTCTACCGATTTTATACTCATACTGTTATGTCTAAAGACAGCTTTGATTAATTACCATAGCACTCCATAGACTGCAATTGCAACAGTACCACTTTATTGGAAAGGCTACAAAAATAATCATTTTAAAAACATATATATTTTGCTCTTTATTAAAGGAGCCGTACACTTTTTAGGTATCCTTTTGAAAGGTCGCACGCAAAAGAGTGTGCAGCCTTTTAAGTCATTCACCACATCGCCATGCTCAAAATGGCGACATGAGAATCTCGAACTGCATGACAGTGCAAGATTGTCATGTCACCTACTTAATGGTCGCATACATGGCCTCAGTGAAGAGGTAAGGCCATCAAAACTGGGGGGCAAGGACAATAATATATGCTTTGCCTAGACTCAAAATTAAGCATATACATATAACATAAACATCATAAGTTATGAAAAAATAGATGGCAAAGTCTAAAAATGCTCTGGGGATGCTGAAGAAAGGCAGCTGGAGCACCTCCGTGTGCTGCATACAAAAGGAAAAGTATTATGTATGCAGCACACGGATGCGCTCCAGCTGCATTTTTGTCATCTATTGTTTCATAACTTATGATATTTAAGTTATATGTATATGCTTAATTTCAAGTCTGTGCAAAGCAAGTATTATTGTCCTCACCTCCTACTCTCCTCCAAGTTATTATGGCCTTACCTTTTCACGGAAGCCATGTATACAACCATTAAGTAGGCGACATGACAATCTTGAGCTGTCATGCAGTGTGAGATTGTCATGTTGGCATTTTGAGCATGGCAACGTGGTGACGTGCGACCATTCAAACGTGAACCCACTTTTTATTATGAAAAATAAATAGGGTTGACATAATGGAATAATTTTAGGTGACTCATTGCTAGAGAATAACCTGGGTATCCTTTTCAACTACAAACTTGGAAACAGTGACCAGTGTCATAGTTTCTGCTCCTTTAACTTTTGAAAGAAGCATCCCTTCCCAATGAGTTACCCTTGTAATTGCTGAACCAGCCCTACAAAATCTGTATTCTTCCTAGTAATTAGAACTATCCTTTTAATTGCCAATCTGCCTCTTTAAGTCTTAGCCCATTATAGAAGACTGCTATGCTGTGTAAATTTATGAAGCAGAACACTGATTGGCAGCTTCATTCATCAAGGCTTTGCTGCAGCTGTAGGCTGTACTGCCCTGGATTATATATTGGATAAGTGACAGCCCACAGAGGTCTCAATATGTAAAAAAAGCATTAACTGTCTAAGGAATGGAGGCATTGTTCAACCATCCAATCCTTAAAAAGTTAATATGCAAAGAACAAGCAACTTACATGTACTCTTTTGTGAAGATTAACCTCTTACATGATAGAGAAATCTCCAATGTATTGCTTTGTAGTGCACTGGAGAACATTCTAACAAACAAGGGGTTAATTTTAAGGCAATATGCAATTCCTGGAAAGACTTATGTATTTTATTGAATGTGATACCTTTCTGAATCAAAACATCAGTCTTTCAAGATATTATGGTGGGTAAATATTGGAAAAGAGAGTGCCAGGGAGGCATCCAATGCATTGCAACACAGTGGGGAGATTCACTAAGCGGTGATAAACATAGCTGGGAACTCTCCGGTTTTGGCCCAGAGACTCCGGTTTTTACCGGGTCTCCAGGGAAGAGTTTGATTGTCTGGATGTGGAGAGTTTCTGATGAAACTGTGCCCACTTGTGCTCCTTCCCACCCTGTTCCTCCCACTCCTCTCCCTCTTATTCTCCTTCTCCAGTGTATTCTAGCTATTTTTTGTTTTTCCCGCCCCCCCCCACTCACGAATAAGCCCACCCCTTTTATGATGCAAATCGCATCATGTCTCTCCCCTAAGTGGCACCACGGGGCTCCCCCTCCAGGGAGACCAGAATAAGTTCACAGGTATGGTGATAAAGTGGAGGTGACTTCTCCAGAGATATCACTTCTTCAGTTCCTATGTTATTGTATGGAGCCTATGCACTAAGATCTCTTCAGCTTTGGAGATTTTAGTGCATAGGCTCTATATAAAATGATAACATAGGGACTGGAGAAATGATAAACTGGAGTAGTCATCTCTAGTTATCACCACTTAGTGAATCTTCCCCATTGTGCTGGATACTTCCCTGACATTCATAGGGTTTAAAAGAACTGGAACAATTCTGGAGCAAACCAACTAAAAGACATTTGTTGGAGACTTCTCCAGCCTTCAAGAGGTTGCCCCTATTAAATGCGACATGAATATTGATTTGGCTCTTATGGAGCAGTTGGTTTGCTCCAGAATTGCTCCAATTACGAATCTGATTATAAGGAAAGGAAAAAAGACATCTTTCAAGTGCAGCCTTTGTTGTGTCACCCTTGTTTGTTTCTGTTGTTCTTCTGTATAACAGCCTCACTGTCATTTTCATAAAATGATTACCTATAGGGATGTGTGGAAGATCTATTTTCCTCCTTGAGCGTATTTCTGTGAAAAGGGAGCTATGGGAGGCATGCAAGAAAGTGTTTACAATGTACTTTTGATGGATTTGCATATTTTTTTAATGAATTAACAAGTGTATATTATTTTTTTTTAACAAATGTGTTTCACAAAGTGTGTAGTTAAAATCTCTGCCTTTTGTGAGAAGATGAGCGACTGTGCCTAATTCAGCAAAGCAATTACCATCCATTTTCATGTGTCTCGCTAGCTGTGATGTTAATTTACAAGCATGTGCTATTCAACACCAAGGCGTTAATATGTTTGTTGCATTAAAACATGAGCAATCACTACAAGTGCATAAATTTATGGCACTGAAAAAAAGTAGGTACTTCTCTATATTATGCCTTTCTGTGGAAATACTCACGTTGAGAAAACAAGTGTGAAATTTACCTCTAGTAGTTGTTCCCCTGTCGGCTGCCACATTTCAAAGCTGAATTGTAATGTTTCTGCACGGCAGTTCGATGTTTCTCAGAAGATATTATGACTCATACACAGGTCACCATGCATATCCACATGTATAGTACACACTGACTCCAGCCTGCACCAGGGGCCTTCCTGATAGAGATAGAAAGTCCTGTTTTCTGCTGAGTTCTTCCCACTGTGAAAAATTGTGCTCATCCCTATTTACAGCAATCTTGATTTCTTATGAACCAAAATACCCTGTAGCATAGATATGAATATGCATATGATATAGCAATGAAATTATGTAAAACTATCTTAGCATTCAGTGTCTGTTTTCAAGCCCTTAAGGACCAGAGGACTGGTGACGTGCCAGGACCATCACCGGGGATGCGCGTTAAGGACAGGTGATGGTCCTGGCATGTTATGAAATTCTTGGATGGCAATGCAGCTGCATTCCGTTCTGCCATCCCAGAATTCATTGCAAAAAAAAAAAGTGCTGTGGAACTTAATGGCCGCCCACTACCGCATTGGGCGGTTGGGGTTAAATTACATAGGTCCTTATTGACATAAGAAAAAATGTGTAATTCTGGGGAACACCAACTGCACCACATCATCGACATGGGAGAAATAAAAAAATCCAACTGATTTAACCAAAGATTGGAAAAGTAATTTTGAGGCACATTACATGTTCCATTGACCTGTTTGAATTGTAAGACATTTTATAAGGTATATGTCACTTTACATGCCAGACAGGTGCGCAACACATGGTAAAGCCATGTGTTGCATGTCCTTGTGGCAACCAAAGGGATATAATCAGAGTAATCTGAGAGAAAAATTAAATAGGTGCGCTTTCAAATCTGTGCCAGTTCTTTTTTTAACCACTGGATGATGGCCACTCTAGCATCTATATTTAAAGGGACATACATTTTTTATAGATTTGTAGAGGCTAAAAAAAGAATCTCATTGCCGCTATGGTTTGAGAGATATTGGCAGTCAAAGTTCCCCCTTCCCTCCCCTTCTGTTGACGTCAGCGTCTAGCTGACAGCAGGAGATCCCAGTCCAGGAACCAGCCGGCGGCTCTGCAGCAGAGCCGAAATCCCATTATAAGAAAAGAATTACTTTATTGGAAGGATCTACAAAGTGTGCCTGGTTTGCAAGCACATTTTGTAGGCCGTTCCCATAAAGTAGTTATTTTCTAATAATGGGATTTCGGCTCTGCTGTAAAGCTAACATCAAGAGAAGGGGAGGGAAGCGGGAACTTTGATTGTCAATATCTCTCAAACCATAGCGGTTTGAGAGATGGGGTTTGTGGCAATGTGATTTTTTTTACTCTCTACAAATCTATAAAACATTTTTATGGGACACTACTGTCCCTTTAAGGTAAAAAAAAAAAATCACAATTCAAAGGGTTAGTTAAAAGTATTTGGTCGAGTCTTCTTTATGTTAAAACTAAGAGATTACGCTATATTTAAGTGCTTACTTTTGTGTAGTTATGCAGAGATAAAGACCTACCGCCCTCCCCTTTCTTGCACATCGCTGCTGCAGCTCTCTCTGGTCAGGATGGCTGTAGCGAGGGACAAACTTCAGTAAACAAAGGGAAATCCTGCTCTCCTTCATCAGGGGTGCAGGATTTCCCTTATACTTACTTACTGAAGTTTGTCCCTCACTGCAGCCGTCTAGTCGTGTGACACAAATACAGAATCTATGGGAGGCGTCCAGAAAAGGGCGGGGGATCGTTAACTTTTGAACTACACAACTGTAAGCACTTAAATATAGTGCAATCTCTTAGTTTTAACATAAAGAAGACTCGACCAAATATTTTTAAGTAGACATTACTATCACTTTAACTAGAATGATCTTCAGAATATTGTCCTTTTTTGGATCATTTTTGCACATGTTTTGCACTCATGTGAATTTAGTAAATATGATCTCTAAATCTTATGCTATACGGCCAATTTATCATTGTGTCACAAAACCTTGGTGCTTTATAAATCAACCACATAAAAATAATACAGACAGAGAACTATTCTCATTCTTTGGAAAATCTAGGTCAGGGGTGGCATACTCTATTTCTCAAGTTCAACTAAAATACCAGTATCCATCAATTAATACACGGGTTATTTTAACTGCTCCATTTTAGTTTGGGATATCGGTACCATTAATACTTAGCCTGTCGTTAATACTTGAGAAACAGAGTTTCCAAGCTCATCTAGGTCAAGGACAAAGTAAATCAGGCAAACAATATTAATCACAAAGTTATAGGGTCAATAAAAAAGAACATACAGTTTATCTCAGGGCATTTAATAAATACGATTTAATTTGGTGGTAATCACTGGCTTACATCAATATGAAAACTAAAAAGTGCTCTGTAATTAAAATTATAGTTCATCCCTACAGGCAGTTTTAACAATTAATCTACTATATTATACTATACTACATGAAGCCAATGTACTAATATGAAATGGAGTAATTCTGGAGCAAATCAACTATACCATAGGGGAAAAATATCCCCATTCATTTAACCCCATGAAAGGAAGAGAGATATCTAACACATATGGATTAAGCTAGATCATGCACACTTATAAAACAGTTTGTACCAGCAAAAGGGGGTTTTTAGGTGCCCAGAAATCCCCTTTGCACTCCCTTGCTTTTATCTGATCACAGTGGGGAATTCTTTACTCAAAGAGCTGAGCAAAAAGCAAAGGGACATTATTTAAGACAAAGGAATGGATTTGTTACAGTAAGGGCAGTAGAGATGTGGATTTCACTTCTGTGTTGCAGATAGGGGTGGGTAAAAGTTGTCACCGTGTTCCCGTGGGAAATTTTGTGAAAAACACGTTGTTATCTGCTTTTTTGTAGGAAAATCCGCTTTAAAACTAGCGGTTAAAATTTTTGTATTTTTCACCCATTGACCAACATTTTTCTCCATTTTTTCAATGGCTAGAAAGTTTCCGCCCATTGATTTACATTGTTTTCGCACTTCCGCTATAAAAACTGTGCTGTGCTGTTCTCTTGTGATATTTTGCAAAAAATGAGGCAGGAGAGGCTCATAGTGACTCCTTTCACTATCAGCAGGGCAAAAATAATCAATGGAGGAGCTGGAAGGACCATTATGTGTCCACTAAGTCTGAGGAGGAAGGGACCACTACTGTACCAATGTTGTACAGTCCCCCTAAATCACCACAAGGGCTTGGGGAATTTAATGGGAAGGGAGGGAGAAAAGGGAATGGGAAGGAAGGGAGAAAAGGGAATGGGAAGGGAGGGAGAAAAGGGTTGTACTAGTGAGAGCAGGACAGGTCAGCTGCCTGTACCTGCTGCAAGATGTGCTGCTCCTGCTGCCAGTGCCACCATTGCTGTACATGTAGCCAGTAGTGTTGTACCTTCTGTTAGATGTGCTGCCACTAGTGTTGAACCTGCTGCCAGTGCTCAACCTTCTGCCAGTGCTAAACCTGCTGCCAGTGCTCAACCTTCTGCCACTAATATTTTGCCTGCTGCTAGTGTTTCTTGTAGTACTCGGGGGGGGGGAGAAAATTATGCCATGTGTGACAGCAGGGGACCCTCTGTCACATTGCTCGTCACCTCCTCCAAGCAGCGGTGAGATGTCTGGAATAGAGCAGCAGCACATATTGACTAGTGGTGGTGGTGGTGTTGCAGAAGCTGGGGTGGAAGAGACATTGATGGTCTTTTTATCAGAAACTGAGAAGGAATGGGAGACAGGGATGAGGATGGGCATCACCACCACCACTAGCAGTCAGCTTTTGAAATTAGCGAAAATTGCAACTGCTCTAACTTCTGCTGCTGCTGTGATGAAAGGGAAGCAGGGTGCTGAGCAGCAGGCTAGTGTGCCACAGACCACCGTGGACACAGTGGGAATGGGGTCAACAAGAAATGCGGGACTAGGACAGGTTCCACTTGCCAGCAGTAGCAATGCTCCTCCTGATCCTAGTTTCAGTGCTAAATCTGAGGCAGTAGCAGCAACACTATCCGCTGCCACAGAAAGTGAAGGGGAATGTGGAGGACAAGAAGAAAGAGGCCATTCTTCTCCACCTGTTCCCTATCCCTCCCCCCAGAAGTCATGGGTGTGGGACTATTATTCTCTTCAGGCAGGCACAGTGCAGTCATCATCAACAATGGTACAGTGCAAAATTTGTGACAAGTTAGTGAGAAGGGGAAAGGAGGGAACACACCTTGGCACAACCACCCTGATAAAACACATGAAACACAGACACCATGACATTTACTCCAAACATGTTAAAGCCAAACACCCATTACAGAAATCTAGCACCACTGTCAGGGACGGACTGACAGGACCCAGGGCCCCTGGTCCAAAAAGAGGTCTGGGCCCTCTGCCCAATTACATCATTGATCCCACCCCATGGCATCCTTGGCCTGGGGAGGTAATGGATGGCCTGGGGGGTACTGAATGGCCATTCATTACCACCCCCAGGCCATTCAGTACCCCCCATGACACCCATTTCCCCCCCAGGCTATCCATTACTTTTCCCAAGCCGTCCAATAACCCCCCCCAGGCCATCCAGTACTTCTGGCTTACTGTACTGGCTTTCCTGTGCTGTGTGCGCTGCATGGTGGGTCTTCTGTTCTGTGGCTGTACTGCTGTCATTCACTCAGTGTCACTGACTTACTCTCACTGCTACGCTGGTCCTCCAGCTCCTGGCGAATCACTGAGTCCCCAGTAGTCCTTATCCTGTGTGTCCTCCTTGGCAGGCTAGGTGTCACAAGATGTCCGGCCACCTGTGGCGGGCTGGCTTTGCTGAGTCCCACTCTCCCTCCTCCCTGCGGGCCGTGATGTCATCAATGCACGTGCTACTACACATGCGCAGAAGCAGAGGAAGAGGCACACAGTAGCGCTTGCTGCCAGCCAGACATTAACAAGTGAGTCTGGACTCTGGCAGCAAGTGGTGGATCTTGCTGTGTGGGTGGCAATGTGGCATCATCTGGCAGGTTATAATGTGAGGCCTGATGGAGCAACAAGCAGCACGTTTTTAAATCAGTTCGGCCGCGGGCCCCTAAATGGAAGGCAGCCAAACAGATGGGACTTTAAAATTATACTTGCTGCTGGTGGCGGCGGGCCTCCCTCAGTCGCGGGCCCTCGGTCCGTGACCGAATGCCCGAATGGTCAGTCCGCCCCTGACCACTGTTACTGTACCCCTTGACTCTCCAGAAAGGTGGAGATCAAAGAGGAAGAAGAATAAAGAAACCCAGACAGACACTGGAAGTTCCATGACAAGCGAAACAACTAGCTCGTCATCAACATCACCTTCTTCCTGTAGGGTTACAAGTACATCTCCTGCCAATCCACCTCATTCATCATTACCTCCCCCGCCAAATGATAGCCACTCTGTTAATGTTAGGATTTGGCAGTTAATCTCTACCCATTGCACACTGTGTGATGCACTGACCACACATGCCAGGTCATCAGGTGGCATCTGAGGAGATTCCATCTCGCAGAATATGCTAGGATTCTGGCAGGGAGGGTTCATCATTACTATTAAACTGTCAGCAAGTTGTCATGTGTCCTTAGTGGGGTCTGGAAAAGGGGTACAGTGACAGCGGCAGTACTTGGTTTTGGGTGTCATGGTGTTTGGATACAGTTGTGCCCCCAGATGTTATTTACCACACACACACTGTGCGCATTGCAGTTGCTGATGGAAGCCACAGTTCCTGTTCTGAAGGGAAATATATATATTCTAATAACAACACACCCATGATGATTTTGGAGGAGGGACAGGTGGAGAAGATTTAATGGTCAACTTGTTCTTTTCTCCACATATACTGAGGGCTACTTATTCTTCTGCTCCTGCCTCAGACTCATAACTGGAGCCAGTCGTGGCAAGTGGAACCTTCATCATCCATCTTCCATGTTACTGCTATTGTTGATCCCATTCCCTTTCAGCTGCCTAATCATCCTGCTGCTTAAACAACACAGCAGCAGCAGTACGAACAGCAGTTGCAACTCCGGAGGACATTTGACAGTGGCCACTGGCCAACATGACCTTCTGGCATTAGGCTATTAGGGCATTTTTATTTTTTTCTCAGGGCTTGTGTTTTGGAAAAAAAAAAAATAGTCCTACAAAAAAAATAATTTATGGGGGCTTTGTTTCTAACAAGCCTAAGTCCTACAAATCAATGTTTCCTTAGGGCTTGTGCCAAACTAGCTTAAGTCCTACAAATCAATATTTCCTTAGGGCTTGTGCCAAACTAGCTTAAGTCCTACAAATCAATGTTTCCTTAGGTCTTGTGTCAAACAAGCTTAAGTCCTACAAATCAATGTTTCTTCAGGGCTTGGGCCTCTAACAAGTCTAAGTCCTACAAAGGCCTCTAACAACAACTCAAACAAATCATCCTCTATAAAATACTCTATCAAGTATCAGTCGACCCCAGTGGTAGCTTATGTCAGGGGGTTCCTGTCTCTGTCACTTTAAATACAAATGTCTTATTTTATTGATTTATTTTTTTATTAACTGTCCCCCCAATAGCAGTCAAGAAAGCCCCCCAAAACAAATTCCCTGTTCAAATTATTCATTCATTCACTAACACAGGCACCTTCCTCAGACCCCTTTATACCATGTCTTATGGTTTTTATTTTCTTTTATTTTATTTAGGATTTCTTTTTTATTAAGTGTCCCCAATCCCAGTAAACAACCCCCCAAAAACATTCCCTGTTCAACTGATTTTTTCCCCAAACCCCACCAACACAGGCACCCTCGTGCCCCTTTTATACAATGCCTTTGGGAAATGAAATATTATTTGTAATGTGTTGTGTGTAACGTCTATATTCCCATTGATTTCAATGGTTGAAAAAAGTGGAAAAAAGCAGTAAATCAGCACTTTTCGCAGGAAATTTTTGCCAAGCAGAAAGTGCCCTTTTTCGCGGATTTTGGTTTGAGGCGGAAAGTTTTTCCCATCCCTAGTTCAGATGCTATAGATATCGGAATCGTTTTTAGCTCAGAACAATATTATGACAGTTGGTCATAATGCAGATAGCATGTTCATCCAGGGAGATATGAGATTATGTTTGGGGGTTCTTTATTTATTTATTTTACTCACATGATGCACAACTGCAAATTTCTTTTGTGTCACTTTTGTAAGATAAATCTTTAGCACCCCCAAATCATGATAAATATTTGCTGTTTTTATGTATGTGACTAGGTCAAGGGTGTACGACCAGCAGCCATCCAGCTGCTGTTGGTCAACAATGACCATCATCCTCGGTAGGAAAGTGTAGCTGAATATCAGATGAAGGACATAAAGTCGCCCGACCATGGTCTATGCTCAAGAAGCTGCAGTGATTCTTACAGAACACCAATTTAAGGTTACATAATTACATACTTATTTTTGGAAATCTTGGGTTCCCCTTTGTCCATCATGCACTGGAAAGTTAATACTGATTTGGATCATGCATACCTGGATACAAATATATTGATATCCTTATTTTCAAAGGAAAAGTGGAGGAATTCTTGAGCAAGGCACCTGTAACATAGTGGAAAGATAAACATTCCTATTGATTTAAACGGGAGCGTTTAACCTCTTGAATACTGGAGGTCTCTAACTTATGAAGCATTCAAGGGGTAAAAAAAAACCAAACATTTAAATTAAAGGGAATCTGGGGAATTTTTATTTCTCACCTTGTTTGTCCCCGAATGACTGCTTGTTTCTTTTGAATACAAAGACATTAGTATTGATTTACATAGCCACTAAAGATATTTTATTTATTTAGACAAAGCTACTGTAGGTCACCTACATTTAAGAAAACTGCACTTTAATGAATTGGAAACTTCTTGATGATTTAGCTGTGCTGAGATCAACCATACGAGGCCAACCACCTGTACCATCTCTTTCATAATACATCATCTAGTGGAAAGTGCTCAGTGATTTAGATATGAAGAGATCATCAACATGCATTGTGCACAACCACCTGTACCATCTCTGTCATGATCCATCATCTACCGGAAAGTGCTTATGGATATAGATACGAATAGATCATCAACAGACAGACAACAAACTGTACCATCTCAATGCTTATCCATCTTCTATTGGAACGTGCCCATGTATTTAAATGTGGATATGTCACCAATAAATATATTACATATACTTTTTGCCTGTGGATCAACAATAGGAGATCTGGCTAATGCTGAACTTTATGAACTTGTATATTTTTTTCAGCGTCATCAATTATGTATAAAGTAGACAACAACATGTATCATTGATGCACATTACCCATAATGCATTTGAACATTCTTGGTGATCTAAACATGGTGAAGTCATACACACTTGGGTCTTCTATTCATAAAAACAACAAAAAAGAAATAAAACATTTCCATTGATTTAAATGGGGGCTTTTAACCCCTTGAGTGCTCAAGAGGTCGTCTGTGTATGCCAGATGTGTTGCAATGCATTGAATACCTCTCCAGCACGCAAAGGGTTAAATCAATGGGAATGGATGGAGTTGTCATTTCAACCCAAGGAAGAAAATGGTTTGCACTAGAATTGCACACCTTTAACTTAAATATATGGCCCAAATGATCTTATTCATCAAGCTAAAGAGGTGCGATTTTGGAGCAAACCAGCTGCAACTTAGAAGACAAAGAATTCCAAAAGTCACTTTGATTTAAATTATTTTTTTAACCCACTGAAAGGTAGAGAGGTATCCAATACACTGGATACCTCACTGGCATACAACGGTTAACACACCTATTCATATCAATTGCAAATTTTACCTCAACCCCACCATGATGCAGTTAGTGTTTTCCAGAATGACACCTTTTTAGCATGATGACTAAGGTCCAGAGGTACAAATCAGTGGTATGTATTTGTGCTGTTACCATAGACAGATGTTCAGCCATGTTCAAATTAAGCAACTGAATCCTTATCAGAATGCACCATACCAGTAAAGCCACAGAGGATCAGAGGTTCTCAAATGTTTTGCAATTGTGGACGGTCTTAGTTGCACATGAAATCCTAGTGGCACCCTAGAAATCAGATCATTTAACCTCTTAAGGACCAGAGAGGAAAGCAACATATTGTTTCACTGTGCTGTGTACACCCTTATAGTCCTTAATGGGTTAAAGAATAAAGAAGAGACACTACTCTCCAAATAGGAAACAAATATTTGTTTTTCTTTTGCATAAATACAAGTATACATATAAACATGAATAAGGTTAAAAGCAGAGTGAGTGAGTGAGTGAGTGAAGGGACACACTCAAAACTGCTTATTCATAGACTTAACTATCAGGTTATTTAACTGTATTAGTATCAGAGAGTGCCAACACAATGATTCACAATGCTTTGGAGACATTTCGTAACCAAGGACATAATATAATATTAATATTAAAGCGACACTAACACCTAAAAATGGGTTAAATAAATGCAAATATCTTGTTCTTCCAGCTATGTTAGAGCCTAAATAAATAATCCTAAACTTGCATCGTAATGCCTGTGTAGACTATCCTGTAGTAGATACATTTCCATTAAGTGTTTGTGCAGAGATAATCCTCCTATATAATAATTCGCTAAAATGTTTGTAACAACGCAGTCATGCGCAGTAGAGGCTGCCCGCGGTGCGGCTGATACAGAGCGGAGGTCTGACTTTGGAGCGTCCCGCTCTGTATCAGCAACTCCGTGGGCAGTCTCTACTGGGCATGACTGCACCGCAACCGCCCGGCACTGTGGCCCGTGTACACGGGCTCTTCTACTACTACTGTTAATATTTTGAGATTAGTACTCACTGAGCTATTTAGAAAGATACTGCACCTAAAAAGTTTATGTTTAAGCTACAATAACTTTTGAATAAAGCACCTCTAAGCAGAGAGAGTACCCTTGTGTTACTCAGGAAGATAAATCCTACACTATATATTTTTATGCTTATTAAGTGATACTATCCCTTTAAAATCCATATGTAAATCAGTGTCATAATAGAAACTTCCTGATTAAGATCCTTATTACGTTGTGAGCAAAACCTGAACATTAACTTACATGCACTGTTTTACAAAGACTCATTTTAAGATTGCATTCAACTTTTTAATGAAAATAATATATAATGTTTTTCATGCTTTCTAGCTTAAGTCCCTGGTTATGTCTCTCAATAATAATTGAAAGAGACAGCACCACCCAGTGACCACAACAGAAAACTGCAGTTTAATTTGAAAAATAGTTTGAGCTGTAATTTTTTTTGAATGAAAAATCTCCAAGCAGTGATGAGCACCATAGTATTGCTCAGCAAGATACAAATTACAACATATGTTTTTTTCATAAAAATGTACTGATCCTTTAAATTCTACAAAAAAAAGAAGAAAGAAGAGGAAAAGTTTTTAGTAGACCTCCCGCTTGCTCCTTCCAGTTTACATGCCTTAGCATACAGTACCTCTGAGCAGAGAATGCAAAGGTCATACAGCACTCTGGAGGAACAACTGAGCCACACAGGCAGCTATCATCTAGGAATCACCTTATTCCTGTCTGTCTTTGTGGCTTATCCTCTGGGGATTGTCTAAAGTGGAATCATGATTTATATTGATTCAGCAAAGATTTCTCTTTAATCTCAAGTGTATTGTTTTCTGCTATGTTATGTTTGTAGCATTTGTAACCAGAGTCTCAAATTGACACAATGCTGAACAATTGTTAAAAAGTCCTATGTTTGTCTCAGTGTGTCAGTTCTGCAGCGCCCCCCCCCCCCCCACACACACACACACACCAAATCTTTCCATTAGGACATGTAGCAATGTATCAGTGCAGACTTTTCAGGTGTAGTGGGCTGTTTCGGAAATGTGCAGGATACATCTATGGCACTTAAAGGGTTAGATGCTAGTGAGGTCTTCAGAATGTATGATAGATGTCTCTAGCATTTGAGGGGTTAAAAACAAAATTGAAATCAACAGGCATCTGTATTTACTTATTGCTACATGAGATTCACTAAGGGTGTTGCTGTTTAAAAAGATATATCTAAAACTGTCAGTCTGTCAATTCTCAGAATTATTACTGTAACTGTTTAATTTGTCTACTGTCTCCATTAAAGGGAAAAGCAGTATCAAAAGTGACAGTCATAATGTATTAAAAATGTATTAAAATGTATTAAAAAAAAAAAAAAAAAAATATATATATATATATATATATATATATATATATTTATGTATGTACACACACACACCTATTTTCTGTCATTTTCTTCTGGCAAAATATAATTAGTTTAAATAATGGCCTATATAAATTAACATGAAGAAGTCAGGTTAAAGAGATATTAATGGATAGGACTGGGAGGTCGTAATATGGCATTAACTCAGGGATGATCAACATGAAGCCCTCCATTTGTTGAAGGTCAATTACTCTCATCACCCCCTACCAGCAAACATTGTCCACCCCTGCATTAACTGGAAGAAACCATCATTAACTCTTTAATAATTTATCATTTTAAAAATGAATACAAGACAAAAAAAAATAGGAAGTTAAAAATGTCAAGGGCAGTATTTATCAAACTCATCTTACTGTCATTTTTTAAAATCTTTGAGACACATTTTTATACATTTTGCTTCATTATGACTACTTTTTTGAACATCCTGTATAATAATTTGCTAGAATATTTGTCAGAAGCTGTCATGCGCAGTAGATACTGCCCAAATGCACAGAATGTTGGACGCACAGAATGCTGGGAGGTGTAGGAATGCTGGGAGCACGGAATGCTGGGAGTACGGAATGCTGGGAGTTCTCTGCTGGAAGCACGGAATACTGGGAGTTCTGTGCTACAAGCACGGAATGCTGGGAGGTGTAGGAATGCTGGGAGTTCTGTGCTGGGAGCATTCTATGCTTTCGGGGCAGAATGCACAGTGCATGACTGCGTCGGCAGCAGTAAGCAGAGCAGGACTGGTCACTTACCCCCTTGAGTACACATTGCAAAACAATGCGTTGCGTACCCCTCTGACACTCAAAGGGTTATCACTCGGACCTTGGCCCATGTACACGGGCTTTTACACTAGTTATGTTATAAATGAAATTTACCTGGTGAGTACAGGAGGACAATGGGGGAAATGTATGAATCTGCCAGCTTGAGTAAATTGACTTTATCCTTCATCTCCTCTTGCGCCTGCGCTGTGTAACAGAGCATATAATCACCTTAGTGCATATCAGGACACACACTCCACCATCTTTAACACTTTAAAGTGAACAAACCCCAGACTTCTCCCCTATGCTACCTACAAGAAAATGGAATAAAGATACGCACAGAAACAAGACACAAAGAACACACACAAAAATCCATATACTGTCCTTTTCTTGACACAGTAGCTTAAAGGAGAAGTAAACTTTTTTTTAATGAAAAATATATATTGTAGGGATTTTCCTATTGAGTAAAATAATGGTACTCCCACTGAGGAGAGATTTATATTTCCAGAGTTATTACAGGTTAAACCTTTGGCTTTTTTTGTTTACATTAGCAGTGCCCTCTAGTGGTCAAATTATAATTAGATTTCCTGGTAGATTCTAATGGAGAGGAAAGTCAGAGACATACAGTTCTCCATAGAATGTGATAGAAACTGCCTTTCACTTCCTGTCAGTTAGAACTATCAGGATTTAAACACAGTTAATTCACTTCCTGGTTATTTCAACTGTTATAAATTTTGAATAAAACATCTGACAGCGATAGGAGTGACCTTGTTTTATTCAGCAGGAAAAGCTCTATAAAATATGAGTTTTCATAAAAAAAAAGTTTACTGTTCCTTTAACCCTTGGAGTGCCAGAGTGGCACACAACGCATTGTTTTGCAATGTGTTGCGTACCACTCTGGCAGTCAAAGGGTTAATAAACAAACGTGAAGACAGAAGTCAGTACCTGTGCCTAGTTTAGTATAGAGTCATATTAGTATACCCCCCCCCCATTACATAACAGCTTCGAGTGTTTGTGTGCTGAGGTAACTGTAGTCCGGCTAAATATCATTCTGGGAAAATAAGCTTTTAAGAGCAGCAAATGCACAGAGACCAAAGCCATTGTAATAGCATATTGATCATTTTCATCAATTTCAGAGAAGCAAAATCAGGAGCACTTTAAGAACCTTTGAGGTCCCTGGCGAAATTGTGAATGGAGGCCCCTGAATTTAGGAATACATTTATAATGCCTTTTAGTTTCATGGTTGCCTTCTTTAGGCTCATTAATATTTGAGGGGGGAAAAACAGCCAAGCCAGTGTGTTGTACATCCAGAGCAGTCCCTGTTCTTTCTGACCATAGAATTAACCCTTTGAGTGCCAGAGGGTTATGCAATGAGTTGCACACTTGTCCAGCATTAAAAGGGTTAAATTGTTTCCCCTGGGAAACTTGAAGGTGAAGCGCCCTTACCATAAGGGCCCCTGGCAAACACTTTAGAATACCTCTGATCAAAATAATATAGCTCCACACTCCTGGAGCCAGTAAATATTAGTTATAACAAACGGCTGTGAGGTTTTCAACGTACAATTTGAAAGGGTTAATAAAACTCATAGAGCTCAGCATCTTCCCTAACAAGCTTTTGCCTATTCTCGCCCCTTGTAAGTATTTTTATTATGATTAGTTCATTCGCTGTTATTTCCCCTGCAACCAGAAAAGCACTTAGAGGAATTCCTGCTGGAAGCTTGCAAAATGGAGAGAAAATTAGCAGCAATGTAACATCCGCTGCCAATCTCGAAAACAGCTGCACTTGAGCCCAGCAAAAAAATAATAACGCACAGAGCAATTAGCGTAATTAGCATTGGCAGAGCCCAAGCCAGCCGCAACAGTGGATAACTGGGACCCTTATTAGATACTCTGCCGAGTCTAGCTTTATTTGTGACTCCCACACTAGCACTGAAAATTGGCCCTCGGTAAAAAAAAAAATTAAAAAAAGTGATTGAAAATATTATGGGAGGGAGCATTGCTTATACCCATATAATATGCTTGGATGGACATATCATCATTAAATTATAGGTAGAATTAGTGACACATTTTAAAAACTTCATGCGTAAACACATTATTTATTGATTGACTTTGTCCGTATACTCACTTAGGGCCCTATGCACAAAGAAATGGAGTAGTTGTGGGGCAACTCAACAGTACCACAGGAACAAATAAACATTCTGATTGATGTAAATGGGACTTTTAACCCGTTGTATGCTAGAGACTTATCCAGTGTTTTCTGAGAGTTCATCTATTGACTGCCAGAGAGCATACGTCCCAACATTTCAAGGGACAGTAATGTCAAAAAAAAGTATTAACTATATGGTAGATATAATTAAAAGAGAGTACTTGCACTTATTCGTATTTCTCAAACCGCTATGGTTTGAGAGATATAGGAAAATAAAGTTCTCTGGTTCCTCCCATTTCTGCTTGACGAGCTGTAAAGCTGTCAGAAGCAGATTCTGGTCACTTGACCAGATGTGGCTCTTCAGCAGCGCCAATATAACGATATCTAAAGACAAATACTTCATTTAGAATGGTCTACAAAGTGTGCCTGGTTTGCAAGCACACTTTGTAGACCATTCCAATGAAGTATTTATTTCTAAACAGTGTGATTTCAGCTCTGCTGAAGAGTCTCTGTCTGGTCAAATGACTGGAATCTGCAGCTGTCAGCTAGATGGCAGACTTGAGTAAAACAGCCAGGAAAAGGTAACTTTAGCAAGTTACATCTCTCAGACCAAAAAGATTTGAGAATTACATTGATGTTAACCTATTTTAAATGTCTACAATATTAAATCAACTTAAAATTAACCATTACTATCCCTTTCAAATGGCCAAAGGGGACACTTTTGTTTTATGGGGTGTTATTGGAGGTGTGGCTGGTGGGTGGGACATTACTGAAAAATCTTAAGGTATTTCATGACCTATTGAACAAGACCAAAGTATTTTATTTACACAATCTAATCTATAAATGCTTATACTGAAGTTTAAAAGAACATCAATGTGAGTTTTATTGCTGTGGAACAATGTGATACACATTTATATATAAACACAGTGGAGGGTTGGATACCTCTCTCACAATAACAGGGTTAAGAGCCACCATTTAAATCAAAAGGAATTTTTATTTGCCCCCTCCTATAGTGCAGTTCATTTGAACTAGGATTGCTCCAATTGTGCTAAGTAGATCAGCCTTTTCCATTATATTCAGTAAGAGCTATGTGGACAATAAATGTGGAGCAAACTGGGGGCAACCCAATACCCAATAGAGAACAAAATGTCCCAAATTCCCTTTAATTTAATTGGTGTTTTTATCCTCTTGATTGCTAGAGTGGTATCCAGCTCATTGTGATACTATCTATCTATCTATCTATCTATCTATCTATCTATCTATCTATCTATCTATCAATATCATCATCTTCAGCCATTGTCGATCCACTGCAGGATGAAGGCCTCCTCAACTTCGGTCCTGTGCCTTTTTTTTGCCACTGTGCACCAACTAATGTGGTCATTTAATCTACTCATATTGTCTTTGGGTATTTAGTATTGAATGGAATCCATTCCAAAATTAGTTGGGTCCATCTACCATTAGATCTCCTTGCTATGTAGCTGGACCATTTCCATTTCAGGCTCTTTACTCTTTCACTGATGTCATAGATCTTTGTTTGCTGACAAATCCATACATGTTTTTCAGTCTCTTTTTGATTTGCTTAGAATTCGCCACTCCATACTTTTCTGTGTAACCTAAAAGGGACACTAATGTCCCATAAACAAATTCTCATTTTGTAGTTGAAAAAAAAATTATTTAAAGCAACTCCAGTCTCTAAAACCTTTATGGTTTGAGAGATATTTGCATTAAAAGCTCTCCCCTCCCTCCCCTTCTCCTGACATCAGAGCTGTGCTAACAGCAGGAGATTAGGGTGACCACGGGTCCCGGAACGTCCGGGACTGTCCCTTATTTCAGGGACATGTCCCGCGTCCCGGGTCCCCTTCAACCGGGACAATGAAGTGTCCCGGAATGAAGGCAAGCCGCCCTGGATGTCAGCCTGCAAGCGGTGTGTCACATCATGGACGCCGCTCGCGGCGTCCATGATATGACACACCGCTTGCAGGCTGACATCCAGGGCGGCAATGCAGCTTACCTGGAGGCAAGCGCTCTAGTAATACAGAGCGCTGGGAGATGACATCACTCCCAGCGCTCTGCATTACTGGCCATACCGCGCGGGAGCTTCAGCTCTGTGCCTGAGGAGGCACAGAGCACATTCTACGCCGCTAGATCACCAGGGACTTAAGGTATGACGGCTAGGGTGACCACGTCCCGGAATGGCAGAAGGGAAATGTGGCCACCCTACAGGAGATCCTGTGTTATTTAAAAAGAATAACTTCATTGGAAAGGTCTACAAAGTGTGCCTGGTTTGTAGACCTTTTTTTTTCCACACACACACACATACCTACACACACACACACACACACATATATATATATATATAGAGAGAGGGATATAGATATATACTATATATATTTCACTTACATTTGATTTGTTTCACCTTGGTATTTGATAAAGACTTTTGACCCTTAAGAGCCATTGAGGTCTATTGAAACCCATTATTTGTTGTGAGAAGGAATGACCTAGTGGCAGACTTCACTATATACAGGAAACTGTCGCTAAAATGCTAAACATTTTCAGATAAATATATATGCGGCTTCTGCATAAAGGACACCTACCTAGGTAAATTAACTCTTTGAGTGCCAGATGAGAGCACAGTTCATTGCTTTGCAATGCTTTGCTCACCCATCTGGCATTCAAAGGGTTAATCTGTTTAACAAATGAAGAGACACTTACTATTACATTTTAGTCCCCCTTTTCATCAATGGGAATTTTTATTTCTCCCCTATGGTACAGTTGGTTTGGCTCAGAATTACTGTATAACTTTGCCCATATGATACTAGGTGATTTTTTTTTCTATCTGTATAACACATCCATGAATTTTCTTCAGGTAAATACAAATGATTTCATTTACACAATATATTTCCCATTGAGAACTGAAAGGTGAAAAAATCAACAGTGTAGTATTAAAATAGCATGTCTGCTCCAATAAGTGTTGGAGCAATGGAAGAATTTTGACAGTTATTTGCAGATTCAGAACTGTTAATTTAAAGAAAAGATAATGATTAAAATGAACAAGTGTAACACAATTTTAATTTGTGTTTTGTGTATCATCATGTAAGATGGTGTAATTTGACTTTTACCTGCTTCCTCCTAAAGCCCTTTTCACACAAGCAACACATAATTATGATGCTGCCTTGGTGATGTTGCCGATTATGAAAGGTACTTGTGTGGACCATGGTGCCTTTCAATGACCTATGGTGCCCTCAGCAGACCTTTCACATGAGGAATGCTGGAGAAATTAATGGCCAACCCTCGGGGAAGTCAGCCAATAATTATCAGCTGGACTCGCATGGTTCTGTGTTCAGACATATCCCTCATGCATCCAAATCATCAGTGGACTGCAGGAGAAGGATGAATTTACAACACAGGTGTCAGAACTGTATCAGGTACTGCTACTTCTGTGGCTAGTATGAAAGGGCCCTAAAAGAAGACAAGGGACTTATACACTACAGGTGAGATAAATTCTCCAGTCCCTATGTCATTTCATGGACTCTCTTGTTCAGCTTGAAGAGATATTAGTGCAGGGTAAGGATAATCAATGTTGGACCAATTTTGTTGGGAAGTGTAACTTCCATCATCCACAACAAGTCTTTTTTGTGTTAAAAATAACCAGCCCCAAGACCCTTGTAAAATAACCTTTTCCAGAGGCATTAAGGCAGAGCCCATATCCTGGACAGACCCAGAGTCTCTGAAATTAACAAGTCACAGTTAAATCTTCCAGACCAAGAGTATTGAATGTTATTTGTGAAATTGGTTGTGACTATATTTTTCTATAGAAAGGATAATTTTACAATTTTACTAGACATAGTTATTCTCCATACGACCCATAAAGACATGCAAAGGTTGAATAACTAAGAACTGGAGCAATTATGGAGCAACCATAGCAGTCAAGTAAAAATTCCCCAAATACGAATGAATTGAAATGGGGTGTTTAGTTACTTAAGTGCTAGAAAAGTCTCCAACACATTCAAGGGGTTAAAAGCATCATTAAAATCAACAGATATTTATCTGTATATGACCCTAGGTCTAATTCCATTGGATCATATTTAGTTAAACATAACAGCTGCCTTTTAAAAGCAAACTATGTCCTAGGACAAATACACAATGCATCATGGAGCAAAGAGGTGTGCACCATCTGGAACTCAAAGGGTTAAAGGGTTAATTAAACATACTGTTTTTTCTAGGTGGTGTCCGTTATACAGCTAACAGATCTATCTATCTATCTATCTATCTATCTATCTATCTATCTATCTATCTATCTGTCTGATCTATCTATCTATCTATCTATCTATCTATCTATCTATCTATCTATCTCTTGCATGATAGGGAGGTCGCCAATCTCTTCCGTGTTCAAGAAGCTAAATGTTCCATTTAGGTCAGTGGATATTTGGGGAATTTATAGGGTTAGTAATGCCTGCTTAGAAGTTGATGCTATACTGTAGATTAAAAAAAAATAAAGTATCTTCAGCAAACCCCATCTCTCAAACCTTTATGGTTTGAGAGCTATAACTTTTTAAAGTTTCCCCTTCCTTACCCTTGCACTGACGTCAGACAAAAGGAGATCCCAGTCCTGGGACCAGTCGGGAGCTCTTCAGCAGAGCCGAAATAGCGATATTTAAAAAGAAATACTTCATTGGAATGGTCTACAAAATGTGCCTGGTTTGCAAGCACACTTTGTAGACTGTTCCATTGAAGTCGTTCTTTTAAATAGTGCTTTTTCATCTCTGCTGAAAAGCTGCCTTGAGTCGGCAAGCACGGATCTCCTTCTGTCAGCTTTACGCTGACATCAGGGAAAGGGGAGGTAGGGGGGAACTTTAAAACGTTATATCTCTCAAACCATAAAGTTTTGAGTTATGGAACTTGCTCAAGATACTTTATTTACAATATAGCATCAACTTCTAAGCGGACATTACTAACCCTTTAATTCTGAAATGCTTTCCCAAGCATTGCATCACTCTGTTTATAAATGCAGGGTCCACTGAGTACCTAAAATGAATATGAAGTTATCTATCCATCTATCAAGCACACTTTGTAGACTGTTCCAACGAAGGAGTTCTTTTTAAATATTGTTTTTTTCGGCTCTGCTGACGAGCTGCCTTGAGTCGGCCGGCACTGATCTCCTTCTATCAGTTTTACAGCTGACAACAGGGAAAGGGGAGGGAGGGGGGAACTTTATATCTCTCAAACCATAAAGGTTTGAGAGATGGGACTTGCTCAAGATACTTTATTTACAATATAGCATCAACTTCTAAGAGGGCATTACTAACCCTTTAATTTTGAAATGCTTACCCAAGCATTGCATCACTGATATGAAATTATCTATCTATCTATCTATCTATCTATCTATCTATCTATCTATCTATCTATCTATCTATCTGTCTATCTATCCATCTCTATCTATGTATATTTGTCTATTGCATCACATGTGCCATTTCCTGTGTGCTGTGATCCTTATTGAAGTCTGCTTTTAGGCTAATTCCCCTAACAAACAAACAATGGACTTCAGTAGACTTGAATGGATCATAAAAATCCAAAGTTTTATCGGACTGCAGAAGATTAAAACTGAAAAAACTAGTTGGAGACAAAAACAGAGATCAAATGCAAACAAATCAGTAAACTGAAAGAAATGACTGCTATTTGAAGGACACCTCCCAGTACTGACTGCAGGGATATCCGGTTTTATTTTTCATCAGGCGACTGCAGCAGAGCCGAGATTGCGTTAGTGAAAATTAATTTTTTCACTGAAACGGTCTTCTACGTGTGCTTGCAAACCAAGCACATGTAGAAGACCTTTTCAGTGAAATAAGTATTTTTCACTAACATGATCTCGGATCAGCTGCAGAGCCGCAAGCCTGTCGTACGACAGACTTCCCCTGCAGTCAGTACAATGCTAACTTCAGAGAAGGGGGGGAGGGGGGAACTTTGTGTTCAGTTATCTCTCAAACCATAAAGGTTTGAGAAATGACACTGGGGGCAATTTAATTACTTTTTAAAGAGCTACACAATGGGGATTAGTAATATTAAAGTATTACTATCCCTTTAAGGCAAATATTTTAATATTAATAGGCGTCAAACAAACAACCTCCAAAGATCAGTCATTTGTTACACTAATTAATGGAACAGGGATGTTTTTACTGAAAATCAACTCTTTATTTTTATCAAAGAGCCACAGTTGCTGTGGAATTGCAAGGATGAGGAACCTAGTCCAACAACAGCTGGAAAGTCACAGGTTGCCTAAGCAAATACAGATGAAAAATCGTGGTTTCTTCACTCAGAGTTCTTCAAACTCCTTGGAAGGGGTGGGGCAAAATACTTGAAATGGCATAATGTGGCTTGGGTGCTTTGAATGGGTAATAGGCTTTGAAAGAGAAGAGAGAGTTCAGAGACATGAATTAAGTGTGAGAAAGGTGAGATAAACTTTCCAATTCCTATGTTGTTCTATGGAACCTAATGGGGAACTTGTCTTCTCTTTATCACACAATTAAAAAGATAGTAATGTCTATATTAAAGTGTAGCTCCGAGTCTTCTATTAGTTTTTTATAACACGTAGCACTATGTTTAATTACGTACAGTTATGTAGTTCAAAAGATATTCAAGCTATAGGATCCCCCTCCCACCCCTTCTGGACACCTCCCCTTAGAGCTACAATCTGGTCATGGGACTGGAGGAATGCAGCGAGGGACAATCTTCATTTAATAAGTATAAGGAAAACCCTGCCCCTTGATGAAGGAGGCCAGGATTTTCCTTTTGCTTACTGCAGATTGTCCATCACCGCTCTCCATCCAGACCACATTTAGACGAAGCATGACACAGGGAAAAGGGCGTGAGGGGGATTCTTTCAGCTTGAATATCTTTTGAACTACAGGACTGTAAGTAATTAAACATCACACTACATGTTATAAAAACATTTAGAAGACTCGGAGCTGTACTTTAATATAGGCATTACTATGCCTTTAAAGGGATAGTAATGTTTCATAATAAAAGCAGCTCTAATTAATCATCATAGTATTTGGACTTTGGAGAGTATTATTTCAGTTCTGTCAGAGTTGTAGTTCAAGAGTAATTTAATTACAAAGTATCCCCCTCCTGCCCCTTTTACTGATGTAACACTGTTCAGCCAGATCAGAAGGGAGGTGCCCAGGTAGACTGCCGAGAGGGACAATCTTCAATTAAGATAAGGGAAAAACCTGAAAAACTGGTCAAGGGGGGCAGGGCTTTCATTGTTCTAATAGGAAGAAGATTGTCCCCTGCTGTTATCTGTCAGGTCTATGGACTAGATTCCACATCTGAGAAGAGATGGCTTACACTAGGTAAAAGGGGCAGGAGGGGAACTTTGATTGTGTATATCTCTCAAACCATAAAGGTTTGAGAGATAAGCCTTATATCGTTCTTCATGTTTTTTTAATGCCTACAAAATAAAATAAAGATGAAACAAAGTATTACTATCCCTTTAAAACACCTTGATGTATGATGTGGATAGAAAAAGGCTGCCATAGGCAGGCATGTGTGAGAAAGAGAACAGAGCCACAGGGAACAATCTAGGAGATGGAAATCTATTTTCCAGTGGCTTAGCAGAATTCCGCTATAATGTGAGATAACAGCCAGTGTGATAAACTCTCCAATTACTATGTTATTCTATGCACTTAGATCTCTCTAACTTGAAAGATGCTATGCATATGCTCCATAGAATAACACACTGACTGGAGATATTCTCACCCTGAAATTTTTTTTCTTTTCTTTATAATAATATTACCACACCTTAGTTATCTATCTATCTATCTATCTATCTATCTATCTATCTATCTATCTATCTATCTAAGTGTTTTATAACAAAACATTAGGATTACATTCTTAGTAAATATCAGACTTCAGATATGCCACCAGCTACAGTAATGGGTTAAACATTCCCGGACTATTCAAAGTATTCAGCTAAAACAATGAGTTAATATGTGTCTGTTAAATGCTAATAATTCAGTTCTTGATTCTAAAACCAGAGTGATTTATATTCCAAATAATGTGTTTCTGGCTCTCTATCCATATACTATATGGCTTCATTCCTAGTGAAGTTCTTCCTTTTAAACCATTAATCCTGTTTCATGTCTTCAGGAAATAATAAAAAATGAGCTTAGAAATTGCCCTCTTCATTTTTTCCTTGCTTCATTCTAAAAACACTTATCATGACTAAATTCTATTGTATTTGCAATATGACATAATATTTATTAGTGGATCATAAAGATGGACATTCTACTTTCTGCATAGTTACACAGCCAATTTTAGAATACATATATTGAGGGTTTGTTTTCTAGGCATCCCCTATAGCTGTTATAACACCCAACCCCCATTGCACAAACATATATATACACACACCTCTCTTTCCTAGTTTTATTGCCCCAGCTAGATATGACCCTCCTTCCTGGGGAAATCAATGATTCGTATGATGCATATGTCTCTTATCTGAGGTGTTCTGTTTTGTATGACCAGGACCACACAGACCACTTGTGAGCCAATAGGCAAGTCAGCCTAGGCTCTCTAATCCCAGCCTATGACCACACCCATTTGTATTGTTTAATCCTCAGCCCCATTCAAGGGATAGTAATACTTTGTTTTATCTTTATTTTATTTTGTAGGCATTAAAAAAACATGAAGAACGATATAAGTCTTATCTCTCAAACCTTTATGGTTTGAGAGGTATTCACAAGCAAAGTTTCCCCTCCCGCCCCTTTTACCTAGTGTAAGCCATCTCTTCTCAGATGTGGAATGCAGTCCATAGACCAGACAGATAACAGCAGGGGACAATCTTCTTCCTATGAGAACAATGAAAGCCCTGCCCCCCTTGACAAGTTTTTCAGGTTTTTTCTTTATCTTAATTGAAGATTGTCCCTCTATGCAATCTACCTGGGCACCTCCATTCTGCTCTGGCTGAGCAGTGTTACATCAGTAAAAAGCGCGGGAGGGGGATATTTTGTCATTGAATTACTCTTGAACTACAACTCTGACAGAATTGAAATAACACTCTCCAAAGTCCAAATACTATGATGATTAATTAGAGCTGCTTTTATTATGAAACATTACTATCTATTTCACTCTTGCCTAGAACAATTACAGTGTCAGAATAAGGGTCTATGGGCGAGATGTTCAGAAAGTGGTGGTAACGGAAATTGTCTATAATCAGAATAAAAAAGTTCTTACGAAGTGGTCCGTCAGTTCTCAAACATGTTTCTATCATTTTTTGCATCCAATTCCGCCTTCTCTATCAAAGGGAAAAAGCTGTCTTATAAGTGGGCACGGTTTAATCTACCGTCATATTGTAAAGTATTTTTAGAATAAAATATTTGTTTCAACTTAATTTTTTGTCTGATTAACATCATTTTTTCCCGAGAGAATAAAAATGGTCTAAACTTTGGAGAAGACAAGTACTGTTACCAGGAGTGAGTAACAATTTGTCTTTTCAAAGACAAAAAAATTATTTTTCTTTGAAAATTTTCATTTCAAAGACAAAATCAAAGACATTTTTAACATCAGAATTTTTTTAAAGGCAATGTTCATCAAGATTTTCTTACCGTCATTTTTAATTATTTAGATTAATTTTCAAACATGATGGATTTACTTCTGAAAATATTGTCCTTCTTTTACCACCAACTCATGATCCGACAATTTTTTCATTATGACGACTTTTTGAACATCTGTCCCTAACAGTCCCGGAGCTGAAAGTAATGATGGATTGATTCCACTGGAAAGGTGTGCAATGTTCTGTATACACATTGTCAAAGATGGTAAAATACAGCAGTCACTGGGCTTGTATAAATATGAATTCATTTTTTTACTCAAAGTTTCAGTGTACTGAAGAGTGGCCTACTATAGCTCACTCACTATGGATGAGAATGTGCCTATTTTTTTCATTGGTTCTGTAGCTGTAACTCCATAAGACCCCTTGTTAATCAGGTTTTGTATACATCTTCACTTAAATGAATTAATGAATGAATATGTTTATTTATATAGCTCCACAAATATACACAGCACTTTACAATTTAAGGGTTTAGACAATACAGGGTTACAAGTACTTTGCAGAAGTGAAGCACTGGGAGTGAGGTCCCAGCCTGAGAGCTTACAAACTAAAGTGGTAATGGGAGACCTACAGAGTACATAAGGGTCAAGTGTGGAATATATTGCTAGAGTTCTGGTCAGGATAGGGGACACAAATAACGTAAAAAATGTATAAGAGCCCTAGTTGCTCAAAGTCAGTGCCTTCTAGCATGATTAAGTTTTGTTAAGGAGGTGTAGTTTTAAGCGTGAGTTGAAGACCATAAGAGAGGTGCAGTGGAGCAGGGTGGGAGGTTGAGCATTCCATAGATAAGACACAATAAGAGAAAAAGGGTTTGATGCATGGGAGGGCTGTATACACAAAAGGAGCTAAGCAAAGACTGTCATTGGCTGATCATAAGTGGTGGGAGGAGATATAGTGGGAGATCAGATTAGAAATGTGGGAAGGGATAGAGAAGAGAAGGGTCTTGAATGAGAGAAGCTAAATTGTGTAAAATATCTGGAGTTTGATAGGCAGCCATTGGAGAGGTTTGAGCAGGAGTGGGTTAAAGAGAAACCTAGGTGACAATAGGATAATTTGTACTGCCACATTCTGTATGGATTGAAGTGGATGGAGGTGGGAAACAGGAAGGCCAGAGAAAATAAGGTTACAGTAGTCCACACATGAAAGGATGAGTGCTTGCGTAAGAAATTTAGATGTGGAGGAACAGACAAAGGGACTGATTTTTAACTATGTAACCCAAGAGTAAGAGATGGATTTAATATAAGGAAATAATGAGAGCAGTGTCAATTATCACACCTAGGCAACATGCTTCTGCTAGTGGATTTATGGTAGTGCCATTTACAGTCACTTGGAAGGGCACTACTGGGCCAGGCCTAGGTGGAATGAGGATTAGCTCCGTTTTAGACATAATGAGCTTGAGGTGCCTATGAGCCATTCAGTTGAAGATAGCAGGGATGCAATCTGTGACTTCAGATTGAATATCAGTAGTTAATTGATGTGCAGATAAATAAAGCTGGGTGTCATATTCATAGAGGTAATATTTGAATGTGAGTGAGTTAATAAGATCCACAAGTGTTAATGTGTAAAAGAGAGCAGAAGTGGCCCTAGAACACAACCTTAAGGAACACCAACAGACTGGTGGATGAGAGAGGATGAAGAGGTGACACAGGAGACACTAAAGGATCTGTTGGTCAGATAAGTGGATTGCTAATCCATATTCCTAAGGAGTAAAGAATTTGGAGGAGGAGACTCAGGAGAGCATGATCAACAGAGTCAAAAGCAGCTAAAAGCTCAAACAAGATAAGCATTGAATAGTGACCTTGTTATTTGGCAATGTGTAGATCATTGATCACTCTTGTGAGAGCAGATTCAGTGGAGTGAGCAGTGCGAAAGCCAGATTGTAGCGAGTGGAGTAGGTTGTGCGTGTTAAGGAAGTCAAGCAGGTGGGAAAAGACTAGGTGTTCTAAGAGCTTATAAGCAAAAGGCAGGAGAGAAACCAGTCGATAGCTAAAGGGTGTGGTACTGTCAGGAAAACTGTTCATGAGGATGGGTGTTACTATGACATGTTTGAAGTCATCAGCAAAAATATCAGTGGCAAAGGAGGAGTTACAAATCTGTAATAGGATAGGGATTAGCGTGGGCTAGAGGGACTGGATGAGGTGTGAGGAGGACACATCAAGTGAGCATGTAGTTGAGGGAGAGGAGGATAGCAGGTTAGTCAGTTCCTACTCCGTAACTAGTGGAAAAAAGAGTCCTGAATGGCAGGAGGGGAACGAGGGAGGATAGGTGGATGGGAGGGTATCTAAAAGGTAGAGTACTACTCCAGTAAGTGCTGACTCTTAGATCAGGTGTTAATAAATACTTTTATATAAGAAATAACCATCCAGGATCTTTCTTATCTTTTGCTATAATTGAGATTACTCAAGGATATACAAGAGAGGTGGCGGAGTCAATGTATCCGAACGGAGATGGATTTGTTCTTTCCGTACTCTCGCTTGTCAGCTCTGAGTAGTGCCGATAATCCACTTGTGAGTAGAGGCTGCTTTTCCATATACGAGGTTGACAGCAACTATCTATGTGAGTATGACTCACTGAGGTGTGCTGGTAGAGGGTGAACTGATAAGAAGGGTCAGCACTAGGGGCACCCCCGTCTCTTCTCCTTTTCTCTCTTGTGCACCATATGTATTTGATAGCTCTGAAGCCCCTGGAGTTTCAATGGAAGGAACCCTAAACTTGGCCTAGGGGACAACTTAAGGGATTCATATTAGTCAGTGTGGAGTGGAAGCAGGAATTATATGGTTTGCCCTATCAGAGCATTGCATTCTGTGTTAAATAGTGGAACTTCTCAGATTTTATAATAAATATCTGTGTAGGCATCCCACTCCCTCTATTCCCTCTGGCTGTCCACAGACATTGGTTATTAGAGGTGCTGCACATAGTTCTCCATATTGGAAAGCAGAACCATTACACATTGCTCTTTAGATAATGGTTTACATGATAAAATGAATCAGTTTCCTTTTAATAAAAGCATGTTATGAAGAAGTAGGCACTGTATGGTTTTAAAATATGCTGCGATTTCAAAGCTTTGCTGTACAAAGTGAAGATGCTTTATCACTCCCTTGTTGCAAAAGCTGTTTATGTTGTTGACCCCTTTCATGTTGCTCTGTGCAATGAGAAACTTAAACCCAATCTCTAGGAACATACATTCATATGGTTTTCACTGTTTAGTGACAGAGGCAGGAAATCAAGCTGAAGATTTCAATGCCACGCTAATTTCAACATTCATGTATCTGATACATGATATTAAGGCTGATGTTCTAATAAGAAGTGGAGCATTTCTGGAGCAACTGAACCGCACATTATGGGGCAAAAAGAATCTCCAAAATCTCCATTGATTTATAAGGTGCTTCTACTCCCTTGCATGCTAGAGATGTATCAAACACATTGGCTATATAGATATTATATTGTTTTCATGTTGAATAAAATAAAGCTGCTACCAATGATGGGAGATTTCTCAGAAGTTATACAGCCTCAAATATAGATATTTTTTAAACAAATGCTTCATGTATCTGAAAGTAATTTTTGCTTTAGAATCTACTGTGTGGGACAGCTTGAGTCATAGACTACGACTCTCCATTGTAAGGGACAGCAACAGCACCATCTAGAAAATAAAAAAATGTTCAACTGAAATAAATTGAAAAAACCTCAGCAGTAGGAAATGACACAAAGAACAAAGGGGGCGCCAGTGGTGAAATACGTAACACTAAGTCGTTATCCAATAAAGGAAAAAGAAATACACTCACCTTGTGAGATGGTCAGGACTTTGTACCAAGTCAACTGACTATTTGATTGCATATATGGAGGGATTGCCTCACCTCCATTCGGATCCTTCCTCCTTATGGTTACACGGTCACAATGTGTCTCAAATCTTCTAACCAATAACTAGTGCCATCCAGCGGGATCATAAGATACTACCACTCATTCTTCAATGTGATCTGTAATATTGCGAGATAGCGAGAGAGCCGGTGTGCTATATTTTTCTATATGTTTTGCTGCTGAGAGCGCGCGTGTTTGGGGAGCTGCCTACGCCACCACACCCGAAGATATACCATCTTACCGTATCTGGAGACGGTTCAAATTCCTCCAGTTGCCCACTTTGGTCGGCGCCAGCATATGTCGTTGCTGACCGTATAGATCTAGTGAGTGCGCACATTGGGGTGAGGTGGCGGTTGCAACCAATCATTCTGATTCACACAAGGAGCGCCCCTTGTTTTCTTATCTCTCCTATTTCTCAGCAGTAGGAGTATCCTTTTTTGCTTACCATGGAAGCAATTACAATTTGGACAATGAGTTACATTGCTTAACTATATCAGCCTGAATATGTTTTGATTATCCTAATAATGGGGCACTTTCTCTCATATTGGTTAAGAGGGAGCTGGGAAATGAAATGGTAAATGGGAAGATAGTAGGGCATCAGGTATCCAGGGAAAAAAGCTGTAAATGTGAAACAAAACAGTTGATTTTAAATAGATTTTTTTCTTTGGTACCTCTGGTGAAGTTGGTCAGTTTTAAAGTTTATGCCCCAGTGTGTTTAGAAAGTTATAATAAAACATTTGAGTGTTTCTGTACTGCTCACCCCCCTCCCTCAGTCCCAGGGTTGAATTTCCCAATAGGCAGGGTAGGCAACTACCAATTGCTCTGAATTCTGAGTAGCCCGCCCTCCAACGTGCTGGATGGAACTCAGGGATAAGCCATGTGAAGAATGGTGGTGTGGCTAAGGATAAAGGTGCCTTGAGTGCCTTGCCTAGGGCCACCTGGGAAGTAAATCCAGCCTCGCCCAGTACACAAAGGGTTAAAGCAATATGCTTATGAAAACTGCATACTGCAAGGCTACTTTGGGACAAATGATTTCCTGCAATATGAATTAGTCATAATTTACCATAAACACTTATTAAAACTGAGGCCTTGTCATTTCATGTCAGTGCAGCAAATTTATTAAAAAAAACGCCATGTTGAAGGAACAGAGATTACAAATAGTTTTTTTTTTTTTTTCTCTAATAGCTACAGCAACTGAGTTCCCTTGATAAATATTCCTTGATTATTTCCCACAAATGCTATTCGGGTTGCAAATGGATCACTAGTCATTGGGGGACTGCAGGTCCCATTAACTGACACTATAGTGCCAAGTCAAGATTCATAACTAAGCCACCAGCAGTCTCAGTGGTCAGAAATGACTCTTATAATGCCAGCAACTGAATGATAAATGTGCCTCACATGCATCTTAGGCTTTCTTGTTTTTATTATTACTACTAATGGCTTTTGCATGGGGCTTTATGTTCAAAGAAAATGTGGAGTAATTCTGGGGAAAACCATCAGTTCCATAGGGGACAAATAAAAAAATCTCTGATGAGTTCAGTGGGGGTTTTAACCCTTTGAGTGCCAGAGGGGTACTCAACACACTGCAAAGCAATGCATTGGGTACCTCTCTAACATCCAAGGGTTTAAAACTTCATTTAAATGAATGGGAATTAGGGGATTTTTATTTCTCACCTGTGCTGAAGATGGTTTGCTTTGCTTTCCTTTGGAATATAAGGTCGCTGCTAGTCTTAACCCTTTGAGTGCCAGTGACTATAAATTCCATTGATGAAAATGGGTCTTTTAATCTCTTGAATGAGAGGTCTCTAACACATTGGAAACCAAGGCGTTGTAGACTCTAGAGCATACACGGGGTTAGAAGTCTTTTTAACCCATTAACGACCGGCGCGCTCACGCGCGGCTGGCACTTGAGGACCACGGGGCATTTTTTTTTCTTGTGATCTGATTCAGGGTCCTGCATTCCATGATGTGCCAGGACCATCACTGGTCCTTAAGTGCTGGACAGCCGTGATTGTCCAGGCACGTCATTGGAAGCGAAGGGGTTAAATAAGTGATAGGTTTAATTTACCTGTATGGTGCAGTCAATGTGCTCCAGATTGGCTAATCTTTGGCTTCCTAAGTCTATAAAAATACATAGGCCAGGACTTGTAAAATGGTGATAAATGCAGTTTATCAGCATAGCTGGGAAGTCTGTGGATTTGCTCAGGAAACTCCATGTTTTGCTGCTAATTACCGGGTTCCCTGGGCAGAGGATGATTCTCAGGATGTGAGACGGCTGCCGGGCATTTTGAGAGGTCGGTACATTTTGTGCTGCCTCGTGGCTCTTTGCCGTGTCTGTTTCCCGGTAGCCGGCTGCCTGGTTTCCTGACGGGCAGCCAGATTCTTGATTCCTGCTTCCAGCAGTGCTGTGTTCAGCCGGCAGAATGCAGGCGCGCGTCAAGGGAATCCCCTGTGACATCGTGACCTGGCCCTTAAAGGCATAGGACCCTAATTGCTCCACCTTCCTGAGGTGGAGCAATTGGCACTTAAACTGCCTGGACACCACATCAATCTCCCTTTCGTGGTGTTCCAGTGTAGTTGTGTTTCCTGAGCTCTGTGTATTACTTGGTTTGTCTGACTACCGATCTGGTGCTGACCTGTGGCTCTGTCTGACTACCAGCTCTGTGCATGATCCCAGGCTTGTCCGACAACCAATCTGGTGCAGACCTGCGACTCTGGCTGACTACCTGTTCCTTGTATGACCCCTGGCTTGTCTGACTACCCATTCTGGTGCTGACCTGTGGCTCTGTCTGAATACCCGCTCCGTGTATGACCCTACTAAAGTGATTGTTACCTATAAGTACCTGTCTTGTATTCATTTGTACGAACCGTTACAGTGGGGAGATTTTAATCAGACTCTACCCACTTCTATGTCTTCCCAATCTGCTCCTCCCATTTCCCACCCACTTCTCGTCCTTCCCTATCCTATTCCTCCTGCTGAGACCTAAAGTCAGAGTTCCCAGGTATGCATATCTTGTACACTGCTCTTCCCCATGATCACAGACAGATACCTTCACATATTCTTCTGCGATCACTAGCATAGTCAAGATGGGGATAGAAGGTGAAAAATGGTTTAAGTGTCTACATTGAATGTGTGGGTCTGATCACCATCATATACTTCTATGGCAATGTTTCTCAGCTCCAGTCCTCAGGGCACATCAACAGGTCATGTTTTCAAGATATCCCTAATTGATCACAGGTGAATCAATCAAAATGACTGAGCTACTGATTACTCACCTGTGATTAAGCAGGAATAACCAGGAAACCTGCACTGTTGGTGTTTCCCGAGGACTAACGTTGAGAATCACTGTTCTATGGGATCCATCAGCCAGACACTAGCTTTATTGGTGTATCTATAACATGTGGTTCTCACTCTTTTATGAATGGGCAAGGGGTAAATAGTCTGAACAATGAATAATCAGTGAATGGCTCATGCAGTATTGAGCCATTCTTCTCTTGATAAATTCCTCCATCATTGTTATAGATATTAAATTAATATTGTACCTTCTTTTATTATAGTTCAGTGCTACAAATAAGTATATTTTTTCAGTAAGTTTTTGCAGCCTTCAAAACAAAATGCATCCCAACACAGTCGGTGATATCCAAGATAGCAACACTAGAGAGGCAAATTACCAACTCTCCCCGTATATACAGGGTCATCCTCTTTCCATCGCTCATGTCCTGTGCAATAACTGGGATAAGCTGTTTGGAGAAAACTAATTAAAATGAATCTTTGTTCGGAACATGCAAGACTGGGAAGTCATTATCAGGGACTGAAGGCGATATTTTGATAACAAGGTTTTCTTTTTTTCGGAAGTGAGAAAGCAATAATGATAAAGCTTTGTTTTCCTTTCTGAACAGGCATTTACTTTTTGAAACAACTGCAAACAGTATCACTGATCGTGTTATCTAAACTGCTTTCACACAGTTCATTGAAGAGCTAAGGTCTAGTAGGCTAAATTAAGAGCTGCAATGCTTTATTCAAGATCTGATTGTGATACCAAGGCAAAATTTCTACTATCACCAGAACACTGTGGTAATAAATGGCACTGTGAGATACAGCTATCTTTCTAAGGACCAGAGAGTTGTGCATTTCATAGCTTCTCAATGGATTGCACACTTGGATTTTGCCTGTCAATTAACACTTTGAGTGGCACAGTTCCTTTGCAATGAGTTGGATACCTTCTGGCACTCAAAGGGTTAAGAGTGGAATAATATAAATAATTTTATTTTTTGAAGAGCGGTACCAATACTATGTACCTTTACATATTCGCCCCAAAAAAGCAAAACACATACACACCGTTACACACATATAATTACATAAATAGATGATAGATAGATAGATAGATAGATAGATAGATAGATAGATAGATAGATAGATAGATAATAGATAGATAGGCAGACAGAGACAGACATACATCCAAAGTGTCCCTCTTTAGGAGGGACAGTCCCTCTTTGAGGCTCAGATCCATGTGTTCCTCTTTCCCACCCTGAAGTGAATCACATTTCTCCACAGCAATAAAACGCACATTAATGCGGCAGTATATACATTTATAAGATAGCCTGTGTAAATAAAATACTTT
The DNA here is from genome assembly GCA_037306005.1 of Rhinophrynus dorsalis. NCBI lineage: Eukaryota > Metazoa > Chordata > Amphibia > Anura > Rhinophrynidae > Rhinophrynus > Rhinophrynus dorsalis. The sequence goes on along the minus strand of CM074724.1, from coordinate 142,808,321 downwards.
GGCCTTACTCTGAATCATGTATTCAGATAAAAAATAGGTGTCAAGAGGTTATGAAATAACTTAAACATTATTGCGGATGGTCCACCCACTGGCCATCCTACCAGCAACAACACCTAAACAAAAGTGTCCCCATTTAGCCATATGAAATGTGGGAGGTATGACTAGATAGATATATAGACAGATAGATAGATAGATAGATAGATAGATAGATAGATAGATAGATAGATAGATAGATTTACCTCTCAAGTGTCCCTCTTTAGGAGGGACATTCCCTCTTTGAGGCTTAAATCCCTCTGTACCTCTGTCCTACCCTGGTGTCCTTTTTAGGTGATCAGACTGTGTGGCGTGTGCAAATAAGTGAATCACATTGCTTCTCTGCAGTAAAACTCCTTCCACTCTACCAGCAACACCACCTGAACAAAAGTGTCCCTATTTAGTCATTTGAAATTTTGGGAGGTATGGATAGATAAATTAGATAGATAGATAGATAGATAGATAGATAGATAGATAGATCATTTGTCCCCTATGGTACAGTTGGCTTACACCTGGATAACTCCAATTTTCTCTTATATAAATAAGGTTCACAGTCTTATGTAGTAAATGATACATTGGCAAATGGAATGTTACTCATAACAAATGGTTAAGCTATCCAAAATTTTAACAAAGTGTTTTATAGACTTTTGGCTGTAGTCCAATAATTACACAGTCACTGCAAAACACGACTATCAAAACAGCTCATCTCCAGTGGTAGTGCACTTAATCACTATATATAAAAGCATAAGAGACCCAGCTTGTCATTAAAGGTCATGTGAAAAATGCTGCAATCAAACATCATTGCAGGTGTGAACGCAGAAATCCCACTTAGCTGTTTACCCCCCTTCTGTGTTCTGAGTGGTCACATTAAATTGCAAGGCAATGCGTTTCAGCCACCTACTGCTAACTGTAGGGTGAATTCTTTCACAAAACATTATCCGTTCTGACTGCGTGTATTTACATTCTGTCTTCATTACCAGCTTCAGACTTCAAACAGGTCAGCTATTAGTTATACGGCTGCACGCGCAAACATTGTGGCGTCTGCTTTCTCTTATGAAAAGCAAAGCATTTTTCCTGTGTGGGAGGGTAGATTGACCTCTCTGACAGTAACCCAACACCTCCAGTGCCTTGTGTTATGATAGCTAAATGAGCTCATTATCTTGTGATGAATCATTAAAATAAATTCATCCAAGATCTACCAGTGAGACAAGTTAAAAGAGCCCATCTCTTTTGATTATCAAACGTAGTTCGCTATTGTATGTTAAAATCAGGAATGCACAAATTAAAAGCTCTTTTGTTTTTAATGTTTTTCTTGATAATAAAAGTGTTTGGATTTATTAAAAGTTGTAATTTATATACTGTATTTTTCTGCTTATTATTTTAACCAGCTGAGCATCAGAGCAGAATTAGTCATTGGAGGGCCTCGGCGTAAACATATTTTTGGGTCCCCTAAAAGAAGAATATTCTGCTAGGGACAAAACTAGAATCTTCTGGATCATAGAGAAGATGGGGCTCCCTTGGACAACCGTCCCCTCTGTATCCCCTGTAGTATACCCCTGTAGAGTCAGTGTGCACCACATTGTAGAGCATCCGTTTAACACTGAAAGGGTTAAAGGAACACTAATGCTTCCTCATAATAAATTCCCGTTTATCTTAGTCCATAAAATGCTATTGACTACTATGACTCAAATGGACCTTAAAAGCCCCATTTAATTCAAGGGGGTTTGGGGAATATATATTTCAACTGATGTTTGATCCACAACTGAATTACTTTGTGAATAAGACCCCTAGGTGGGCAGTGGGATTCTTGCTTACCTTATCACCATACCTGGGAACTTCTGAAACAGGGCTACCCGGAGGGTAACCCTGTCAGTGGCGACCTGGGAGGAAAATGATGCGATTCGCGTCATAAAAGGGGTGGGGCTTAGTCGTGGAGGGGGCGGGACAAAAAACCCTGCAAAATGTATCTAAGAGGGCGGGGAGTGGGAGGATCTAGGCGGGACAGAGCACAAGTGGGCAGAGTTTCTATTTAAACTCTGCCCACCCGGTGATCCACACATTGCCCCGGAGACCCGGTAATTCAGTCTGAAATCCGGAGTCTCCGGGGCAAAACCGGAGAGTTCCCTGGTATGCTTATCACTAGAGCTATTATACTCATGTCTCTTTCCTTGTTGAAGTCTTCTCTGGCAATCAAGGGGTTAAAAGCCACAATTAAATCAGTTCAAATGTGGGGAACTCTTACCTATTTCTAACAGTGAAGTTAGTTTGCTCCAAAATTGCTCCTTGCTGTCTTTGTGCACATTAGTGGTGTAACTACAGGGGGCTCCCCAGTGTCCATTTGTTACACCGTTGCATACAACCCATTACTGCTTGGCCTTGAAAATAAGCATGCGTGGCAACGCTCAGGGTTTGACCCAAATCTCAAGGTCTCAGGCTGAAGGCCCAGATTCTCAGTGTGAGAGAGTCCTGTGTTACCTATGGTCTGTCCCAATTATATGTTTCTTTAGCTAGATTTGTGGCATTTCTACCAGAAAAACAGAATGTGAAGTTCTGTTTGTCTTGTTTGTGTTTATGCATGAGATCTCTATGATGTAGCATATTAGCCCCTTACGGACCCACCACGCGGCCAGAATTTAAGGACCACAGGACTTTTTTTTTCATTATTCAATTCAGGGGTCCCTGAGCACCGTCCAGCCGCGCGGGGACCACGGAATTCCATGACGTGCCAGGACTGTCACTGGTGCTTAAGTGAGTTCCTTCAGAACCGATTGGAGCACCTCTGACACATTGTATAAAACCTACACTATTGAGCATTTAAAGGGTTAATATGTCAAAGAGATCAGGGTTAGCTCATTTTGAAAGTTCAGATACGAAGAAAAGCCCCAGTGTAAAATCATTAGTACTATGCTGAGCCATAGCAGATTTGTCCTAGTGCTGAACACACGTCTATTGGAGCTTTAGTAAATCCTCCTGGGATCTGTAATGAGGCAGTACATTTTCATTTGAATAGAAATGACCCATCAATGTGACATCTAGGTTTGAGTGAAGATGTAATATCTTGTCCAGAACCAAGAAGCAAGTGCAAAATTCATAGGGTCTATTATGATTCTCTGAAGTGGGGGTTATTGGAGATACTAGTTTTCCTTTAAAAAATCCCACTAGCCTGGAAGAATTACTCTCTTCCATGCCACCCAGGCTACACATGCATAAGAAACATCTTGTTGTTATCTTACCTAAGTCCTAATCATTATGTTCTGTGGGGGGTGCTTTATGACTGTGAGGGCCTTTGAATAATTATTGGTTTTGGTTCTCTTCTTATGTCACATAAATCCTCATATAAAAATACATCATATATATATATATATATATATATATATATATATATATATATATAATCATAAATAAGAATAATTATATCGTTTTTCCCCCATAGGATTTTGTATTTTAAAAGTAAAAGTTGCAGATCTGTACAGAACTCATTATGCAAAACAAATTATTTTTAACAATACATGACAAGCAATGTTAACTCATTTAATTCTAGGATTAGATAAGGAGGCCCAACACATCAGTCAGGCTTACTTCAAATTGGAAACTTCCATGTAATATTTATGGGCTTCCTACTAAGCTTAGCTCATGTTCATCTAATGAGGTTTAATGATCACATACCATGCAAGCTTGTGCTTGTCTTTTTAACGCACCACATATTTTTATTATCTCAAATGATGCTGTTAACACTTTGACTTCCAGAGTGATGCCCCCCATTTCTCAGCAATGTGTTGAATACCTCTCAAGCACTGAAGTGTCAAAGCATGGCACCTTCACCAATTTGTGGACCTCTAACTGTTAGGGAATACAACTCCCATAATTCACAACCAGTAAATAAAAATGGCTTCTCCCAGTCAGTTGAAAAAAGCACACTCAATACATCATATCTTATTTTCTGCCAAACTAAGCAGTGGAAAATTACATAAGGAGGCCCAAAACATCAGTCAGACAGGGCCGGCACCACCTATAGGTAGGGTTGCCACCCAGCCGGTATTTTACCGGCAGGCCGGTAAAAAATTGGCTTCTGTCCAATGTTAAGTCTATGGAGGGAATGCCATGGCCGGTATTTTTTTGAAGAAAAGGTGGCAACCCTACCTATAGGCGAGATAGGCGCCGGCCTAGGGCACACATATGATGGGGGCGCAGTCAGAGCAGACCCAGCTGCACATCGCCAGCTGCTGTGAAGGAGGAGAGAGAGAGGGGCTCCGCTCTGATGCTTGCAGATTATATGTATAAAGACAAAAGTCGAGCAATGCTGGGACAGACCACAAGTGGAAAATCCCCCTCCCCAGTGATTTAAATGGCGATGTAACCTTCTGAGTGCTAGAGAGGTATCTAATCCATTGCGCTGCAATGCATTGGCCACCTCTCTGGCACGCAAAATGGTTAACACCGTGAATTGTATAGAGGAGTCCAAAGCCTTGCTTTGCATTCCTCTAGCATTCAGTGGGTTAACCCTTTGAGTGCCAGAGGGGTATGCCACACATTGCGTACCCCTCTGGCACTCAAAGGGTTCAATATTTTTTGCATTTGTCTTTCCCCAGTATTGTTCCATTTGTGTCTTTCTACATAGTGTTATGTGCTCTCTATATCTGTCTGTGTGTATCTTAGAAGATATTAACATCCATATATATAAAATAATGTGCAGGGTCTGTTTCCTTGTATATGTGCATGTCTGTGTTTGTGTGTATATTTTATCCTTGTATATGTGCACATATATATGTAGCATTTTGGGTTGCCAGATCATATCTTGAAAAGCATGTATAAAAATGCTTGTAGCATTAATACATGAGGACCATTGCAACCTAGTAAAGAACCACTGGAGCCCTGCAGTATGCATTTATCATTTGTGCCCTCTTTTAAAGGGATAATATGGCAACCCTAGTTTTATTATACATATGCATGTCTGTGTGTCTGTGATGGTCCCTGTGTCTGAGTATTTTGATCCCTGTTTGTGTGTATATCAGACAGTTGTGCAGGTATGTTTGTTTGTAGCAATACACATAGCTATACAGCAGCTGTACATATTTATATAAGCAGCATGTATGTGTAAATCAGTAGTATTTATGAGTTTGCTTTATATATCTACTAGTTGAACAGCCCGTTACACGGGCCATAGTGCTTCTGGCAGCCAGTCGCGGGGCAGTCACACGCGGTAGAGACTGGCCGCGCCGCTGCTGATACAGAGCTTCTGTATCAGCTGCGGCGCGGGCAGTCTCTACTGTGCATGACTGCCGCACGCACAGCAGTGTCTACTGCGCATGTCGGGCGTTACACACGATTTAGCGAATTATTATATAGGATGTATAGTGGACTTTCCCAGTTTATGTATGCTTGTATGTATACATACATGTGGCAGAATGTGGGTGACTAAGTAGCCATGTTATCTAAGTGTGTGATTGTTACACTGATATTGGGTTGCCACCCAGCCGGTATTTTACCGGCAGGCTGGTAAAAAATTGGCTTCTGTACAATGTTAAGTCTATGGAGGGAATGCCATGGCCGATGTTTTTTGTAAGAAAAGGTGGCAACCCTACACTGATAAGGGAGCTGTGTGTTAACTGATCTGTGTGAGTGTGAGTTGGGAGGTGTTTGGAGTGTACAAGGGATACTGGCACACACACACAAACAGGAGTGAGAGAGAGAGCGTATCTGAGAGCATATCCCACATAGGAAAGACAAGGGAGACACATGGATGGATATATATATAGTCCAGGTTGATAAAAATAATAAAGGGAATTGTATTACTTCAAACACATACACTGAGGCTGATGCACAAAGAACAATTGGAGTACATCTGGAGCAAACCAACTGCACTATTGTGGACAAATAATGCTGTGCAATGCATTCGGGAAGTTAAGACTCCCTCCTCTCCTGTCACTGATCTCTGCTCCCCGTGGCTTTCGCTCTTTTAGAGCAGAGCCTCTCTCTCTCTCCTCCTTTGCAGCAGCCACCGATGTGCAGGTGGCTCTGCTCCGACTGCGCCCCCATCAGATGTGCGCCCTAGGCCGGCGCCTATCTCGCCTATAGGTTGCACCGGCCCTGTACTTTGTGGCTTCATAATTTGTTGCTGCACAATCCTATATACAGGCGAGGGCTGGCAACTTGTAGCCCAGGGGGCAAATTCAGTCAAGTGGCCCATTTCTATATCACTCAAGCCCACTGTCCCAGCCCACCCCCTTTTGTTAATTTTAAAATTGGCATTAATGTTGTGAAGTAAGGCAAGTGATACCACATAGCTTACAGCTGAAATGAGGCTACACTAGTGCGCTCCTATAAAGCTTACAATTTAAGTAATGCTACACTATACTATAGAGCTTACAAGGGAATGGGTTATGCTACTAGTGTAGCTCCATTTGGATTGTTCCTCTGTGGTGTTGTGTAGCTCCATTTCAATTGTAAGCTCTATGTTATCACTAGTGTAGCACCATTTACAGCAGCAACTGGGAGATTTAGTGAGGAGCAGTGGCCCACCAGCCCAGACATATGACCGGCCCGGGGGCAATTGCCCCCCAGGCAAGCCCTCCCCTGCCTATATAATAATTCACTAAATGTCTGATTGTCAGAAGCCACCATGCGCAGTACAGTCTGCTGCGCACACTGCAGACATGCGCAGTACAGACTGCCCGCACCGTGGCTGATAACAGAGCGGGGAGTTCGGTGCGCAGACAGGACTACAGTCTGAATTCAGAGCGCCCTGCTCCATATCAGCCGCAGTGTGGGCAGTCTCTACTATGCATAACTGCACAGTGGCTGTTGCTGGGTGGCACTGTGGCCTGTGTACACGGGCTCTTCAACCAGTAAGAAATAAAAGGCAAGAGTTCTGAGTGGCAGTTCCTTCTAATAAGTCCCCCGTGCTATTCAATTGGAGGCTCTCTGCTTCGTGGACACATATAGGGAACACAAATATTCACACACTTATATACATACTAGTTGAAGAGGGCCACAGTGCCACCTGGTCACGGGGCAGTCATGCACAGTAGAGACTGCCCGTGTCACGGATGATACAGTGCCATCCGGTCGCGGGGCAGTCATGCACAGTAGAGACTACCTGCGCTTTGGCAGATACTTAGGAGCGCCCCGCTCCGTATCAGCCGTGTCTAATTCGCATGACTGCAACATGCGCAGCAGTCTCTACTGTGCATGACTGCATTGTTACAAACTTTTTAGCAAATTATTATATAGGATAGGGAATACATACACTGACACTTATACACATATAGGGAACACACACACACAGACTGGCACTTATACACATACAGGAAACACACACATCGACACTTATAAACACACACACACACACATTTACACATACACATATAGAGAACACACAAAAACACTGACACTTATACACATACAAGGACGGGACATTAAGGGGCGTGATACAAGGGGCAGAGCCAAGGGGGGGCTGCAAAATTAGGTTTTGCCTAGGATGGCAAAATTCCTTGCACCAGCCCTGCAGTCAGGCTTACTTCAAATTGGAAACTTCCATGTAATATTTATGGGCTTCCTACTAAGCTGAGCTCATGTTCATCTATTGAGGTTTAATGATCACATACCATGCAATCTTTTGCTTGTCTTTTTAATGAACCATATATTTTTATTCTCTATTCTCTAATGATTTTGTTAATGCTTTGACTACCAGAGTGATGCCCACTATCTCTCAGCAATGCGCTGAATACCCCTCAAGCACTGAAGTGTCAAAGCATGGCACCTTCAACAATTTTTGGACCTCTAACTGTTAGGGACTACAACTACAACACCCATAAATAAAAATGGCTTCCCCAGTCAGTTGAAAAAAAAAATCACACTCAATACATCATATCTTATTTTCTCCCAACCTAAGTACTGGAAAGTTACGTTTAGCATTAATGTTGCTTTAACAATGAAAATACCCTCATTTAACCCCTCCCATGTACATAATTTATGATGAGTAGCAAGTCAATATCATCACCTCTGTGACTGTTGCTCCATAAAAAGAATGTGTGATGTTACAAAAGACACATACCCATCCAAGGGATGAGATGTCAACAGCGAAATTCAGGACGTATCACAGCTTGGAGGGCATTATTAGGAATGAGTAAGGAAAAAGGAAAAGTTACAATTTTTTATCCTGGTTACAAAGTGTCTTATAAATGGGATGTACAGTAAATAGATTACAACATTTTTATATCTTATAAAACATATCAAAGTTTCATAATGATTCACTCACTCTCTAAGGACCAGCACTTCATGGAGAGGTAACACTTACAGCTTGCATTGCTTCTGATATAATTGGATGGCCTTTAAAAGTGCATTACACGTATTTAGACACAGAAGATGAATGATAGTCTTTATACATCAAAATAATGTATTACCTGTACCAACAATAATTATGTCTAGAACAGTTCAACCAGACTTCATAGTTATGGGTCACCAAGCCATTTGATATTGAAACTCTGCTTTCACCGACTCCTAGCTTTGCAAAATATCTCTGATCTAGATTAATGTTAGTTTGTTGTTAAAACAAAATCAAAAGCGATAGGAGGATATCAAATGGATGATTGTATAAATAATAAAATCATACTTGTTTAAAGGAAAATAATGTAGGGCTCACATAATCAGCTATAGCCCATAACTATATATGAAGGAAACCTTAGAGATTTGCAGGTCTATTCACTGGATCTAGAGGAAATTCTATTTCTGACTGAATTAATCCAGAACAAATCTACACATACTTGAGTGATGTATGAATATGATTTTGCTCAAAATCAGGCACTGAAATTGATTTTCGCTCCATATGTCTTTGCAATGTCAATTTGCTAAGCAACTTACATGAAAAAATTATCTCCTTCATGCCACTTTTGCCAAGGGGAAGGCAATGAGAATTTTGAGGCGTTCCTTTCCCCTATGTCATTTTTAATTCCAAGTTCTAAAGAGGTCATAGAGCCATTCTCATGTGTATGCGGTGGGACAGGCATAAGGGGCTTCTGGCATTAGACTCTTTATGATGGGGAGTGTGTCCACTGTCATACAGTACTAGGGGTGGGTGAAAAGTGTGAAAAATCTTGCAAGAAAAATTTCTCGTAAACGTGCGGATTTTTCTCGTTTCCCGCAAAAAATTTCACAAAACTTTCCTCCTTTTCACCTATTTTAACAAATTTTCCACCTATGTTAACACATTTCCACCTATTTTAACACATTTTTCACCTATATTTCCTATAGATACTATATTTCCCACTCTAATATTGCTTCTTCTGTGGGGTGAAGTTTAGAAATAAGTGGCTGAAAGTCAAAGTTGAGAGTCCTAAATAAAAATATGGCTTGACAAATGTATTAGCATGCTGAATGCATTTGTCTTTTGCCCACAACACTTTCTTGCTTAAGTGACACTGGCACATATTCATGATGATATCAAGTAATAAAAAAAATAAAGTTCAACCTACAATATGGAAGATATGTATTGTAGTGGTGGTGGGGGACTGGCATGGTGTGATTTGTGTATGTATTTTTACCATTGTCATACTCTATCCTCCTTCTCAGATTATTGACACATATTACTTATCGGTCATAGCAGTGGTCCCAAGTGGGGTAGATGGTGGCAACCTTTCTTCACATCCATCATCCACATCCTCATCTGTGCTGCTGTTAATATATTTGTCCTGGCTTTGTCTGTCATGTGTGGTTTCTACTACTACTACTACTACTACTACTACTACTACTACAACTGGAGCTGGATGTTGATGTAATTCTACTGCCACTACTACTAGGTGTCAAAGGTGCAGCACTTACAGCAGCAACAGAGGTACTCCTCATATCTAACACTGTGGATGTTAACCTGCGTTGCTGGGTACTCAAAACAGGTGTGTGTGGCCGAGTGGGACTTGGACTTTGAAGAGGTGATGATGCTGAGGATGACTGATATGGTGACTGTGTGCCTTTTGACATCTGTACTTGTCCAGGGTCAGACTTTCCAATGGCTTTCTCAAACAGTTTATAGAAGATGGTGGAAGATACAGCCTTTGACTTTCTGCTAATCTTATAGCCCTGTCATCATCCTCACTCTCAGCTTCATCTGTATCTGAACAAGAGAAGAATGCTTGAGGGATATATTCTAGATCTGCATCATCATCAGTCATCATTAGGTCATCCTTAGCACCATCAGCATCACCTGACAGTTATTGCCCACTACTACCCTTATATTCCTCTAAGTGTTTGGAGGTCTCAAACAATTTCTTTTAACTTTTACTCTAACAAAATTCACTACTACTTTGAGGACAGGTGTTTTGGTGTCTCACTGTCTGATGCAGCAGGTGGTTCAGCTGCTACACCTTCCTCTATTATGCTATTGCCAGCATCATTAACACTTGAATGCAACTTGTTATCTTCAGTGTTCTTCTGATATGGTTTTATATTTCTACTGCCACTGGTGGTGCTGGAGCTAGTTTTGCTAGGACCTTGACAAACTGCATCCTCCCTTGGAGTAAAGGGATCATCACCATTGATTGCACACTCTGCAACAACCATTGCTGCAATAGGTTTTTGGACTACTACTTTACTCTCATATCCCTACACTGCTCCACCCCTCACCCTTCCCCTTGTGTGTTTGCTGGACATTCTGCAACTATACTGTTTTTTTTTTTACTGTACAGTGCACAACGCAACTGATGGAGCTGTATGATGCTTTGCCTATGCCCAGTCATCTGTCTGTCTCTGTCACCTAAGATATTTTGTTTTTTTATTATTTTTTGTTTTATTTTTTAAGTTGTCCACCGTGTTGTCTTATCACAGTCTTTCCAAAAAAATTATAACTGGAAGAGAAAATCAAAAATGTCTTTCCCCAGACTTTCCACCCAGTAGAGGGACAATAACAGCAAGATCAGCAAGCAAGTAGGTTGCCTGTGTCTTGCCTGTCAGTCACATGGAATTTTGCAGTATTTGGGGGACAACCTCCTTCCTCCCTTCTTATCCCCTAGAGTGCCCCCAGACTCCCCTAATACAGAGAACAAATGTCCCACCTAAATGACTTCCTACACTAAACTTCAACTCCCCTTTATTTGCTATATATTATCTCCTCTAGCTAAAAAACATGCTGCTCTCTCCTCTCACAAACACAGAATGGCTGCTGTGAGAGCCTGACAGCCTTTTATATAGCTGTAGAAAACTTTTGTGTGGTGTAGAAATATTTTTTTTCCCATTGATTTCAATGGGTGGAAAAAAGCTAAAAAATTGCACTTTTCATGGGAAATTTTTTGCCAAGCAGAAAGTGCCATTATTCGCCGATTTAAGTTTGAGGCAAAAATTTTCACCCATCCCTATACACTACAGCAATAATATGCTGTAGTGAATACCCTGAAGCACAGCCATTGGTGTTGCATGCTTTAGCCAGTGGAGCGGCATTGGTGTATTCATACATTTACTCTGCAGACACAAGAAATGCACGTTTGCAGATATACAAGTGCTACTGCTCAAGTAGTCTTCTTTTATTGACTAAGTATTCACCAGTAGTAACCAACTCTAGCAGTTCCCTCTTCTTTATGTGGGTAGTAACATGGAAATTAGCCATATTTTGAATGACTTCAAGGTTATGTAAATCTTTTCTTACTACAGGATCACTTTTCCTACATTCTGATTGGTTTTGGTAAAATGGCAAATGGCAAAATACGCTATACAAAATTCTAAATTGAAGAAACATGTTTGGGCTCATGCACAGCACAGGTGTCATACCAGTATCATTCTTTCAGAATAATTTCACTCATCCCTAAACAGTTTCTATGATTACTTTAAAATGTAAATAAAAACTTAAATAACTTACACTGGCAGTATAAAAACAAACGTGGAGTGTTTCTGGGGCCAACCAACTGCACCATAGGGAACAATTAAATAGTCCATGAATATACATGGGACTTTTAGCCCCCAGTTAAATTCATGCAAGAAGTTAAAAGCGCCATTTGAAATTTTAGGAATTGTTATTTCTCTCTGTGTTGCAGTTGGTTTATCCCAGATCTACCCCACTTTTTAAGGTATGGATCTATGAGAAGGATAGACTTCTCAATTATGGCTACCATGTTACCATTTTATTGCCACATCACCTGATGCAAAAGGCCATCGTGGAAAACCACCTGGTCCAAATATCTCACAGAGTCCAAGATCTTCATGCTAGTCAGTGTGGCCATTGCCCCAAGATCTTTCTCGATTTAACCACCACCACTTAGCCTGTTGGTTAACAACAGTTACCTTCATGCAACTCCTGCTCTATGCCAACTCAAAGCACCAGCTGCAACAAAATACACATTCAAGACCACACAAACCCACAGATGCTTGTGCTGACATACTACCACAATATCAGCACAGTATGAACACTGTCAATCAAACTTCCCTTTTATCTTGTTCTTTTTCACTACTATATTAAGAGGGGATTAAAAATATAATTAATTTATGCACAAAGAAAAGTGGAGTATTTCTGGAAGAAATTGCACCATAGGAGAATATCAGTTTGCATTGATTCAAAGGGGCTTTTAAAATCTTGACTCAAGAGGGGTCTTCAATACACTGTGAAGGGGGTTAAAGTTCCATTGAAATCAACAGGACGTTACCTTGGACCTCTTTGTCAGGGTTTTTTTTTTTGTTTGTTTTTTTTTAACAGGGTTGCTTTTGAACAATACATAATGCATATCTTTGGTTTGTATGTTTCAGAAGTATCTCCTTCAAACATTTGATTATGTATTCCCTACATTAATGTAAAAACACAAGTGAAATTATAATAATGCAACCTTTATACATATAAATTTAAAGTTTTCCATGTGGGTGGTGAATCACTTACAAAACTTAGATCCGAGATGTCCAAACTAAGGCTTGGGGGCCATAGTATCCCTTCGGCATGGCCAAGGATACCCTTCTTACAAACTGAAATAATAACAGTGATCTGCTGCATAGCATGTTTAGTTATGGACGTTGTATAAAAATTGGTATAAACTCCTACGTTATCTATGTTTACCTTTCATGCCATTGCATTATTTAGTAATATATGACCCCCTCTATTCCCTGTTCTTTTGTAAGGAAAAAGTTAGACACCCTTGTCCTAGATTGACTTAAGACATTCAGTCTATTTGTTAGTCTGCTCAACTTCAGTAACTTGTACATTTTTGCTGAGCTCAATCAATTCAGAGTACTTTAACTTTTCTAAAATGTGTTTTTCAGTATCTTTAATACACTAGAATTAGATGTCTTCACATAAAGATGATTAGGCTTACCCTTTAGTACAGAACCCATATAAAAAAGGAATACAGCAGTTGTGTTAGGCCTAGATGCCGTTCTTCTAGTTACCATTCTACTAATTGGCTATTTGCCACATTAGGAGATATTTTTGGTGGAACATCTGTGGTATAAGGGAAGCAGGTGGACAACCACAGCTGTCAGTGGGCAGGATCAGAGAGAGGGAAAACCATGGGGCAGTAGGCCATCTGGCCACCTGATGTGCCCCATCTCACAAACACATTTAGCCCACTTAAACCCTCTGTTTCTCAATTGGTATTAACCAGCATTAAAAAACCCTATAACCTGAAATCATTCATTATCCTGTCATTAGCTGGTAGATGAGGTTACTCAAAAACATCCTCTGTATACTCCATAACCCCACCTTCCAGCCAATAAGAGTGTGGGGAAAAAATGTAAACAGGGATTAGCTGTATAAAAATCAATTCCTGTTTAGCCTTTTTTCTCACTGTGGCCCAGGCATGATTGATTGAGGGATTACGTTTTTTAAATGTTTAGCCTCAGTGAGTGTGTGGGCCAGTTTTAAGGTTTTCTATTATTTTTTTTTTATTTATTTTGGTTATTGATGTGGAACACCAGGGTTTAATTGACACCGCTGAATATCCAACATCAAGACAAGCATGTTTTTCCCATATATGCTTACATCATGGGGAGGGATAAAGGGACCCCTTCCCATTTTTTAAATTAATATGGGGCTCTGTACCTGATATTAATATTTTACATATTATCTTGGGCATTATTCAGATGTGGGCACCAGACAAAATATGAATATTATAGCTATTTGTTTAGGTATTTATTTATTTTACAGTTTATTTACCCAGACCCAATGTTGTTTTAAATTTTGTTTTTTTGTTAGGTTTTACCTTTTAATACATTAATATGGAATATACAGACACCTAATTTTAATGTATTTTGTTGCATTTTTTAACCTAAAAAAGTAGAATAAATTTATCCAATTGTTTTGTTTAATTTGATAAAGGAGGGAACAAAAGCGCTCTCCTTTCAACAAAAAAGGTGTTAGGGGGTCACAGGACCCCCTTTATTTTTTGAGCACTTTCCATTCTGATATGCTCAGAACAGAGAGATGGGGGTATAACATTACCCCTCCCCCACAAATATTTAAGTAAGGTCATTTTGGTCTGAGATTTAAGAAATGCTCTGAATTTTAAGTCCAAACAGGCTGGAGTGTATTGGTTGCAATGCATTCCCAGCTAATCATGCAATGGAGGAATTAATAGTGGTGAAATTAGACTAGTGGTGAGTGTTGGGATAGTATATGTGTAATTTTGTGATACTTAACTCATCCGTTCAGACAAAGGAACCTTGCAAAGCTCATTCCGCTTGTATAATATAGCAAAATGGCAGTTTGCAATGCTATTTTGAGACATTTTTTATGTCTACTAAATTAGACATTTCTGCATACATACTGGGCAGAATCTAAAAGCAAAAGAATGAAAAAGACTAGAAAAAAGGTAGTGGAAGCAGGCATCCTTACAGGAAGGAACCTTCTTGAGAGAAGGGAGGCCCAGTTTTCCACCAGTTTCTCTCCAAGCAAATTATCCTGCATACCTTCATTATACACCTCTATGGCATTCAAAGGGCCATATTATACAAGTTAAACGTGGATCTCTTCTGGAGCAGAAAACCACTGCTCTTTGTTTATCATTTAAAAACATCTGTTGAACTCAAATTGATTTTTTTCTTACCTAAATATGGTGCAGTCATTTTGGCCCAAATTAAATTTGAAAATTATATCTATGTCTCAAACTGTTAAAAAAATAATAATAAAAGAATGACTACAACATCTGAATTTTCAAAATGTCATGTTTATTCAAACATCATTAGTTCATCTGTGGTCACTTGTTGGACCACTAACTGTTGAGGACTACAACTCATCCCCACTCAGTCAATGGCTAGGAAGGGATAATGGGGACTGTAGTCTCCAAAAGCTGGAGATCTTACAATTGACTCCCCTGATGGCGTAAAGAAGAGAAAATGAATTCTAAGTAGGAAGAATCAAGAATATTCAGATAATATTTTTTCAACATATTTGCAGCATATCCAAAGCCATTAAGAGACAATTTGCTCTTTTACTCCACATTTTATAAAATGATTATACATGTTCTGCATCCTTGTTACCTCTCCAGACGTTGATGTGATTGCATTTTATGACCTTAAAGTCAAGCATGTTACAAGCGGACGACAAAGGGCT
The DNA here is from genome assembly GCA_037306005.1 of Rhinophrynus dorsalis. Taxonomy (NCBI): domain Eukaryota; kingdom Metazoa; phylum Chordata; class Amphibia; order Anura; family Rhinophrynidae; genus Rhinophrynus; species Rhinophrynus dorsalis. Next base: position 142,792,777 of record CM074724.1, on the reverse strand, counting down.
GAGTGAACTCTTCCACACAAACAGACAGGTATATAGATAAAAGTAGATAGATGCACAAGCAGGGAGCAAGGTTCTTAGATATAGTCATCTTCTCTCATAAAAATGTAATTAACTGCTGAAAACTTGTGAGGGCCCAGCTAACTCTAATTGAGTGATCAGTACAGTCTGCACGGACAGAGTCTTGCATACTAATTACTATATTATCCAACATCTGCTTCCCAGCACAAACTAGGAAATATTGGCTGGAAATGGACAGAAATGGGAGACTACTAGTTGTGTGATGTGGACATTAGTGGTATTTATTTAAACTGAATGTCAGAGCCTGGGGGTCAGATATTATTGATATCATATAATTTAAGCACATCAAGGGCTTTCTGTGGGAAGAGGTACAATTCTGGAACAAACTAAATGCATAACAGCAAACAAATGAAAATTACCATAATTTAAATTGGGCTTTTAAACTCTCTACATATCTGGGAACCTTTTTGTCCTTCGGTGGTCCACTATTGTCTGGTTGTGGGAATGTCCAAATTATGTGATTTTCATTATAATGGAAGTAGGGCTACATGGGGTGTGCAAGACTGGGAGGAGGGATTTGCTGAGAGTGTAAAAGTGACCAGAACTGACAGTGAAGTGGGAGGAGTTAAAAGGGAGCTCACTGAGGCCTGAGAGTCAGTACAAATCATAACAGTTCCCAGGTATGCTTCTCTAGCACTCAAGGAATTCAAAACCCCATTAATTTGAATGATACTATATATTTGTCCTCAATATTTCAGTTGGGTTGTCCAGAATTGTACCACTTTAGTGTCTTATGTAAGGCTTTAAGTTGGCTGTGTTTCCAGAAATGCACAACAAAGTGCACTAAAATACAATATTTCTACATACAATCAGTGAGATACCTGGGAGATACCTGGCACTTTTCTAAGGTGTTTTTGTCTTCTTGTCTTTATTTACTGCCTGGTTTAAACATGCTCTGCATGATCCAGGATCCCTGCTATGAGTCACAGGCGAGGGTGGAGGCCTGTTTGTAGACCATGGCGGTGTTCAAATCTGGGGGCACCAGAGTACGTTTGAATTCATCTCCCAGGCATGCACTGTTAAGAGGTCTAGAAATGTCTTCTTTGTTCTCCGTGACTCTGCTTTACTCATAGCAGAGAGGAGAGGCTGTGAATGTTTAACCCTTTGATTGCCAGACGACTATCCAAAGCAATGATTAGCAATGTTTTGGACATCCCCTGGTGCTCCAAAGTTTAAAGGCTGTCTTGGATTGAGTTGGTAAATACATAATACAATATTATAGTTCCAGATGGGAGAAATAGCTATAGAAATGGCATTTATCTCTGAACTCGCATTAGTGTTATGTATTGTGAGCAAGGTCATAAGACTTTTTTCAAGGTCAAGAGAGGTAATGGGTATACTTTAATCCCTTAAACACCAGAGGGGTGTGTAACACATTGCTTTGCAAATGTTGCTCCCACTCTGGTCCTTTAGGGATAAATAAAACTGGTAGTTATGAATCTACAATAGATCCCAACATATGTATTTCATACCAAGCTGTTGCACCCCTTAACCCAGAGGTATATCCAGTACACTGTTTAGCAGTGCATTAGATGCCCTTCTGGAATACAAAGGGTTAACATTTGGAGCAGGAGCAAATCTGCATTAAAGAATCTACACCTTAGGGGACAAATAACATGTCCAATTGATTAACCCTTTGAGTGCTAGAAGGGTACAGAACGTATTGCAAAGCAATGCATTCCATACCTCTCTGGCACTCTAAGGATTAAAGTGGGACTTTCAACTTTTTGAATGTTAGAGAGTTCACCAAATACATAGCTTTGCAATGCATTGAACACATCTCTGGCATTCAAAGAGTTAAAACCCCCATTAAAATCAGTGGACATTTCCATCTTTCCCCTACAATGCAGTTTGTTAGCTCTGAAATTTCTGATTTTTTTGGTTTGTGCATCTTTGTGTGTAATTGCCAAGTAATTGCTAAATAAGTACCAATACTGTGTTCACAGACTGTCACACGGTACACCCCTATCTGCCCTGACTATTTATAAAGTATAACAGTCCATTGGGGCCATTGTTAAAGATAACTACTTTATTTATGGAAATATAGGATACATTCTTTACAGCTGCTGCAGTAACTCATTAGTTTCTATAACAGTTGCAGGAAACCTATGGGTGTCACTACATCTGGGCCAGCTGATTCATCACCAACCCAGGCAGCACCTGCCCTCTGATTTATGTCAGACTCCAGTCAACCAGGGATCTTGCTACATTCCTATGAGACCCGTAGCTTGGTCCAACTTAATCCATTAGTAGTGCACCATTCAGGCCAATTGCACTATTAATAGTAGGCAGATTAGCAGCACTACATGCCCCAAGAAGTAAGTAAGACCTTATTCAAGTAGAACTATCAAGATCATAACATTGCCCCTCAATCCATTACTAATATAGCGATAGGCAAAGGCATACTTCTATAATTTTGAATAATCTGCATTATTGAAGAAAACCAACTTCTTCTGCAGGCATCCAAGGCACAGAGTTTACAAAAGAAACTGTGCTCCTGCGTGGTCGGCAACTTCCGTTACCTTAAAGTAACCAACGAATGTCACCACCAATCCGGGTAGTGCACGGCACAGGCAGAGCAGACTCAGAGGCAACTTCCATCTAAGATGTCTGCGCTGTTCTCCACTGGTGGTTGCAGAAGAAGCTGGTTTACTTCAATAACGCGGACTTATTCAGCATAATATAAGTAAGCCTTTGCCTATTGCTATATTAGTAATGTATTGTGTGGCAATATTATGACGATGATAGTTCCGCTTTCATCCAGCTAAAGAGGTGCAATTCTGGAGCAAACCAACTGCATCATGAAACAATGAAAATCCTTTTGATTTTAATGGGATATTTATACCCTTGAATGCTAGACAGGTCTCCAACTCTATAGAAAGGATTGCATGGGAGACCACTCGAGCATTCAAGGTGCTGAAAATCCTATGTAAATCAACGTACATTTTCAGAATTGCCATTTTCCCCTGTGGTGCATATGGATTCCTCCAGAATAACACCTCTTTTGCTTGATAAATAAGGTGCACAGTGCCCCGATGAAGTGCTGATGAAGCAAGTGTCGGCTTTTTACCTTTAAAGGGATACTAATACTTCGTTTAAACTTTATTTTATTTTGTAGGCATTAAAAAACATGAAGAATGATATAAGTCTTATCTCTCAAACCTTTATGGTTTAAGAGATATTCACAAACAAAGTACCCCCCCCCGTTCAACCAGATCAGAAGGGAGGTGCCCAGGTAGACTGCAGAGAGGGACAATCTTCAATTAAGATAAGGGAAAAAGCTTGTCAAGGGGGGAAGGGCTTTCATTGTTTTCATGCAAAGAAAATTGTCCCCTTCTGTTATCTGTCCTGTCATACAACCAGATTCACATCTGAGAAGAGATGGCTTACACTAGGTAAAAGGGGCAGGAGGGGGAAAATTTGCTTGTGAATATCTCATAAACCATAACGGTTTGAGAGATAAGACTTTTATCATTCTTCTTGTTTTTTTAATGCCTACAAAATAAAATAAAGTTAAAACGAAGTATTACTATCCCTTTAATCTTTTTTTTTTACTCTTCATGGTTCATTCCTGTTGGCATCAGTTTATATACAGTCACTTCTGACTGAGTTTGGTTACTCCATGGAGCAATGCGGTTCTTATGGTCCTCTCCTGTGACCTAACCTGCTCAATACAGGTTCTTTTTTCACTGATTGTAGTTTATACTCAGTCTACCTTGACTCTTAGCTTGGTGGGTCCATGGAGCAATGTGGTTTTTATGGTTCTCTCCTGTGAGCTAACCTGCTCACTACAGGTGCTTTTTCATTGAGCATAGTTTATACTCAGTCTACCTTGACTCTTAGCTTGGTTGGTCAGTGGAGCAATGTGGTTTTTATGGTCCTCTCCTGTGGCCTAACCTTCTCACTACAGGTGCTTTTTCATTGAGCATAGTTTATACTCAGTCTACCTTGACTCATAGCTTGGTTGGTCAGTGGAGCAATGTGGTTTTTATGGTCCTCTCCTGTGACCTAACCTGCTCACTACAGGTGCTTGGTTGGTCCATACAGTAATTTGGATCTTATGATTTTCTCATTTGATCCTCTTCTGTGACATAACCCTTTCACATATGAGTCTAGCTACTATGATACACTACAAAGTGGTGAATTTACTCAGAGGGTAACTTTGATTTCATTACCTTTCTTTGCAATACATCATTTTATAAAAGTGTTTTGTTGCAATTTAGCGATTTAGAATCCTTTTATCAGGGCTCAAAACTTCCACTCCCCACAAGCCAATGGCGAGTGAAAATTTAGCCCTGGCGAGTAGAAATTCAGCCCTGGTGGTTAGGTTATGGTTTGCAGTGGCGAGTAACTTTTCAGGTCTGGCTAGTAGCAAATGACTTCAAATTTTAAGCCCTGCTTTTATAATCCATAGGAACCTCTCTGACACTATAGTGATTAGGGCTGGCATAGGATCTCACAGAGCAATTTGGATCTAATCAATCCTCTCCTGGTGACACATCGCTCTGTATCAGGAACAGTTCTTGACACCCTATTGCTTTCTTTATTACCCGTTTATGATTACTGACTTAACTTGCTCAGCTTAGGTATTCTTTTATTGAGCAAAGTTCAGACTTAGTCTGTTTTGACTCTTAGCTTTGTTACTCCATAGAGCAATTTGGATCTTATGATTTTTTCATTTGATCCTCTCCTGTACTATGCTTTGAAATGGTCGCATTTTAAATATCGTGCGGATGCACACCACATTAAACATGTTGTCTGGATTAAAATGGCGACATGAGAATGTCACTCTGCATATAAGCGCAAGATTCTCATGCCACCTCATTAAATGCCGCATATCTGATTTTACCTGCTTCAGAGCTCGTGAGTGAGACATGAGCTGCCAGTGACACTCAAACCAGAGTGGGGGCTCTTGTCCTGGGCAGTGTAACAGGGAGCGGGGTGTCTCAGTGCACAGAGTGGTCTGTCACTTAGTTCAGAGCTGTCTCTCCTGGCCTCCCCTTCCACATTCCAAAGAGATCCGCGGGCAAAGCTGGAAAGACGTGCAGTACAAGTAAAATCAGGTATGCGTCATTTAATGAGGCGACATGAGAATCTTGCGCTTATATGCAGATTGACATTCTCATGTCGCCCTTTTAATCCAGGTGACATGTTTAATGTGGTGTGCAGCCACACGATATTTAAAATGCTACCATTTAACAGTGACCCCTCTCCTGTGATATATCCCTTTTGCGTATGAGTCTAGTTACTATATACCTTACTAATGGTGATTCTCCTAAGCGGATTATAATATTTATCAATGCAATATAATACTCTATATTAGGAGTGTTTTGTTGCTTCAGAATCCCTGTTGTTGACTCTAACAATCTCCTTTACTTTATTCAAAAGTTATTATAGCTCAAAGTTGAATTTTTTAGGTGCAATATCACAGTGGCCTGAAATTGTACAGTGGCACTGTTGTTACACCATCCTATGGAGATTTATGGTCTATGGACCAGAGCCTTACAGGAAGATTTCAACAGTTTCATGCCTGCAGAGTTTTCTCCCTTTAACACTTTGCTAAAATTCACACACTGAATGGTATAGGTTGTTAAAATATACATAAAGGGATAGTGATGTTTCATAATAAAAGAGGGGCAGGGCTTTCATTGTTCTCATAGGAAGAAGACTGTCCCCTGCTGTTATCTGTCTGGTCTATGGACTGCATTCCACATCTGAGAAGAGATGGCTTACACTAGGTAAAAGGGGTGGGAGGGAGAAGTTTTGCTTGTGAATATCTCTCAAACCATAAAGGTTTGAGAGATAAGACTTATATCATTCTTCATGTTTTTTTAATGCTTACAAAATAAAATTACTATCCCTTTAATTTGTCTGTATCTCTCTCAACAGAAATACATATTTGTGTGCATTCAATTAATTTATAAAAATGTAACCCCTGTAGTGCTGAAAGTAAAAGAGAGCGATCACTGAAATGATTTGTGTGAATGATACTGGGCTGATTTAGGATGTATGAGAGGAATGGGTGGATGTAAAAAAACTTTGGTACCACCTAGCCAGGAAATGTAAATTCTATGCCTCAGGCATAGCATTGAAATGAAGGAATGATGTCAATGTGCAATCTACATATTGCAGAGTCAAGGGAACACAAGTGTGTGCAAACCGCAATGTCACGAGAAATTATATAAAGTTGGTTCTGGGTGGCAGGTTCCCTTGAAAAACACCATTTAAAAAATTGTGACTTGTGCTTGTCCTCTATAACGCAATTGGTTTGCTCAAGAATTGCTTCTATTTTCTTTTGTATATAAAGCCCAATATACTTTACCTTTAGAGAAATATTGTCCACTATAGTAGAAAACTTTGAACCACTGCACCAGACATTGTTAAGAAACTCCATCCTCTTTATTAAAGCAGGGAAGCCAGGAGCACAAGCCAAGATATTTGGTACGTATTCAGCTTGAAACCACTAACACACACTGCAGCACACTCCAAATGAGTTCAACTAACGGGCTCTGTGAGGGAGCAGTTTATTGAACAGGAGATGTTGATGCCAGCTCACCATCCAAAAGCCTCTGCGGCAGCCCTTTCCTAAAGACCCCATTACTGTTCTGTTTATGACCAGCTGGAGACCAGCAATCCAATCCAGAAAAGTGTTAAATGTCCAAGTTGCTAAGCTTGAAAAAAGTCTGAATCATCCATAACCATGTAATTGACTTATTACTTCTTCAGCAAAGAAGTAACAATTGTGGCATACCAAGTGATATACAATACAGCAACAGAAACATTTGTGTCCCAGATCCTACTAGGCAATAATTGTTCCAGTAAAACATAGCTGCCAGCTATTTTTCTCCTCCTACCTATAAACTGACCTAAAAATATACTATCACTGTTTAGCACTGCAACGAGAGACATCATATGCTGACAGCTAATTGACTATCACAGGATATTATGGATGCCCTCTCTTTTGCTCTCAATACAACTTTGAGTACTTCTCTAACTTCCTTTTAGCAGCTGAGGAACACTTTAGTTACCTCTGTCCCTGGAGAACATTTGTCCCCAGAAATGTCCCCAGGAAGTCCCCTCAAAGTCTGACAGCTCATTATCCCTGCGGCCTGCCATCATAAATTGCTATTATTGACTCAAATATATAGTACATATCAATATTCAGACAGCTACTTTTGTCATTGCTGTTACTGTCTTTGTTATCCAAATATTGGCTGGTCATGTACTACTGGGCTAGACGGGCTCATGTATACACTGTCTCTCTCACTCAGAGTGAGGGCTACTCCAGTTCTATAAATTAAGCACTCTATGGTTCAGTTTTACTATAGATTACAAGTCTATGTCTGCAATGTAAACCCTCAGGGTCAGTTCTAGAGGTTTCAAGCTCTGAGGGTCAGTGCAAGCACTTGAAGTCAGCATTTTTATAATGCTTTGTATTTTTATGTTTTGTAAATTGAATGTGAGAAATAGACATTTAGCAGTGTTAATACTAGTGAGGTCTCTAAAGCATTGCATTGGAGGGGTTACATTTGAGATATCTATACATATACAAACTGATACTCCAGCCTGGTTCACTGGTGCCACTGTTTGTCACAGAACCACACATATGCTGTCTGACACCCCAGACTTGGTTTGTTCTCCCACTGGTAATCAAATAATTACACATACGTATATTTTCAGACACCCCAGCCTTCTTCCACTGTCCCCTGGCATTCACAAATCTATACATACACTAACACCAAAGCCTTGTACCACTGTCCTACTGGTAGTCACAGGACCATATATACATACATTGTCTGACACCCCAGATGTTGCACTGTGCCACTGGTAGTGACAAAACCATACATATAACAATCTGATACTCCTTCCTCGTTCACTTGTCCCACTGGTAGTCAAAAAACCATACATACATTGCCTGACACCCCAGACTTGTTGCACTGTGCCACTGATAGTCACAGAACCACACATATAACAATCTGATACTCCTCCCTGGTTCACTGGTCCCACTGGTAGTCAAAGAACCATACATACATTGTCTGACACCCCAGACTTGTTGCACTGTGCCACTGATAGTCACAGAACCACACATATAACAATCTGATACTCCTCCCTGGTTCACTGGTCCCACTGGTAGTCAAAGAACCATACATACATTGTCTGACACCCCAGACTTGTTGCACTGTGCCACTGATAGTCACAGAACCACACATATAACAATCTGATACTCCTCCCTGGTTCACTTGTCTCACTGGTAGTCAAAAAACCATACATACATTGGCTGACACCCCAGACTTATTTCACTGTGCCACTGGTAGTCACAGAACCACACATATAACAAACTGAGGGACCAGCCTGGTTCACTGGTCCCACTTGTAGTCAAAGAACCCCACTTATACTGCTTACACCCCAGACATAGTCCTTTCTCCCACTGATAGTCAAAGGACCACACACAAATATATTGTCTGACACCCCAGCCTTGTTCCTCTGTCCACTGATATTCACAAAACCACACATACACTGACACTGACACTGATTCACCGCTTCCCTGGACCACTGCACTCAGCAGCACGTCTCTCTCCCACCAACTGACTGGCAGTTCATGTGGCAGGAGGCACTTGAACCCAATAGCACTTACACCTTCTGTGTCCAACCTCTAGACTGTAAGCTGTAACGAGCAGGGCCCTCTAACCCTTCTACTCTCCACATTTCATTAGTTGCGGAATTAAGAGTAATGATAAAATAATATTTTATTAAAAAATTATAAAAGCTCAAACTTGAATATTTAGGTGCAATATCACAGTGGCCTGAAAATTTACAGTGGCGCTGTTGCTACACCATCCTATGGAGATTTATGGTCTACAGACCAAGGCTGTCCATAGGGTGCTCTGTCATCAGAGATCAAGTAACCTCAGTCTGCCTGTAAGTAAGTACAGAGCTATATTTATTCTTTTAATTTTGCCAAACAAGAGTTTTTTTTTGTTTTTTTAATGTATACACTTTTCATTATCTATGATATATATCAAAATGATTTAAGCAAAGTTGTAAAGGGGTGAAAGATCCCCTTTAATGCTAGAGAGGCCTCAGACCTCTCTAGGATTCAAGGGGTTAAAATCCCCATTTAAATTAATGGGACCATTTTGCCCCAAAACTCCTCCACTTTTCTTTACAACATATGGCCCCAAGAGTGAAAAGTAGACAAACAGAATACAAATGCAACAGGTCAATAAGGAACTGTTTGTTCCTCAAATTTTGAAGGTTTATAGCTCATGTTAAAAACACCAAGATTTGGTATTTGCCTGTGATGCACTGTCAGAAGGAAAATAAAATGCAATAGGTAGAGAGCCAAGTCACAACACTGAATTGATGCAATTTAGGAAGCAATAAACACTTGATCAGATTAACCCAGCAGCTCAAATCTCTTGTTAAAGCTTCAGGTATAGGCATCAAACAAAATTAGTATTGCAGACACGGCAGTGAAGTCTTGGTCATTTAAAATTGTAGCTTCTGCATGAAATGGATGTTTAAAATACTTTGGTAGATTTTATTATTTTGCTATATAATACAGCCTTTAAATTATTAAAATTAATGGAACAAAAAAAAGTGGCACAATTATGGGCTTGTGGACTGGGGGGCAATTGGGGCACTTTCCCCTCCTACACTTGCCCCCTCCACTTAAACATAAGGGCTGCAAATATTATTGCAGACACCCATGAGAAGAAGCCAACTGCTCCATTGGGAGCACATGAATATTAATTGCTTTAAATTGGCATGTATAAGCTTTTGAGTGTTGGAGAGATCTCCAATGCATTTCTTCACAATGTGTTGAAGACCCCTCTAGCAAAGAAGAGGCTAAAAGTCCTAATTAAATCAATAGAAGTTGAAGGAATATATATGTGACCCCTTATAGTGCAGATGGATTGCTTCTGTTCTTTGTGCATATGGATCTGTATTTACAAACTAAGTATTTTAGGTGCCACTGTAGAAATCAAGAACAATCAATGCTCTACTTAATTAAGTCTTAGCAATAGTTACTTGACAACAACCAGTTGCACGAGTGCCTGTATTGCAAGGTTACTACATGTCCTCTTCTTTAAAAACACCAGCTGAGTGCCTTAATTTGACAGGAGACCAATTTCAGTCTCAGAGATGGGCAGCTCATTCCAAACTTCAGACAGATTCTGTCGCTGGCTTGTCAGGCCTTTGTAACTGTTGTTGCTAGGTAACCATCAATTGAGTTTCCATGATGTTCTCCTTCCTTGGTACCTAATGCTATTATCCGTTGTTGATTACCTTTTCCAGTCCATTGAACCCTGTTAAAGCCAAAGACTTGCCGTATGTCGCTGTCTTTGGCCGTAACCAGAAAAGCTCTCTTGGAAAAGTTCCCTTAAAGCCCATTCAAAAGTTTAAATGTTCAGTGAAGCTGATACAGGGAAGTCATTCAAAACCTGCTCTGGCCTGTACAGATACTGGGAACTTGTACAATGTGTCATGTTTGCCAACTATTCTTCAATATACACAAAATTCAGCACTTTTCTAATTTCTCATATGTACTGTATCTTCTCAACACAGAAGGAGAGCCACTGGCAACAAAAGTAATGAGAAGACCCCAAGACAGTCATTCATATAAAATGAAAAATATGGAAAACAAAGTATTGCTGACAATCACATTATCAAACTGACACTACTGGACCTTAAAGAATCAGTAAACCTTTTTAATGAATAATACATGATCCAAGGCATTGCAGCTGACTGAAACAAGGAGATTTTTATTTCAGTAGTAGGTATAGCTGAAACCTATTTTTCATTTATCAGACTTTTAGAAATAACGCCAACTGGTGTTCAAATGGCAATTTTTGTCGTTGTATTGCACTCTATGGAAAATATTGAGTAGCGCTCTAAACGGTAAAGAGTTTAAATTCACTTTTTGTGAAACAAAAAAACTTAGAGGGCATTTATTACCAAATAAAACAAGAGTACTAGCATTGTTAAGAAAATTGCTGTTCAAATGTTACTACAGCTGAAAATGTTAGGAGTAGAACCAACTGAAATATATAATGCACTCTGTAGTAATGCTTTAGCCATAGACTACGGCTTTCCATAGTAGGTAATAGGAACAGCTCCGCCTGGTGACCATTGTGTTAAATTGCAATTCAATTTTTTTTAAAAGTGTGGGTGATAATAACTTTTGTGAGAATAATCTACTAGCATTGAGAGTAAACTCATTTTGCTGATCGAGAAAATAATTACAATATATATTTTTTTTATCATAAAAATGTTTACTGCTCGTTTTAGCAGAAAACTGAAGACCTCTACAGCATTCAGTGAGTTAAAAGTCCCATTTAAATCAATAACACTTTAATTGCCCCCAGTGATGAAACTGATCGGCCCCAGGATTGTACATATTTTATGCTTAAAAGACCAGTACCATTTTTTATGAAAATCTATGTTATTGGGCTTTTCCTGCTGAGTAAAACAAGGGTACTCACATCACTGTTAGTTGTTTTATTCAAATGTTACCACAGTTCCAGTTGTCAGGAAGTGAATTACAGTGTGATTACTTCCTGAAAGTTCGAACTAACAGCATGACTCAGTGATTTCTATCACATGCTACAGGGAACTGTTTGTTAGTGATTCCCTTCTCCTAGAAATAATGGTGTTAACTTTATTGCTTCACCACCTGCATGTGCATTCCTTTCATGGCCATCCAGTTCAACCAGTTTCATTCTTTCTAACACATAAAGGCATATTTCCATAAGGCAGATTACAATGAGACAGTGATGGCTGTTGTGGAGACAGACCTGTCAGCTTTTGAAATGCAGGGAAAGTCTCTTAGAAATATCACTGATTGATTGATTGATAGTTTTGGGGCTGTATTATCCCTACTGCCCACCCACAGACACTAAAAAAAAGACAGTCTGTTATTATGCTTGCATTAACATTTTGATAAACACACAGTACCAGTTGGAGAAAGTAATTACATGTCATCACTCCCAGACTCAGCTGTGGATGTGAGCTGCTGTGATTTTACATACATGTATAGAGTCTAAGCGTACTGTCACCTCCCAGTTACCAAGCTCTTTGTGTGAATACCACACTCAAATACTAGAGTGCTCCTTGTAAAGGCACTTCATTTAGCTCTATTGCTACTGTATGTTAGATGTCCAACAATATGTCACATGGGAGTAAGAAAAAATAGAATAAATAGGGTGGAGGAAAGGCAGGGATGAAGGTGAAATCCTTTAGTGAATGAGGTAGGTAAGTAGGTGATTTAACTGCTTGTTCCAGTGCTGAATGCCAAGAGAGCTGTTTTAATCTATATGGAATGACCTCTTGTATATTACAATCTCACTTTTAGCCTAATTCAGGAAGCTTTAGAGAAGCAATTCTTCTGTAAAACAATTGCACCTTAGGGGACAAATTCCAATTCCCCTTAATTGAAACGGGACTTTTAACCCACTGAATACTAGAGAGGACTCCAGCATTCCGGCATTGCTCCAGAATTGTTCCACTTTAGCTTGCTGAAATGCAATAAACACTTACAAGCTCTAAATTGCTTGTCCCTGAACATGCATAAACAGCCAGCTGTAGAGTAACCACCCTAGTGGCCAGGAACGGACTCTCCACAAGGGAGCAGTGTAGGGAACCTGACTGTGAGTGGAGCATCAAGGGTGCTGACTGTGGTCACTATTTTGAGTTGTTGGCCTGGCCAGTATAATTTCTGAACAGTTAGTTTCCTTTTTTTAATTTTACATATTCAACCATTGCACAATATGTAAAGTCTATGTTTTTTGAATATTTTCTTTTCACTTTCACTTTTTTTTTTCTTCGAGTTTCATGACCATGAAAATTTGTTTTCAGAGACCTTTCTGTGTGGGACTGTGAAAAGCAGAGAGTGTAATAAAATGCAATGTAAAAAGACAGTAAAACAACATAGAAAAGCCTACAGCATACAGGACATTCACAGCTACAGAAAGACTCCAATACTATAAAAAATGGATGGGAGACATTTTTGTCACAAAAGAGAAGCACGAGAAAAACAGTAATTCCTGTCTTCCATATGATTTCCCAAGAAAAGTACAGTTTTTCTGCCTTCTTCCTTTTTTTAATTTCATTGAAATCACTTATAATAATGTCATTTATGAAGAGTTTCCCACATATAGTCCCATCATGCTAACTTGACAGTTTAAAAAGTGGATGTCAGTTTACTGCATGTTGTCTATCTATGCTTGGGAGTGAGAAAGAGAGAGAGAGAGAGAAATAAAGAGAGAGAGAGAAAGAGAGGAGAGAAAGAAGAACATTAAAAATATACTTTTTCAGACTTTGTAAAAACCTACAACAGTATGACAGTAGTAGTAGTAGTAGTAGGGAAATAATTTGGTCTTATTGATGATGATATAGCAAAAAAATGCTGCATCTGAAAGTAGAAGACTGTCATCCTCCCATGGAAATTAGCAATATACCTCCTTATAAACTCTTTCATAGACAAAATGGAATGTCTGGACAAGTAAAAATGTATACAAATATGCAAATATCTTGGTGTCATAGCTTACCTTGTTTCCAGTGCTGCCGCTTCAGCAACGCTCGGCGTCTTTCCACTCGTCATCTTCATGCGCGAGGCTTCAGAGTGACGCAGGCCTCTGTTTTATGCCATGCTTCCTGTAGTCTCCTCCTGCCTACTTCCTTCTTCTGAGTCTGCTCCTCCTACCTACTTCCTAAGGAGGGGTTTAAAGGGCAGTCTGAGTCCTGACTCAGTTGCCCTAGCGTTGTTGTTCAAAGCAGTTCTATTACCTTGGGCTCTGTGTATGACCTGGCTTGTCTTCCATCCAACCTGGTGCTGACCTGTGGCTCTGTCTGACTATTTTTTTGTTTGTTCCTATAGTGGACACCCAACCTGGTGCAGACATGTGGCTCTGGCTGACTACCTGAACTGTGTATTACCTGGCTTGTCTGACTACCCTCTCTGGTGCTGACTTGTGGCTCTTTCTGACTATTCTTATGTTTGTCCCTTGTACCTAGTAGACACCTAGTCTAATGTGGACCTGGGGCTCTGGCAGACTAGCTCTGATACTGACTGCAGGCGTGAGTCAGGTATCCATTTCCCTATACTGGCAGCAGGCGTGAGTCACAAATCACTCCATACTGATGGCAGGCATGAGTCAGTATTCTCGTTATGTTGGATCAAGATTCTGTGTTCCTGTTCCTGCTCTTAGTTCCTGCAGAGACTACCAGTGGCTGAGGCCTAGTCTCCTGCAGTGTGGCCAAACATGGCAGCCTACTATTCCTGATAGCAGTGCTTGCTGGCTTGTAACCCTCTGCTTGTTCCTGTTGTATTACTTGTGTACTACCTTTCTTATATAATAATAAATTGCATTTAACTATACCATACTGACTCCTAAACATCTTTGGGGAACCGTGACACTTGGTCTTCATCATCATCGTCAAGTCCAACCCCCATTGTCACACTGACTATTATTGATTAACTATTACTACTCCACCAAACTAATTTTTTTCATACACTCTAGTCTGACTTTCCACTAGTAACTAAAACCTAGCAACATGGTAGGAATTCTGGGGTTTTATAGTATTGCAGTGGGTTTTCTCGCAGCCTTAGAAAGTCTGGTCTCCAGACCTACTGATAGGACAATGTCATTGTGATACTTGCTCTTTCAACCACACTATACCATTTTATTAAAGGAGAAATAACATTTTCTATTATTATCCTCACTTATTTTACTATGGTCAGAAAATCCTAACAACCCATATGAATTTTTGATTTGGTCCTTTGAGCACGAGGTAATATCGTCAGTCCTAGATGTCATGACTATGGTGGCAGACATGATGGTTGCTAGCAGGGCCAAAAGACATCACCTCCGCCCACTGATCATGGTAATCTTAACCCCTTAATGATCGAGAGATGTGCAACATATTGCTTTGAAATGTGATGCTCGACCCTCTGGTCTTTATGGGACTAAGTAGGCTCATGATCTCTGCCTGCATCAGTTTTAAATGAACTGCTGTTATCATGACCGCCTACATGAACAGGACATCAGGGATTCACTGAAGCTGTTATGTCTTGAATAAAGGTGCAAAGGTAAAGTGGTCATTTGGATATTATAGCCTTAGTGAGGTAAGTGTGAGGTTATTTGTTTGAGCTGTTACTTCTCCTTTAAGAATGCATGATGAGTGTAAACCCTTATTGGAATAACAGCTAATGCTCTGAGATTTTATGTACAGCATCTGCGTATTACTAGAGGGGCAGCCAGTTTAAGTCTTGGCTTGATCACATGGAAAGAGGAGCTCTCATTTTATGACTCCACATAACACTGCTGCTTTGATCATGCACTAGACTGTTTCTATACACATTTATCTCAGTTTCCCACAATGACAACAAAATTTTCCCCCTGTGAAGTGCTTGCAGCAGCAGCTATGAAAATATTGCTGCACTCGTAGTTTTAAAGGGCCCTCACTTGATGAGTACGTAAAGGGTCTATTAAAACACAGAACATATATTTCTTAGTCTTTTTCAGACAACCAGCAAAGCAATTGGAGGGAAGCTGTCGACAATGAGGGTGCAATGCTCTTTTCTGAGATTAAAGCACCTTATTCTTTCCTATAAAATGCAATAGCACCCTGTAGTAGTAATAATAAAAGGACTATACCTAGTCAGCAATGCACACACACAGTCAAGGAGAAAAAATATATAGTTGTAACTATTATTCTTAACACAGCACATCATTAACACTCTGCTTGCAGCCAGCTTGGCGGAATCTGTAAAGGAACATTAACCCTTTGAGTGCCAGAGGGGTATTCAAAGTATTGATTTTCACTCAAAGGGTTAGCAAATCCTTGTTATAGACATCCTAATAATAAAGGCATTATAATAATAAACAACTGCTTAATTTGTGATAAATAAATCCATGCAGAATTGATTGAAAGGGGCCAGTAACCATTTGAGTGCCAGAGGGGTACACAATGCATTGCTTTGCAATGCGTTGCAGACCCCCCAGTACTCAAAGGGTTAAGATGTTCTCCCCTGATTATGACACGTTGGGTTTATTATTAGGAGGAACTCTAGGAGAATTCTTGGATAAACAAACTGTACCATATGAGAGAAATACATTTAAAAAAATTCAGAAATATCTATTTATTTTGATGGAGGAGAGGCTAACCAGGGGGTTAACCCCTTGAATGCTAACTTTCTAGCATTCAAAGGGTTAAAATCCCTATTGAACTCAATGAGACTTTGTAGTTCTCACCCTATAGTGTTGTTGGTTTGACGTAAAACTCTTCAAATTTTCTTTTCAGGATACAAATGACCCTTCATCAAGCTAAAGAGGGAGAATTCTGAATTAAACCAACTGCATGTTGGGTTTGAAATGAAAATTCCTTTCAAATATCTTGATTGAAATGGGGCTTTAAACCCCTTGAATGCTACAGAGATCTCTAACACTTTATTTTACAAGGTGTTGGAGATCTGTCTATCATTAATCCTTTAAAGGAACAGTAATGTTCCATAAACATGTTTTGTTGTTTCGTAGAGTAAAAGAAAATAAATTATGTGGCGAAAATCCTAACTCTCAAACCTTTATGGTTTGACAGATATTTGCATCTAAAGTTTCCAGCTCCCTTATGTCAGCTGTAAAGCTGACAACAGGAGATCCATGTCGGCCGACACGAGGCAGCTCTTCAGCAGAGCCGCAATAGTGATATTAGAAAAGAAGTACTTCATTGGAATGGTCTACTAAGTGTGCCTGCAAACCAGGCACACTTTTAGACCGTTCCAACAAAGTAATTGTTTTCCACTATCACTATTGCAGCTCTGCTGCAGAGCCACCGGCTGGTCCCAGGATCGGGATCTCCTGCTATCTGCAGAGCGCTGATGTCAGGAGAAGGGGAGGGAGTGAGAAATTTTAGCACCAAATATCTCTTAAACCATAAAGATTTGAGATATAGGATTTTCGCCACATAATTTATTTATTTATTTATTCTCTACGAAACAACAAAACATGTTTATGCAGTAATGCTCAGTAGAGACTGTTGATGCTGTCATGCGCAGTAGAAAATGCCCAAATGCACAGAATGCTGGCCCGTGTACACAGACTTTTACACTAGTTACTATTAAAGGCTTGGATTCCAATGCAGAAGGATTTTAGCTACAATTGCTTCCTTAGACATCAATGAGATTCTAGGGAAATAAAACTAGTGATAACTACTTATCGGATGCAGTATAATTGAAACCAAAGATTTGGACAGGGTTGAATGCTAGAGACATGTTCATGTTCCTGTAACTTTATTTATGACCACAAACATTACTGATAAATTAGCCCAGGTGTGTACAAACCTGCCCACAAGTGCTGTCATAAACAGACCAGGATTTAGGAATATTTCTGATTAAGCACATACAAGTGAATCAGTGGCACATTCCTTTTGACTCACCTACCTGTGCTTAATCTAGGATATATTTAAAGCCTGGCCTGTTGACTGCCCTTGAAGACAGGTTTGGACATCCCTAACTTAAAGACCAGAATTATTATTATTATTATCATCATACCTGGGACCTCTCCAGATCTGCCCTGGAGAATCTGTTTTTTTCAGTTAATTACCTGGTCTCCGGGGTTAAAGGCTGATTCACCTGTGATAGAACTCTGCCCACTTCTCCTCCTTCCCACCCTGTTTCTCCCATATCCCACTCACTTCTTCTCCTTTCCACCACTTTATGACACAAACCGTTAAGCCCCATCCCAGCCTGTGATTAAGCCCCACCCATTTGTGATGTAATTGCATCATTTTGTATACCCCAGTCACACCACATGAGCCCACTCCAGGGGCTCAAGAAGACTAAGTTTGCAGGTATGTTATTATTATGATTATTATTATTAGTCTAATTTAATGCTAGAGGCTACTAGGGAAACAATGAATTGGAGATGTGATAACATACAAAGGGTCAAAGAAACACAGTCTGTTCTAATGCATTTTCTACTCCATAGCTGCTCAAAGCAGTCCCCAAGCTCCCTCAAAACTGCAGGATTTTATGTCTTTGGGTAGATCAGTCAGTGGCTCAGTCATTCTGATAGGTCCATTTCAGCTAATGACAGCACCACCTGTGGTCAGCTGAGAATATGTTGAAAATTTGCTCTGAAAGCAGAGGGAGTATGCCCAAGAACATGTTTGAGTATCCCTGGTTTGCCCAGCAGTCCTGGCTTAAAAATGCATTTCAGTCAATGCATCTAAGGGTTGAATGCAGGGGCACTGCTAGGTACTTGCTGTGGTACTTTTGCTAAACAGCTTGGGTCTTGCTCCCAGCTTGAGTCATGGAATGGTGTTAATCCCACTAGTAGTAATGGTGTTACCTGGCTGCACGGTACACTAAAAATGCATTAGGTTGTCTCAAGCCCTGGCTTCTTTGGGAACCTACCAACTCCCATTGTTAAAGGGATAGTAATACTTCGTTTTAACTTTATTTTATTTTGTAGGCATTAAAAAAACATGAAGAATGATATAAGTCTTATCTCTCAAACCTTTATAGTTTATGAGATATTCACAAGCAAAGTTACCCCCTCCAGCCCCTTTTACCTAGTGTAAGCCATCTCTTCTCAGATGGGGAATCCAGTCCATAGACCAGACAGAAAGGGACAACCTTCTTCCTATGAGAACAATGAAATCCCTGCCCCCCTTGACAAGTTTTTCAGGTTTTTCCCTTATCTTAATTGAAGATTGTCCCTCTCTGCAGTCTACCTGGGCACCTCCCTTCTGCTCAGGCTGAACAGTGTGACATCAGTAAAAGGGGTGGGAGGGGGATACTTTGTTATTGAATTACTCTGGAACTACAATTCTGACAGTACTGAAATAACACTCTCCAAAGTCCAAATACTATGATGATTAATTAGAACTGCTTTTATTATGAAACATTACTATCCCTTTAACCCTTTAAGGACCAGATGGGTATGCAATACACAGCTCCACAATGCATTTTCCACACCTCTGATATTTTAAGGGTTAAACTTATACATATCTGTTTATCAACTTATGTAAATGCTTATTACACTGTAAGCTCTTTGGAGCAGTGAACTCTCTTGTGCTCTTCTGCTGCAGTAAGGTCTTCTAGAGTCTGCACTGAAACCAGTTACAAGAACCATTTTTGGAAAGTGTGAAGGAGCTTTGTAATGAATAATTTACATTTATTTGTGTCAAAAATAATGAGCAGTATGTTGATTCTCATATATATTTTAACAAATGTGGATTTTTGCCATGCATTTTCTTGGCTGTGTTTATCAAGTAAATTGTCATACCTGAGAGATTTGTGTAGTTAAGCATATGTAACAAGTATATTTTTTTGTAGAAGTGAAAGGACAAAAGAATAAATCATGGAAGTGAGCAAGGTATGGCATAATTAGGGCAAGCTTGATAAACACACCCCAGGGAATGGTCAAGCCCCTTACATACAGGAGAAAAGGATCAGGTGGCAGTAAGAAATGACTTCATTAGGGAAACAACATAGAACATGGAAGAATGATGGATCATATAGCACATTCTGTTTAAAGGCACAAAAATCAAATCAAACTGATATTAAAGAGAATAATGTAATCCTTGGAAGCTAGAGATGTGTCCAATGCATGGCGAAGAAACATCTCTAGCATCTGAGGGGTTAAAATTCACTCCCATTTTTTTTTTTGTTCAAATGTCTTTCCGAAAACTTTTTTAAATAACTTGTTAGCAGTAGCAGTCAAATGACAATTTTCTTTTTTATAATGCCTTCTGTGGGAGATCGTGGATCATAGTCTACAGATCTCCAAAGCAAGTTAAAGGAACCTGTTAACCCAACAACAAACTGCATTTTAATTAAAATTAATTAATTAAAAATACAAAAAAACTATCTTTATAGCAGTAGGAATACTCATTTTACTCAGCAGGAAAAAATTTACTATGTATATTTTTTCCAACAAAGTTTACATCACCATTAATTTAACAGTCGGATTTATGTATACATCAGATCTGTCTGCCTGTCTATCTCTCCGCCTGTCTGTCTGTCTGTCTATCTATCTATCTATCTATCTATCTATCTATCTATCTATCTATCTATCTCTGTTGATATGAGCTGTAGTATATTGACAGTTACTTTCAGTTTGTAATCTGATAAAGACAATATCCTCTATATAATTATTCATAATATTGAAACATATGGACTAATATTTGAAGGCATCAAAACAGACAAACAAAAATCATTATATCTCTAGGCAATATGGAAGTGTGTGTGTGGGGGGGTGTACAACTCAAAACATACATTATTGAAAGAGGACCTGTCACCTTGATTCAAGTTGCTTATTTGAAAACTTCATTAACCCTTTGAGTGCCAGAAGGGTATACAACGCATTGCAAAGCAATGTGTTGCATACCCCTCTGACACTCAAAGGGTTAAGATCTGCCTATATGGCCAAAAGACCAGCAAATGTACAGTTAAGGAGATTTTCATACTTGGTTTCATATGGTAATATATGCTAATGTATGCTAATTGTGGTACCTGTGTTATTTCATATGCTGATGAAACTCTTTGGTGGCATTGCATATGCTAATGTAGCATTTTCAGTGCCATTTCATATGCTAATGAAGATTGTCAGTGAGGTTTCATATGCTAATTGAGCATTGTGATATACATGTAGATTTTCACTTTTCTCAAAAATAAGAGTGTGAATATCTCCAAAAATATACATCTGCTGAACTTTTGGCTAATAGGACACTTACGTAATTTTGAATGAAGTTTTTAAATATGTTAAACCAACTTAAGGTGACAGCTCCATTTTTGTACATATACTGGACTGCTCTATGAAGGACACACACCTAGGAAAGTCGTTCTGTTAAACAAATTTGTCCAAATTATTTATATAGGTTCCCCATTAACAAAAACAGATTTGTCTGCAAAACTTCCTTTACGTTTACGGAGAGCTTTATTTTTAAATACGCAGTTTACAGTTGCCAGCTTAACAGGCTGCATTGATAAACTGATCACCACCTGTTTGCTACTGTTCATAAATCATCTACATAAAATCATAGAGGAATCATAAAGAGCTTATGTAGAGAGGTGCACCAATCAGAGAGTAGCCTGATCTGGCTGTTGTCTCAATGACTGAGTCAGATCAGTAAATGAGATGATGGCATACTACACTATGAGTTAAGAAATTCAGAGTATCAAAATACAAAGGGCAGTTTAACATGAAATGAGAACAAGTAAATGAAATGAGAACAACTGCTGGATGTAGATTTTATTCACGTTATTGGAATGTATAACCAGGATCAATTTCAAAGGTAATTCTGTAGACATTTAAGGAATGCTAAATCTAATACAATTTGCACTTCTATGAAATAGTGGAGGGAAATGATGGCTCTGCCACTTCATATTCTTGATTGAATTTAGCCTCCAACTCAAACAGCTGCCCTTTGGAGTACGTACTATGGCAGGTGTGGACAACATGAGGCCCTCCAGCTGTTGCTGGACTACAACATGTAGGGTCTCATGTTTACCACCCCTGTACTAGAGAGCATAATTACTTTAGTGCATACTCAACTCTGCTGTTGTAAAGACTTTAATGCAAGCTCCAAATGTCCCCCCTATACACTTTCATCTGAGCCTTGTTGATACAGTGATTTACAAGGGATAGAGAAAAGGAATGCCCACAACCTACTCCTTAGTGCAAGTGGTGTACAGAGGACTATTTTCAGCATGAGTAGTAAATTGGTGTTAGGTAGTTAAAATACTAAGGGATTGGCTCCAGTGGCTAGTTTAGCATGAAATCATATGGAACATCCTTCCTAGTATAAGTCAAATAAGAATACTTTGTATCTATAAATCAGAAGGAAACAAATTACATTATGTTATATGTTACTTTTCTAAATTATGTAATTTTTATCTTCAGCTGTTAGAGATCCACTGAAGGATGAACAACTTCAGTCTTGTGCTTTTTTTGCCACTGTGTACCAACAAATATACATATATAAATATGGGCAGCACAGTGGCTCAGTATGTTCTCACTGTGTTTGCGTGGGTTTCCTCCGGGCACTCCGGTTTCCTCCCACACTCCAAAAAACATACTGATAGGTGAATTTAGATTGTGAGCCCCAATGGGGACAGGGACCAACATGAGTGTAAAGAGCTGCGTAATCTGTGTGCGCTATATAAATAAAGGATTATATGGGGGGGAGATACAATGTTAAACAAAAATTTGACACACCAGTCAAGCCATAAGATTTGCTTTTCATTACAACGAAACAGCTGTCCATGAGTGGTTCACTGGCTTTGCATCTCTTCCTGAGTTGTGTCTTAAAGCTGTTGCTCAGCATACACATACTCTAAGAAATCCATGTATAAAGTGGAATCTGAGGCAAAAAGGTGATTCCTTGTTAAACTTATTTGCATATGCCTACCCAGAACCCCTTGCAGAAGTAACAACACTGCAAATGTTAGATTTCTGTGGTAAAAGCAAGTCTTATGGCTTGACTGGTGTTTCAAATTTTTGTTTAACATTGTATCTACCACCCACCAAATTCAAGTGGAAGGGGTTTTCATTCACTTTTTTCCCCCACCATAACCTTATAGGAAGCACATTTCATTTGTACTCCATTTATACTGTGCCTCACATAGTAGGGCACAGCCTGCTTTGTGCCAGGAATGAGTCTTGTGAAGAAAATTGCTTCTGCCAAACCAATAAAACACTTCCAATATGGAAACATTGGAGGAGATTTATAAAAGTGGTGTTGGGTATAATCTGTGATTAAAATAAATGTAGGCATTTTTAAAACTGATAATGCCAGTTTAGAGACTCTTAAGGATCTCTTGCACAGTTTTTGTTGATCTGACATTAATGTGGGTGAAAAAAAAATGCACAACATATTAATAAAAAAGTCAAAATATATGACAAAATCACAACAAAATTATTGCCAAAAAGTTAACGCCATGTATGTAGCATCCTTAAAAAATAGTGGAGGTATTGCATGAATGAATTTGCCAATTATCACCATATTTATAAAACAGACGTTGCACATTTATAAATATCAACTCAAAGAATAAACAATAACACCTGAATAATGACTTTCACTCTAATTTGCTCTACAATACTTTTATAAATATCCACTATTGACACATATACAGAGCTGGATTTGCATCCCAGGTGCCCCTAGGCAAGGTACTAAAGGTGTCCTTAGCTCCTCCCATGGCCTCATCTTCATTTCATACATGACCCCACTATCAGACCATCCTAGTACAGAAAATATCCTTGATCTATAGCAAATAAGGCCAAAAATACTTAACCCCTTAAATGATAGAGAGAAAGCAAGGAGTTGGCGATATCTTCAGCATCCAAGATGTTAAATAATAGCCTGCAAAAGGTTATAAAACTGGTTCAGGGACACTGAAATTGTTTTGCCCACACCCACAATTCAGAATATGGGAGGGGCCAGCACAGCTAAGGCTCACCTCAGAATTTAGATCTCTGGGCAGTTGCCTACTCTGCCTACTGGGAAATCTGTCCCTACACATATATTTGAACTTAAAGGAGCAGTAAACTTTTTTTTATGAAAACATATAGTTCACAGAGAATTTCCTGCTGAATAAAACAAGGTCACTCCTATCTCTGTCAGATGTTTTATTCAAAAATTATAGCAGTTTAAATAATCAGGAAGTGAATTTACTGTGTTTACTTCCTGATAGTTCTAACTGACAGGAAGTGACAGGCAGTTTCTATCACATTCTATGGAGAACTGTATGTCTCTGACTTTTCTGACTTTCCTCTCCATTAGAATCTAACAGAAAATCTAATTAGAATTTGACCACTAGAGGGCACTGCTAATGTAAAAAAACATGGTTTTAAACTGTAATAATTCTGGTAATATAAATCTCTTGGCAGTGGGAGTACCATTATTTTACTCAATAGGAAAATCCCTACAATATATATTTTTTCATAAAAAAAAGTTTACTGTTCCTTTAACTATAAAGAAGTAGCAATGGCTTATTTTAGAGTATGACTTATGGCAAGTGGTCAGCTGGCTTGGGATCTGACATCAAGGAAAGGAGTAGAACGGGATCTTAATAGCTAAACAACTCTGAAACCGATGAGTATTAGTAAAGAGTGTGACTGGAATCACTCACTCTTTAATCCTATACAGTGCATTGTAATAATGAAAAGATAAATACTTACTAGAAGCTTTTACTGAACCAATGATACAAGGAAAAGGTTAAAATTCTGCCAATTCTCTATATAACTAAGACTCATAAAAGTGAAACTTAGGCGACTTGTTAAAACTCTTCAAGTGAAGGTTTTTCGGAATACAAAAATAATATGCCTCACAGGCTCTACATTCAATTTTTAATGTCTTTTATCTACAGTTTCTTCATGAGGAAAATTACAACTCAGAAATAACTTGAGCAGCGTTATTTTATTTCAACGGCAATGCTTTAAGCTCCCATATTCCCTTGTTTTTTTCTTCTGAATCATATTTTCATCTAGACTGGTATTAAAACCTAAAGCAAAGGGGAATTACAAAAACAGACATTTAAAATCCAGTAAACACATTAGAAAACAGTTCTGGAGTATATTACTTCACAAGTAGACGTTGTGTAAAATCTGCCGGTTGAAGAGAGTATAAAAATAGGACACAGGAGAATAAGTTATTATTCCTTCTTTTCCAATCACTTCTTTACTGCTCCATGAGTTGATCTAAAGCATTTGCCACAATTTACCCTAAGGGAAACATGAGATTAATGTACTTAGATGAACTGAAGCAATACTGGGTCTAGCCAACTGCCCCATAGGGCAAGGGTGGTCAAACCTTCAAGCCAATGCCTTCCTCCTCTTTTATTGTAAAACTTTTTGAAAGCCCCTTGTTTATACATAAAGCATTTAAAGGGATAGTAATACTTTGTTTTCTCTTTATTTTATTTTGTAGGTATTAAAAAAACATGAAGAATGATATAAGTCTTATCTCTCAAACCTTTATGGTTTGAGAGATATTCACAAGCAAAGTTTCTCCTCCCGTCCCTTTTACCTAGTGTAAGACATCTCTTCTCAGATGTGTCCATAGACCAGACAGATAACAGCATGGGACAATCTTCTTCCTATGAGAACAATGAAAGCCCTGCCCCCTTGACAAGTTTTTCAGGTTTTTCCCTTATCTTAATTGAAGATTGTCCCTCTCTGCAATCTACCTGGGCACCTCCCTTCTGCTCTGGCTGAGCAGTGTTACATCAGTAAAAGGGGCGGGAGGGGGACACTTTGTCATTCAATTACTCTTGAACTACAACTCTGACAGAATTGAAATAACACTCTCCAAAGTCCAAATACTATGATGATTAATCAGAGCTGCTTTTATTATGAAACATTACTATCCCTTAAAGGTCAGCCTGCAGCGTCTTTCATATTGTAAAACCAGTCGTTTGCGCGCACACACACACACACACACACAAACACACACAAACACACACACACACACCAGTTGTCCCCACCCCATCCAAGGTGGCCAGCTCATCACTTTGGTCTCCACTGTGTAAAGGGCAAATACAATTCCCCTTTATTTAAAAGGGACCTTTAACAACTTTAACTGATATGGATGAGTCCAATAAATTTAAATCAAAGGAACTTTTAGGACTATTTGTGACCTATAATGAACATTGGTTTACTCCAGAATTGCCTTATCAGCCTATATGTTTCCTAGGAGTTGTCAAATTTTGTTTATCATAATTTGTAAAAATATAACCGACTCAAAATTACCACTGAGTGTATGAAGGTTTTTTTTAGCACAGTGTTGAAGTAGAGATATGACCAGACACCTTTTTTTGTGTAAAAGCATTTTACACAAAACAGGAAAGTTACACAACAGGAAAGTTACATCAAGATTGTCTCTCGGTTTCAAGTATGTCCCAGTACTCATTTTATCTACTCCAGTAGGGGTGAAAGGCTGAGTTGACCTTGCCAGGACTAGTACCTGTGACTCTGAGGTTTGAACAGATTTTACAGCAAGTGCATTGACCAACTAAGCTATCTCATCATAGCATGTTTAACGCTAAAGACTTCTCCAATGCACTCAACAGGAGTACTGATAGTTACTTGCTAAGAGGGCTAAAACTAAAGTCGGAGATGCACTAAGGCTTCATAAAGAGGCGATAAAGCGGAGCTAACATATCCAGTGATATCACTTCTCCAGCTCTAATGTTATTCTATAGAGCCTATGCACTAAGATTTCTCCAACACTGGAAATCTTAATGCATAAGCTCTATATAATATCTTAGGAACTGGAGAAGTGATATCACTATAGAAGTTATCTCAATTTTGTCACACTTGCACAACACCTCTGGTCTCATATTTAAAGCCCAGGTCTTGTTGACAGTGAGGGACATGTAATGGCGCTAATCTCCCTACTGGTAATGGTGCAGTTGGGCTGCATGATGCACTAACATTGCACTAGGTTAGCCCAAGCCCCCCATCCCTTTTGAATCTAGCAATTCTACTAACCATAAGGATAATGTACAAAGGAGAACTGAAGCAATTCTGCCTCAAACCAACTGCACCATATGGGACAAATACAAGTTCCCTGAATGTGTTTGGCTTTAAAGCATTGAAAGACCTCTGTAGCATTAAACAGATCAAAGGTTACAATGGATATGTACACTCTACAATTATACATAGCCTATACTTATAATCACATTGCAATGTGGGGTGCCGAAACGTAAAATTTTAAACAAAGAAAAAAAGAGAAATCAGTAGGGTATAAATAGCACTCTGGTTTAGGCTGCATACAATTTATAATGTCCAGAAGATAAATGCATTGGTACACCAGGAATGGTATATATATGAATGAGTCTCACAATTGTTCATATATACCACTGCTAATGTTCAAAAGTACATAGTACAAGTCCCAGATTGATTTTTTATCAGTGCAAGGGGGGCCAAAGTGGGTGACAACTGAAGGGTTAAAGTAGCGTGGAGAAAATGAAAAATTATAGCAGAATCTAGTATCATACTCTGGATTAGATTTCTCTCACACTCTTGCAATTTGTCTCATCACTTCCATTCCACTTAGACACTCCACTTCCTGCTTGATCATGTGATTCCAATGTATCGTTCAGTCTTTCAATCATATGAGCAGTGTAGAGAAACTCTCAGTGCTAATATACCAATATATATATATATATATATATCCTATACAATAATTCACTAAAACGTGTGTAACGCCACCGTCATGCACAGTAGAGACTGCTGCGTGTGATTCAGTCATGCGCAGTAGAGACCACCAGTGATGAGGCTGATACAGAGCAGCGCTCTGTATCAGCCACGGCGCGAGCAGTCTCTACTGAGCATGACTGCATCGTGACCGGCTGGCACTGTACCAGCCGCGGCATGGGCAGTCTCTACTGTGCATTACAGCCCGGCGATCTGCTGGCAGTGGCACTGTGGCCCGTGTAACGGGCTCTTCAACTAGTATATATATATATATACATCCAGAGAGAGAGATAGAATCCAATTGGACCAGGTATAAAGCACAGCTAGGGATGAGGGGACCCTACACAGTCCCAAAATTAAAAACAAAATAATGATAAACAACAATCCTTCATACAAATTACCTATAGGTGAATTCAGTTATATATTAGACCCAAATATGAATTCACTTGTTTCGGAAATCAGTGTTTTGCCACAAAATTTGGCAAGCTTAACATGTTTTTGCCAAAAAAAGTGACAGAACCCTAATTTTTGAAACATAAAAATTAATATGTGGGTATAATATATACTATACATAGTTCACATTGATGTAATTTGTATGAAGCAGGGCATGATCAGTTGAAATATCTATGCTCTAGAAGGAAATGGATGATTGTTGTCTATCTTTGTTTTCTTTTCATTCATATGTGCTTAGGGCCATCCATCCTATGCTATTTGCACACTATTCATATGGGCTTCCCCAACAGCAATCGGTGGTTCCTCTTCCTGCACTGTTTCATTGTTTGCTCAGCTCATGTTGGAAATTACACTGATGGACTTGTGCTTTCTGGTGAAAATTAACGTATTCCCAAATAACCATTTGGTTAATACATAACATTAGAACTAAATTAAAAATTACATATAAATCGCATGAAGATGTTTTAATACATGTCTTACTGTGCCATGCCATCAACCCATAACATGAGCCATTGTGGCACACATTGCATACATGCATAAGGAGGTTCCACTTACACAAAACTAATTTAAAGGGACAGCTCCACATTTCTTAATACAGTTTTTATAGGAACATAATACTATTGATGTCCTTATTAAGCCTCCTAGACTCTGGTGATCCTTTTGCATCTTTTGGGACTGGAACAATAATCATTAATTTATCTTATGGACGCTATAAATTATTTCTAGCATAAATCAGAGTACTGTTTATACCTTACTGTTTTTGTATTATTTAACCTTAATTCAGTAAGAGGTTGAAAGTCCCATTTCTATCAATAATATTTTTATTTTTCCCCTATGGTGCAGTTGATTTGTCCTATAACTGAGATCAGTTCAGCATATCAGCCTCACTACCTACTTTGACATCCCAACGACACTTATATCAACTACGGGTTTCCTTGTGTTTCTGTAAATCTCTTCTGTATTATATCCACATTTTTCTTTGAAGTTGAATTTGCTAACCATTGCTGCACAATCTGTTAGTGAACAGAATAAACAAACACTTATCCATCTAAAAATGACACCTCCCAACTCCTACCCTGTAGCTTCTTTTTAGTGACTGCTCATAACATTGCAACTCTGCACGTCCAAAAGCATGTTGGCAGGAGGCATCATATTTTTAAAAGTTAATTAAGCCTAACTTATTTTGATGATAACTACAAGCAATAATTCATAAGATCTATGATATTTCATGTTTTTTAAAGGGATAGTAATACTTAAAATGTAAAAAAAAATATGTTGTAGGGCTTATCCCTCTGAGTATAACAAGAGTACAACCACTGCTGAAAGATGTTTCATTCAAAAGTTATTAATTTTCAAAGTTGAAGTTTTTAGATGCAATATCACAGTGGCCTGAAATTGTACAGTGGCGCTGTTGCTACGCAATCCTATGGACAGCTCTGGTCCCAGGACCATAAATCTCCATAGGATGGTGTAGCAACAGCGCCACTGTACAATTTCAGGTCACTGTGATATTGCACCTAAAAAATTCCACTGAAAATTAATAACTTTTGAATGAAACACCTGTCAGCAGTGGGAGTACTCTTGTTTTACTCAGGGGGATAAACCCTACAACATATTTTTTTTTACATTTTAAGTATTACTATCCCTTTAAATGGTAGAATCCGATTGTGTTGCTCTTTACCATTAAATTTATTTTGATTTTTGCTAAGTGTTACTGAATTATTTCAAACTAATCCAAGTGTGACTGAGTTCAGAGTGCATATAATGCATTTTGGTGTTAGGCTGATTTTACCTACGATGTTCTTCTTGGAGCTACCTGACCTGAATGCAGCATAATCTTGATTTTTGGACCACTGTTTTTTGACATGTAAAACTTCAAAATGTAGAGCTTTGTAGGCCGTCAGCTCTTGGATGGAATTCAGGGGGAGATGCTCTACGATAAGGGTCCAGTTTGGCAATATGATGGTGAACTGGTCCAAGTTCATCTTGTATTATGGACTAAGTTGTTTATGTC
Organism: Rhinophrynus dorsalis; assembly: GCA_037306005.1. Lineage (NCBI taxonomy): Eukaryota > Metazoa > Chordata > Amphibia > Anura > Rhinophrynidae > Rhinophrynus > Rhinophrynus dorsalis. The sequence goes on along the minus strand of CM074724.1, from coordinate 142,763,029 downwards.
ATCTCATTCCTGAAATTACACCTCAGATATTCCTATATCACCATGCTTTTCACCATGAACTTGGAAAATTTATAATGTTGCAGTGTCTCCACCTTCAGTGGCTCATTAGCATTTTGAAATCTGACCTAATGAACCATTTTCATGTTCCTGTGGGAGTTTATGATGATGTAGCTATTCACCACATGCACTAAGCTCCAGTAGTTGGAAATGCTGTCCGAGCTCACACAAACAAATTCTCCTCCTTGACGTCTTGTAATAGCCACTAATCAGCTGATGGATGTAAATAATGTAGAACTTGCTATCAGCTCACCACGTAAACAGTGCAGTGCTATGCCCCATGTGAGGGCTGTGATTAACTTACAGTACTTCTCTGTAATATGTGTAATATATGATTGCATGCCTCACATTGCAAATAGTACACAACAGCACTGTAAGTTATTCAGAGCCCTCACATGCTGGCATATCACTGCACTTTTTACATTGATCTGCTGATTTTTGTCTCTGTATTACTTACATCAATCAATGTATTTGAGGCTAGTCAGGAGGTGGCAGCTCTGTGGATGCAGCTTCAATCTCTGTATTGTGATGAAGAACTATATTCTATTAATATTCAGTACCCAAAGGCGGCACATCTATGTTTCTCACCCCTCTGGCACTCAGAATGATTAAGAGAGATTTACTGGTGTTCTTGCTGAAGACTGAGGGAGAAGGCATCCTTTCTGATCCTCTCTTACCATCCCCAACACATCAACAGCTTTACTTCAATACGATCAAAAGTCCCTCCCCCTCTTCTTGCATGCTTAAAGGGATAGTAATGTCAGAAAAAAAGTATTAACTATATGGCAGATTCAATTCAAAGAGAGTACTTGCACTTATTCGTATCTCTCAAACCGTTATGGCTTGAGAGATATTGAAAATTAAAGTGTTCCGCTCCTTCCCCTTTCTGCTTGACGAGCTGTAAAGCTGTCAGAAGCAGATTCTGGCCGCTTGACCAGACATGGCTCTTCAGCAGCACCTCCATAACAATATCTAAAGATAAATACTTCATCAGAATGGTCTACAACAGAGGTTCTCAACCTGTGCCCTCAGTGGCCACTAACAGGCCAGGACTAAGGAATTTCCTTGATAGTACACAAGTGTGTTGATCAGAGGCTCAGTCATATTGATCAACTCACTGAGGGCATGGGTTGAGAACCACTGGTCTACAAGGTATGCTTGCAAACCATATTTTTAGGTATCGCTATGTCGGCACTGCTGAAGAGCCTCCGTCTGATCCAGGAACCAGCTTTACAGCTCATCAAGCAGAAAGGGAAGGGAGCAGAGAACTTTATTTTCCTATATCTCTCAAACCATAATGGTTTGAGAGGTACGAATAAGTGCAAGTACTCTCTTTTAATTGTATCTACCATATAGTTAATACGTTTTCTCTGACATTACTATCCCTTTAATTCTTAGTGCATAATGCAATGTGTGTCATTTACTCAGTGGTGACATGATTTCTACACATTGCCAGACCAACTTTGCCATTGGATCAAACCTTAATGCATCTCCTCCATTTTAATAACCACATTTCAAAGTAAAATATAGTTACAACCAGATTTATGAGGCCTTATTTAATAATCTAAATATGAGTAATTCTAGATCAAAACATAGGGGAGAAATAAAATGTTCCAGTAATTTAACTGAAGCTTTTAGCAATGCTTTGGAGCTCTCTCTATCATTTAAGGAGTTAAAACTCGATTTAAATCAACAAATGTTTACTTGCTGTCTGTAGTACAGTTGGTTTGCTAGTGAATTGCACCTAGTTTTTTTCTTGAATATAGACCACGATTCTGATTGGTGGAAGAAGAATTCCTATCATATTTGCAAGTGTATCATCTCATCGTTTTAAACAAGCAGTTTCCCCTACACAAACACATGCATACACATATATACATGTGCACACAAATGCACAACACACGTGCAAATACAGACACACATGTGCACACACACATTCTTAATAAATATCACACTGGGCATTTTATCCCTGAAACTCCCATATGGTTTAGCAAACCGTAAAAATGTATTGTGCATTTTTTATATATTTAGTCTTCTCTTAGTTTCTCAGGGTCTGGAAATTTTACTGTTCCAGCCATTATTTTCACAATCTTTTCTTTCAAATCCCCCACTGATTATATATTTCCAGAGTAATTACAGTTTCAACTCTTGTGTTTTTATTAACAGTGCCCTCTATTGGTCTGATTCCAATTAGATAGTCTATGTTCTTTTTGAGAGAATATGATAGAAACAACTGAGTCATGCTGTCAGTTAGAACCTTCAGGAAGTAATCACACTGTAATTCACTTCCAGGCACTTTGAACTGTTATCGATAAAACAACTGATAGTAGTGGGACTACCCTTGTTTTACTCTGCAGGAAAAGCCATAAAACACATAGGTTTTCTAAAAAAAAAAGTTTATTGCTCCTTTAACTCAATTTTGCCCTAGAAGGAATTGTTCTTTATTGGCAGCTGAAAGATGCTTATGCAGAGTTGCATAGGAACAATGCAGCCCCAGAACTGGGGTGGACAGCCAACATCCCTTCATCTGCTGTTGGAGTACAACTGCCGTCATACCCTGTGGGCCAAAGGCCAGCTGTGAATGATGATATTTGTAGTTCAACAGCAACTGGGGAGTCAAAGGTTATTCACTCCCTTTCCAGGGCGGGATTAGTTTATGTTCAGCCCAGCAGTATGCATCTTTCATAAGTTACCCCAATGAAACTTCGGTCCTTAAAGGTTTAAAGAGATGGAAAGGTTGATTTAATTAGAACTGGAGTAAATCTGTTGAAAACAAACTATACCATAATGGAGACCAGGGGCGGACTGACCATATGGGCATTCGGTCACGGACCGAGGGCCCATGACCGAAGGGGGCCTGCCGCCGCTTCCAGCAATGCAACTGCCGCCTGCCACTTATGGGGTCCGTTTGTAGCGCTGCTCAGCTTCTCTCTAACTACGGCCACCGGCGCGGTTCTAGTAATACAGAGCGTTGGGAGATGACATAATCTCCCAGCCTCTGCATTACTAGAGGCGTGCGGGACTTCGCACAGTGTTAAGCCACGCCTCTAGACCACCAGGGACTGCAGGTAGGGGCAGAGTGGAGATGAAGGGGCAATGCGGAGATGAAGGGGCAATGTGGAGATGGGGGCATTGTGGAAGGGGCATTGTGGAGATGAAGGGGCATTGTGGAGATGAAGGGGGCATTGTGGAAGGGGCATTGTGAAGATGAAGGGGGCATTGTTGAGATGAAGGGGGCATTGTGGAAGGGGCATTGTGGAGATGAAGGGGCAATGTGGAGATGGGGGCATTGTGGAAGGGGCAATGTGGAGATTTCTGCAGGGGGCCCAGACCTCTTTTTGGACCAGGGGCCCTGGGTCCTGTCAGTCCGCCCCTGATGGAGACATAACAATTATATTCATTTAAATTATGGTTTTAACACCTAAATCATGGATCCATGCACTGGAGAACTCTCAAGCATTCAGGGGTTAAGTGCACCATATAAATCTAAGAGAATGTTTATTTATCTCCTGTGGTGCAGATAGGTTGATCCAGAGTCCTATTAACCCCTTAAGGACCGGCGGTCACGGGACATTTCCGTCCCATAATGACCGCATAGGGGCACTTTTACGCGCCGGTACACGTGACCTGTCACGTGTATCGGCGCGTCACTATGGGGCTTGAAAGAGATCGCTCCAATCTTGGAGCGGTCTATTTCATGCCCTATTTTTACTTACAGCGCTCCCGGTAGAGCGCTGTAAGTAAAAAGTACGTGACGTACCATGACCGTCTTCGGTCCTTGAGTAGTTCAAGGACCGTGACGGTCCTGGTACGTCAAGGGTCCTTAAGGGGTTAAAACAGTCTCAAAGGCTCTATGTTTCACATGAGGCCACATATTATTGCAGCAGTTACTCTAATATTAAAGTACACTAACTGCTGTCTATAAAACTATCTATAAAATCTATAATTTGCCTTTTCTTTCCACTGCCATGGATGAGGTAATTGTAGCTATATCTGTAGAGCACGGGAAGATGGTAACATTCATTGTGTCTCAGTGTCATGCCTACTACACACTGCATGTTCTAACTGACTGACATAAGAAGCGTCACCTTTTGAAGAACCTATCATTTCAAAAAGGCCAGTGAAACCTTGTCTACTGGAGGTGGCTGCATGTCCTGACATGTCCAGAGTGATGGGAATCTGACTAGATACATTTTACTGAGAGAAAACCCACTTGCTGGTAATTTTTTTTGTCTGAGTGCCCTCACTGAGCTGTGAAATCAAATCTAAAATTGGAAAATAAGAAATCAGCGCCATATCGCAGACTCCAAGGGGTCCGTATAATGTTTTTGAACCCTTTGGGTGCTGGACTATCAATCTATTGCTTCTTTCATCACCACATAATTAAAGGAACAGGGATATGTCCTAATAATAAACCCTCATTTATTTATCCTATTCTTAGCAGGAAATCTTAAAGGCATCTTTAAGACCCTTTGAGTTCCAGAGATGTACTGGCAAATCACACCCCCTTGTATGGATCTGATGCGAGAATGTTCCAATGCTTACGTAGTTTACTGGTTTCACATCCAGGAAAGTACTCCATTGAGAAAACCATTCGATCGGCGTTTTCCTTTGGGATCTTATTCAGTAAATCATGTTGGGTTAATTTTTTACTTCTTTGTAATTCTTTATTCAATAACTCAGTGCTGTATCCTCTTTTCAAGAATGTGTTTTTGGTCTGTGTGAGTTATATGGCTGCTTTGTTGGGATCATCAGTAGGGTTGCCACCTTTTCTTCCAAAAAATACTGGCCATGGCATTCCGTCCATAGACTTAACATTGGACAGAAGCCAATTTTTTACTGGCCTGCCGGCAAAATACCGGCTGGGTGGTAACCCTAATCATCGTTATTTCGGATTACCCATAGAAATTGGGAATAGGGTATACTATTTTTAAGAGCGTGTGAATGGCAGCTATTTGCGTGCAATATTGTATTGCGGTCAGTGGGTTTAGTGTACAATGTAGTACCAAGGGTCAGACCATACTTGTAAACCTTGACATTCAAAAAATCAACTGTCATCTCACTATAGGTGTGTTTGAAAAGGATAGTTGTAGGTAGTGCATTTAAGGAGGAAATCCATTCGGTGAGATCACTAACGCTGCTCCGCCATATCAAGAATAAATCGTCTATGTAACGTTTATAGAAAATTAGATTTGGATGTTGTATACATATTGTATTTTTATCCCAATTGCCAATATCTTGAGTAGAATCCCTCAATTAGATCATTTTATATGTTATGTTTATTAATTGGTACTGTATGTATGATCGTGCACTAATGACGTCACGGTAACACGAGGACACCGGCGTCAGCGCTAATGCTGTTCACAGGGTATTTGAGGGGAGCACTTTTCACTGTACTGACATCTTGAGATAGGCCGCTCTAATGTAGCCGAAACGTTGATCATTACATTTTGAATTTATTTCATCACAGTATCGAAGTCCTGAGCGTGCGTTCTTGCTTTGACTGTATTTTTGTATATATATATATATATATATATATATATATATATATATATAAATACATATATAAATGTGTGTGTGTATATATATATATATATATATATATATATATATATGTATTTGTTAATAAAAATATATGTTGTAATGGTTTTCTTGCCAAGTAAAATAAGTGTAATTTGCATTCAAAAGTTATTACATTTCTTTTTTATCTTATTTAATTTTTTACATGAAATTGCTATTTTCTGTTGTGGTCACCAGGTGGTGCTCTCCCTATCACTTGCAGTAGGGATCCATAGTCAATAGACATCATGTATACAGGCAAAGTGCACCAGTTCTGGACGAGATTCTTAAAAATAGACATTACGTATAAAGTCAAAATGCACCAATTCCAGGCAGGATTCATAGTCAATAGGTATTATGTTAAAGGCAATGTGCACCAGTTCTGGGCAGGATTCTTAGTCAATAGGCATTATGTATAAAGGCAAAGTGCATGACTTCTGGGCGGGATTCTTAAAAATAGACATTATGTATAAAGTCAAAGTGCACCAATTCTGTATAAAATCAAAGTGCACCAATTCTGGGCAGGATTCTTAGTCAATAGGCATTATGTATAAAAAGCAAAGTGCATGACTTCTGGGTGGGATTCATAGTCCATAGGCAAGTGGTTCTCAACCCCTGTCCTCAGGCTCACTAACAGGCCAGCATGTGATGATTTCCTTGTTAGAGCACAAGTGAGTTGTTTTACTTAGTAAGAAATGTTATAAAACGCATACATGCTTTCCATTAAAAATTTTACTTCTCATTTAACCCTTTGAGTGAATGAAAGGCATTCAAAGCATTGCACTGCAATGAATTGGGTGTCTCTCTGGCATTCAAAGTTTAACAAAATTAATAGATAAAATAATGTTTCAGTGCTTTGAATTCCAGAAAGCTATACAACATATTGAGGAACACTTAAAGGGTTAAAGAGTGATCCTATCCTAACCTCTTTGTGTGCTAGGCAGGTATGATGTGCAATGCAGTGCAATGTGTTGCATACTCATCTGGTATTCAAAGGGAAAAATATCACTTACTTCTTAGGAATATACAGCCCTGTAACTTCATGATCTGGAAAGCAAATTGATCACTGTAACTCATTATCTTAAACAATCACATTTCTCAGGCAGATAAAACAAGAAAAAGACCAACAGTAATTTAACTGCTAATCATGTAATTAACACAAAGAGTAAAATGTATCAAGATCCTTCTGCTTGTGTTTGTCTCCCTGTATGAATTTTTCCCATGTCAGGTATATGAAAGTTGCAATTTAGCTTTCTTACGGTCGATGCTAATCTCTTGGACACAGAAGTTAACGTCACCTCAGATGTCGTGAAATAAATTAACATAAAAAACAGAGGAAAGAACAGCAATCAAGAAAGCCAACGTAGATAAAGCCTATTATTATATTAATAGTGCAAACAGAAAATCAGTTGAGGAAATGTACCAATCTGCCAGCATAGGCACACTTGTGTTAAAGGGATAGTAATGTTTCATAATAAAAGTGGCTCTAATTAATCATCATAGTATTTGGACTTTGGAGAGTGTTATGTCAGCACTGTCCGACTTGTAGTTCAAGAGTAATTCAATGACAAAGTATCGCCCTCCTGCCCCTTTTACTGATGTAACACTGTTCAGCCATATCAGAAGGGAGGTGCCCAGGTAGACTGCAGAGAGGGACAATTTTCAATTAAGGTAAGGGAAAAACCTGAAAAACTTGTCAAGGGGGCAGGGCTTTCATTGTTCTCACAGGAAGAAGATTGTGCCCTTCTGTTATCTGTCTGGTCTTACAACCAGATTCCACATCTGAGAAGAGATGGCTTACAATAGGTAAAAGGGGCGGGAGGGGAAACTTTGCATGTGAATATTTTTCAAACCATAAAGGTTTGAGAGATAAGACTTATATCGTTCTTCATGTTTTTTTAAAGCCTACAAAATAAAATAAAACAAAGTATTACTATCCCTTTAATGTCCATTGCTGTCAGCTGTGCTTCAGGGTAGGCACTAGAGAAGGGATGACCAATAGGTATATTGAGATCTATCACTAAGAGGATGTACAAATCCACCGGCACTGCTCCATGTGTATCAGCCTCTAATGCCTTATTCTGATTGTGAGACCAAAGAATAACAGTACATTTATGTATTTGTACCCTTCATTACACCCTTAACAAAAATATTATGGGGCGCAGGATACCTGAACAGAAGCCAGTTTATGACCATAGGCTTAGGTAATGGAGCCAGAAGCTGGGCCACAGTGCATTTAAAAAGGTTTCTCTCTATGGAGGTATGTAAGGTAACAGATGGGGGGCTGCATGTTTGATGCACTTTCACTAGTTTATACCCCAGAGTGCTGGCATATGAGTGGGAAGCCCTCCATGTATCAGCTTTGGCCAGGGAAGTCAGCTGGCATTTATAATAGTCAACCATTATTAATAATGGTGGAATTTCTACCTTTGGCCATGTTACATTCCTTTTACATTTGCTGGACAAATATTATTGGTCATTTATAAATACACAAAGAGTAACAGCTTGTTGGAGAGTGGCAAATTAAGGGGAAATGTGAGAAAAAAAACAAAAACTTTTTTTTGATACATGGAATAGTCTCACAATGGAAGTAGGGAGGGAAGAGGGAGGGAAATGTAGGAAGATGGAGGGAAAGGGGGTGGGGTTTCAAGGGTGCATATTATACATGTCTCTGTTTTTCCATAATATCTAGTATATAATTTACACCTGCATATTATACCTGAGATTTTACTGTACCTTGGTATTAGTAATACATTTTTATTGGGATTAACAGTTTATATATTAAGACAAGCTTTCGAGAGCAACTCTCTTCCTCAAGTCAAGCAGTACGGTATCCTTTTAAAAGGTTGCACGCGAAAGAGCGTGTAACCAAATAACACATTAACTCTGTTACAAGGATTAAAATGGCGAGATGAATATATAATTCTGCATGACAGATTCTCAGGTCACCTACTGAAAGGGTGCATCCCGTGTCTGTCATTGATAGTATTAAACAGCCTCTCAATGCCTCCTCCAATACCTCTACTAATGGTACCTCTATTAACCATCTGAATATGTTCTGAGATTGCAGAGTGAGGTGTTGGAGTCCGCAGACGGGTTTGCCACCTCACTTGCAGGGGTATCCATGGTGCAGAGCAGCGGCCAGAGACAGGGGGAGGCGTGCCACTCATACACATGGATACAACCCCTCCGTAGTTCTGAGCGCACCCACTGCCTGTCCTGTGCCTACAGCTGCACCCACTGATGGTACAGAGGCATTGGGCTCCTCCTGTCCAGGCTGTGGGAGTCGGACACCGTGGTGCAGGATGATGAACAATGCCCTACGGGGCCATAAGGTGAGCCAGGCCCCGGTGACAGGAGGAAAGCTGACTTGGAGAAGGGATGGTGGACACGTTCCTCTTCAGTCTCCTCAGCAAAAGCACTGAGTTTGTACTGGTGCTGCCAAGCAAAGGGGGAGAGAGTTGACAAAGTAAGCAGTGTATACCATCCTACAAGTTGGGAACCTCAATGTTACAGACACAGCTGGCCAGCAAGACTGGGATGCACCCTTTCAGTAGGAGACCTGCATGACAGCGCAAGATTTTAATCTCGCCATTTTAATCCTTGTGACAGAGTTAATGTGTTATTTGGTCACACGCTCTTTCGCGTGTGACCTTTTAAAAGTAAACCAAGCAGTACTGAGTCACAAAGTCTGTTCAATTGTACAGTCTGTTCAAAACAATGCAGACTTCCCAAGTCAAATAACAATGTAGGAAAGTTACAGGGAAAGCTTGGAGATAGTGAACAATGTGATATCTATATGTCTGGAGCAGCCAATAAATAAATGGTGCCATTTAAATTGAATGTAAATTTGAAATGTATATTAGTGAGGTCTTAGGTAGATTTTTCTTCTTTTTCTTCTTCTTCTTCTTCTTATAACCACTGGCTGGTGAGGAGTGATGGGAAATATAGTCTCCAGTAAGTGGAAGTCCAACGATTGACTTCTTCTATCTTAGAGGTTTAATTAATTATTTTTTGATGAAAAGATGCAGCTATTATATATTGTGATTGAATTTTAGGGATGTCTTAAAGGCATTGTGAAGTAATGCATTGGAGACGCCTCTATCATCCAGGGGGTTACATTAAACCTCCTTTTTCGATATACATATTTTGCAAGTGCATATAAGTAGTCAAATAGCCCATCAATTTTATTATTACTATTATTATTATTTCATCTTAACCTATTTTTTAGAGTTTTATGAGAGAATTGTCTGTCATGGAATGCAGAAGCAGGTATACAGATATAATGTAACACTATCCCTGCATCAGTCGGTGCTCCAGAGGCAGGCTTTTTTGTGTAGGGAAAGTGTCTCATTATATTACTATCCCTGATTTTGCAGTCCCTGACAGAATCCTCTTTGAAAACAAAAATTCAGCAAGTTCACTGTCCGGGATTTGATATTCCCAGTGAGGACTGAAAGGCTGACATTTAAATCAGTGTTTCTCAATGTTAGTCATTAAGGTACACCAACAAATCAGCTTTTCACAATATTCCTGCTTAATTACAGGGGAGTAATCAGCATCTTAGTTATTTGATTGATTTCCCTTGCTTCATTAGACATATCCAGAAAACTTGGTCTGTTGGTGTATCCTGAAAATCACTGTTCTAAATAAACTTTATCTACTTTAACTGACCTTGAAATAGTCTTGTGAGCTCTGATTCTATCTATCTATCTATCTATCTATCTATCTATCTATCTATCTATCTCTCTATCTATCTATCTATCTATCTATCTATCTATCTCTCTATCAATCTATCTATCATTTTTTGAAAGAAAAGTAAAATGTGGAATGGTGATAATCCAAACAAAGTAGATGAATAACAGATGTTATAGCGTGAGGAACAGCAAGGCATTGGGAGTAAAGTGACCACAAATGCCTTTAACTCAGGGACACTTATAGAAGCTTCATTCTGCTGGACTGCACAGATATCAGTGTAACCCTACAGAGTATGTTGCTATGTGCCCCTCCTTTAAAGGAATAATATAGTCACCTTGATGCGGAAGCGGCAATAGTCATTGTTTACACCTTACAGACCAGGGTGGAGTTGGACTAAGGTATGATAATGAAGATATAACATATATTTTGTCATAAGTTCTCCAGTTCTAATGTCATTCTATGTAGCCTTATTCTCAAGTTGGAGATACTTTAGTGCATACCCTCCATAGAATAATGCAGTAAATGGAGAATAATTACACTGGAAACGTTATCTCCTCTTTATGACACCTTAGTGCATTCCCCCTCCCCAGGAGTTAAGGGTATTCTTGCTTAAACACTGATATATTAATCATTGGTTCTGTTATTTGGTTGACCACCCAGTGCTAAAGCAAAAATATTTTAAAGGAGCAGTCAACATTTTTATGAAACCATCTGTATTATAGAGCTTTTGCTGTTGAGCAAAACAAAAGCAACCCCCACTCCTGGGAGATGTTTCACTCAAACGTTATTACAGCTCAGACGTATTGTTTTAAAACAATATGTTAGAGACAATGTTAACTAGAACCAATTTTCAGAAAGGTCATACTAGGTCAGTGACCCTATACCATTTTTATTGCTGACCTGGTACCTTTTGTCAGTGACTGGGTAACATTTAGCAGTGGCACTGGACATTATGGGCACTTTGTCCACCAAGAAAGTGACCTAGTACCTTTCTTTTTTAGAGAAGCACTCCTGAGCCAGCTACTTATAAAGGCATTTGATTTATAATGCACAATGTGGATGCACATGAGTCATTGACTATGGACCTTTCAATTTTGGTCACCACCTATCGACAGCAATTTAAACTTACAGTTGTAGGGTTTTTTCTTAGTGTCAAGTTTTGTTTTCTATAACAAAATCCCAGACTAGCACCATGAGAGTGCTGATCAAGATTTGATTTGAAGTGGGGGAATCTTTTCTCTTCCAAGCAATGGTCGTGAGGTGCTGGGTAGCTTATGACAGCGGTTCTCAATCATGTCATCAGGCTTTCCCGATTGCAAGGTTTCAGTATGTCATGACATAAATACAGGTGAATCACTCAGTGGTTCAGTCATTCTGAAGGCTCTGCCTGAGTTAATGACATTAATTTATCCTGAAAACGTATTTTGCTGGAGATGCTTGAGAGCAAATTTTAGTGCCCTTTTCTTACAGAACATAGATGGATGAATTAATGTAAAAGTCTTAACCTGCAACACAGTTTCCTTTCTTTCTCTAACTGTTTCCCAATGACAAGGTTCCTGCACTTCTCTCCACTGTATCCTTCACAATGTCTACCTGCTTGGCTTCTTTATCGCATGCAGTACCTAAGCTTACCACTAGACGCTGCTGCACTGCAGGCTACAAATGCTGCAGCGCCACCTGGTGGAGAGTTGAGGCTGCACCTATTCCAGAGGGAAAAGATACACAGGGTAATGCTCGAAAAAAAAGGGATAGCGTGGAACAGAAGGGGAGAAGGAAATCCCTAAAGGATCAACACTTTCAGTGCTGTGGGGAGGGGGGTGGATGATTGATGTTATGTTCAGAACATTCTAAATGCGATGATGCTGAGGTCTGCACATTGAGGTTCCCAACTTGTAGGATGAAGCACAATGAAGCTGCAGACTAGGATGGAGCATGCTGGAAATAACACATAGATGTGTTTAATGGTCTGCTTTCTTCATACACATTAATCCTTTAAGTAGATTAGTTGGGAGTAAGCCCTGTTGAAGCACAGATTGCAGTATCAGTTAAGCAGCTTGCATACCCATCAATCCACAGGATAAATAAGGCTGTCCATGTCATGGATGACAAGAAGACACAGTGGGTTGTACTCAGAAAGTTACAGTTCTGGAGCAAACCAAATGCATTAGTGACCTCTCTAGCTTTAAAAGAGATAAAAGCACCATTTAAATCAAATTCAGCTTTAATTGTCCTACCTATAGTACTGTTGTTTTGAAAATGACACCTCTTTAGCTTGATGATAAGAATACCAGGAAACTCTTTGGATCTGCTTGGAGACTCCAACTTTTCCAACTTAACTACCAGGTCTCTGTGACAGAGGGTGATTTGCCGGTTTAATAAGGTCTGTGGTAACCCCACCCACTTTCCCACCTGTTTCACCCACTCCTGCCCCATTCTGTGTGGGAAACCTGTCTTTTACCCCAGTCTCTGCCAGCTTATATTATACCCTACCCACACTGAGTCAGGAATCACATAATTTGGCCACTCCCACCCACAGTCCTTCTTGTGTCTCTGGGGGCTGCTGCCAGTAAGGTTCCCAGATATGTGCATAAGGCCCAGGCAAGAGGTAGCTAACCATGATCCTCAGGTGCTACCAACAATACATGGGTTCAGGATTCCCTGAAAGAACACAAATGGACCAAATAATAGGACCGAGCCACTAATTAGTCCAACTGTGCTCCAGCTATGATATCATGAAAACATTCACTGTTTGTAGCTCTTGAGAACCAGGGTTTTCTACCCCTGGCCCAGCAAGTCCTGCTATTCATTGAGGTTGATGTGCTAAGAATAATAAAAACTAACTGTACAATAGTGAACAGATAACACATTCCATAGATTTAGATTTGCTTTTTAACTCCTTAAATACTAGACAGGTCTCCAGTGCATTTCAAAGCAATTTATACATAAAATATTCATAGCTAGGAACCTTCTTGCTGCAAGCCTCCAGACGTCCACTAAGGTCTAAGCATGGGAGTGTCCAAATGACACAGTTTGCGGTATAAAGTGTGTGAGGCTTGATTGGGGTGGGTGGGTTTTGAAGGAGGGACAGGGATTTCCCTTAAAGGGATAGTAATGTTTCATAATAAAAGGAGCTCTAATTAATCATCATAGTATTTGGACTTTGGAGAGTGTTATTTCAATTCTGTCAGAGTTTTAGTTCAAGAGTAATTCAATGTCAAAGTATCCCCCAACCGCCCCTTTTACTGATGTAACATTGCTCAGCCAGAGCAGAAGGGAGGTGCCCAGGTAGATTGCAGAGAGGGACAATCTTCAATTAAGAAAAAGGAAAAACCTGAAAAACTTGTCAAGGGGGGCAAGGCTTTCATTGTTCTCATAGCAAGAAGATTGTCCCATTCTGTTATCTGTCTGGTCTATGGACTGCATTCCACATCAGAGAAGAGATGGCTTACACTAGGTAAAAGTGGCGGGAGGGGGAAACTTTGCTTGTGAATATCTCTCAAACCATAAAGGTTCGAGAGATAAGACTTATATCGTTCTTCATGGGTTTTTTTTAGTGCCTACAAAATAAAATAAAGATAAAACAAAGTATTACTATCCCTTTAACTGGATGGAAAGTGGGCTTAACAGTGACTGGAAGTGAGCAGAGTCCCTGGAGACTTGGGGGATATGCACTAAGGCGTGATAAAGGGATGATAAAGTGGAGATGACTTCTCTAGTGATATCGCTTCTCCAGTTCCAATGTTCTATAAAGCCTATGCACTAAGATGCCCGAAGTCATCCCAGCTTTATCATCTCTTTTTCACGCCTTAGTGCATGTCCCCCCAGGTATACTTTTATTAACTTCTTAATGGAATTATGACTTTTACTAAAATGATTGATAAGGCTGATGTACTAAAAAGTAATTCAGTTCTGGGGTAAGTCAGCTACAGTATATAAATTCCCCCAAATGTCCATTGGTTAGCAGTAAGTGGAGCTTTTAACCCTGTCAGTTATATCAGTGTCTTAAAAACCCCCATTGTGAAGCAATGGGTTGGAGGCATCTTTAGGATTTGAGGGGTTAAAAGCTATCTGAATCAATGGAATTTGTCCCCTACAGTGCAGTTGGTTTGCTCCAGAATTGCTTAAATTCTTCTTTGTACATCAGCCTCACTGACTATTACTAAACGTATTTCTGTAAGAAGAGACAGTAATGTCTATATTGCGTAAGTAGAGTTTCAGTCTCATTCATTTGACATTGGCTGTTTATGGAGGTGCATATTGCAGGGATTTATAGGAACCATTGCAGTGTTGGTCAAACTTTGGTTCTTCAGCTGTTGTTGGCCTTAGGCATGAGTGTCCGGTGGGTGGGTGGGTGGCACTACAATTACCCCCACCATATAAATAAAGGGGATGGATGGGCTGGCCTGGGGGTCATACTATGGATTTGTCCCACCTGGAAAAATTTATACGGACACCCCTGGCCTTAGGGGTGATTTTGGAAAAAAAAATGCCACCTGGTCACCTTATTCTTGGTGGAATAAGGTCCAGAAATGTACAGCATTACTGATAAAAGGTACCTGGTCACTGATATAAGGTACTGAGTCAATGATCTGGCTTAAAATCATCTCTAGTTGTACTACAATGGCAGGCCTCCATTGTACACCTGAGGATGATGTTAGTTGCATTCCAAAAATTGATTGGGAGCCAGATGTTATCGATGTTCCTATGCAGCCCTGCAATATGGATTTTTCAGAAAGAGAAGAGGTGGCAGCCCTGTACAGTACATAGCATATGAGTTCTTCTCAGTTTTCTACATATACATAGTGAGGCTAATGTGACCAGATCACCATTTTAATGAAGGAGTGGGACACTAATTAAAAGTCACACACAGCAGGATTGTACTGGTTCCTGTGCAGTCTGACAGAATAACAATTTTACAAACATTCTGCATTAAAATTATGATCTGGTCACATTAGATGATGTTAATCTTTTCATTATAATTGGAGCAATTTTGGAGCAAACTAGATGCACCAAAGGGCAAACTTACAATGAATCAAATTCCATTGATTTAAATGGAGCTTTAACCCTTTGAATGATAGAGATCTTCAACAGAATTCAAAGCAATCAGTTGGAGACATCGCTAGGATTAAAAGTGTTAAAAGTTGCTTTTAACCCTCTGAGTGCCAGAGGAGTATCCAATGCATTGCTTCACGGTGCATTGGATACCCCTGTGGCACTCAGCCTGTTAAATCAGCGACTGGGGGTTCCCCTAGGGTACAGTTGGTTAGCCCCAAATGTACTCCAGTTTGTCTTAGCATGTCTGCTCAATAATGTGAATAGGGTTGCCACTCAGCCGGTATTTTACCGGCAGACCGGTAAAAAATTTACTTCGTTTCAATGTTAAGTCTATGGAGGGAATGCCATGACCGGTATTTTTTTTAAGAAGAGGTGGCAACCCTAAATGTGAACTATATACTAATTCTGCTTGGGGTTATAAATACATGGAACACTACATGAAGCAGTGCAATACCAATAAAAGCATTTAATATAAGATTTTGTATCTAAGGCACAAAATAGTAATGCATAAATCATTAAAAAAATAGCCTGCAGCTGTGAAGTATTTGTACCAAGCTTTATTGGTCTGTCCCATTTGGCTACGCAAAGTGTAAAGGCAATAAAGTGGAATCATTCCCCTACGTAAACACCTTTACCACTGTTCAGTATTTGCTTCCTAATTTACAGTGGCTTCAGCAGCTCATCGTACGTAGGCCCAAAATCATAAACTGTGCAGACCAAAAGCAATTAGTAGTACACAGGATTTGCAATGCTTTGTAAAGAGATAAGACTGCAACAACATTTATCGTGCAAGGCGAATCAACATCTCAGAAGTGTTTTTTCTCAATGTAATAATGGAAGGATTTTTCAAAGGCACAGAACCATACCTCCCAAGTGTCCCGCTTTAGGAGGGACAGTCCTTCTTTGAGACTCAAATTCCTCTGTCCCTCTTTACCACTCTGGTGTCCCTCTTTTTTTAGGAGATCAGACTGTGTGTGTATATGTGTATCACATTGCCCCACAGCAATAACACACATTGTTTAAACTTCAGTATATGTGTTAATACATTGGTCTGTGTAAATTACATACTTTGTTCTTACTCTAAATCATTTATTCAGTTACGCCACGAGGTATCAAAAGGTAATGAAATGACCTAAAAATTATCGATAATATCCCTCCCACCAACCATGCCCTCAACACCACCACCTAAAACAAAAGTGTCCCTCTTTGGCAGCTGGAAATGTTGGGAGGTATGTAACCCTTTGGATATCAAAAACATGAGTAATTAACTCAACATTCTTCATGAGATGCCTATAAAATATTAACTCTTAAAATGCCTGTATGTGGCCATCTCAGAAACATATTTACTAGCACACACCAAAATGTGACTGAAAATGAAAATCTTTATTAGAGTATGAAACGTCATTGGGGCAGCTTGGGTAACACATTTAGCATACATTAGTGTATGGTATCACATATGACTATCTCCTTAACTGTATATTTGCATGCCTTTTTGGTAATTTTGGAGCAAACCAAATGAACTGTAGGGGAAAAATAAATATTTACAAAATATCCTCTAATATAAATGGATCTATCTATCTATCTGTACATGCACACATACATACACAAACATGCACACACATGCATGCACAGACACATTACCATACACCCACACACACACCAATAATGAGTTGGAACATGGGAGAGGAATAGAGGGCTGGAGTGGGGGCTGGGAGAGCTGGCCAGAAGAAATGGGCCAGGAGTGACAGAGAGAGAAGGAGCGGGAGAGAGCAAAATAATGCAGGAGGGAGAAGGAGGAGGAGAGAGCAGGGTAAAGCAGGAGGGAGAAGGAGCCAGAGAGAGAAGGAGGGGAGAATGCAGGGTAAAGCAGGTGACATGTCCAGGAGACTCAACAAAACACCCTTAACTTGTTTATACAAGTGCCATTAACAGGACCATGCTGTGATTAGGGTTGCCACCAATTGGCTTCTGTCCAATGTTAAGTCTATGGAGGGAATGCCATGGACGGTATTTTTTTGAAGAAAAGGTGGCAACCATAGCTGTGATTGGTGTCTGGAAGTAAGTAAACCTACATTTTTTGTTTTGTTTGTTTTTTAGTGCATACATTATATTTCCAGCTATCTGACTGATTAACTGAGCAAATAAAAAGAGACGAAACACTAGGCTAATCATACCTCACCTTTAAAAAGGGACACACATGAAAAATGCATGCTACAGGGTTGCTTTGATTTTGGTGCACTCCTGAAATATGCCTATTTCCTATGTGTCCCTTTTTAAAGGTGAGGTATGGTCAGACTATGAAACTGATTTCGAAAGATGAAATTTGGCTCCTGCAAAATACCAGGCTTTGTACGAAAACCAAAATGACAGTTTTATGTTGATCATCTCTCCTTGGGACCATGGTGTCAGAGTACTCATAAGCATGCAATCGGTGGCACATTTACCTTATCCCTGTGAGTACCAGAGATCTGCCCAATGCATTGCTCAGTTCTCTGGCACTCAAACGATTCAATAGAATGACGCTGATGGACTAAGATGATGTGAAGCAAACTAACCACCAGAGATGACATCTAAAACTTCCTATTCATTCAAATAGGGATTTTAACCCTTTAATGTTATCAGGTCACCGCACATTGAGAAGTAATATGTGGAGACCTCTCTGGCATTCAAGAGGTTAAAATCCCCATTTAAATGAATAGTAGTTCTTATTCTTTTATTTGACACCTACTGTGCAGTTGGCTTGCTCCAGAATTACTTCACTTCCTCTTAGTACGCCAGCTTTAATAACTTGTAAGGCTCTCTGTCAGTGTGGAGAAAGCCTGCATGTTACATAGCACAGTATAAGATAGCAACATGAACATGATTGGGAAATGTAGTTTGTGTAGGATCTCTGAAACCCCTGACCCCCCAATAATTATTTTCCTGTGATGAACAGGATGATATTATGTTTTATCTAAAGTGATAGCGATGGTTGGCACTGACTGGAGATTAATAAATGTAATGACAAGGAGCTTATCTATTTTCTTGTGAAACTGTCATAGTGATCTAGGCCCAGCGCAGTTCAGTTTTCCTATGATATAATACATACTCACAAGCAGGACAATTCTACCCAGTAGACACTGGCCATCAGTTAAGTAACTAGTCATTGCAGGGCTATGGTGGCAAACATGTTTGAGTCCCCAACACAAAAATATTCTTTCTGGGGCATATCTGGAACCTATTGGGCACTGGAAGCAATGGGCCTTGGATGCCAGGACCCATCACAACTGCACTGCCTGTAGTTATGCCCCGGCTGGCCATTGTAGTACATTTTATTTTTTAGAACATTTACAAATTTTATTTGCCAAAGGAAAAATACATAACTGCTAAGTATCCCACATGGTACTTATGCACACCTGGGAACTGTCCATATCAGACCTGGAAACTCCAGTTTTTTACTTAATTATTAGGTCTCAGAGGACAGGGGGCTGATTGTCAGGGCTCACTGAGTTCCCTTGTAACTCTGACCACTTCACTGCCAATTCCTATCACTCTCTTCCTTGTTATTCCCAATCCCCACTCATTTTAAAGCGGAGCATTCGGATAATAGCATGTCACCATGCATTCATTAAATGCATGGCAACTAGCTTGAAAATAGATGTCTTACCATAAAAAAATGTGTGTCTCTAAAGGAATCCTTCCAATTTTGGGACTGACGGACAGGTTAGTGTGGCCTGTGAGCCTGCACCGTCAGTCCCTTCCCTTCCAGTGACCATATGGTGCAAAGCAGTCTACTCTATGGAGACCGGGACTGATGGCGCATGCGCACAGACAAGATGTCTGCACTCTAGCCTCAGTTCTGGTCTCCAGTTGGGATGGATTCCTTTAGACACACGTGTTTTTTATGGTAAGACATCTATTTTCAAGCTAGTCGCCATGTATTTAATGAATGCATGGCGACTTGCTATTATATAAAAGTTCCGCTAAGGGAAAGCCCTGCCTCCCCTCATCCAAATCTCTCCCAACCCAATGAAGCCCTGTCTACTATATGACACAAATCATGTCATTTGGATACTCCCAAACCTAGACCTTAGTGGACCTCCGGATGCTTGGGACAAGAAAGTTGTCACTTATGTACATATGGTAGTATCCAAGACACCAGAGTCAAACCCTATTGCAGGATAAGCAACTCTAGTCAGAAAGAACCTGTAAGGGTCATATTTTCAAACGAAAAGTGGCAAAGTTCTGGGGCACATCAATTTCACTTTAGGGAAGACCTAAAAATTCCAGAAATTCCCATTGATTTAAAAGGGGATTTAACCCATCTAATGCTAGTGTGGTCTCCAATACTTTGCAAAGCAATGCACTGAAGACCTCTCTAGTATTCAGTGAGTTAAAATTATTATTACTATGTCTCTATCAGGTTGGAAAATGGGCAAAATAAGATGTACACACTGCCTTGTAATTCATAGCATTTTCTTCACATCATTTTCTAAAAAGTCAACCTAGCTGGGTAAGTCCGAGTCATCTGGTCAAATCGAACTGGAAGCTCAGGGCCCACAATGAATGCAGAGCACTTAGTAACTGAGGAGATGTTTCTGCAAGTATTTTTCAAAAGGTTAATGTTATAAGGAAAAATGGAAAAATGCTTTATATGAATTATTTTATTTCTTAAAAAGGTCAGAATATAGATCATGGAATAAACTGAGGTGGCAATGTTTCATACCACTCAGCGCCATTACATTTAGATTGCCAGGTATGTACTAGGCAATTTTGTTACAAAGTAACATTTGCATTATTTGTTTATTGAAAAGAAAAGTTGCACGGATAAAGTTATTGTAGCAAACAATCCCATAATCCTTTGTTCTGAGTCATTTACTGTGATGTACTGAGAAGAACTGAAGCCATATTGTGGCAAACCAACTGATTTTTTTAACCCCTTCAATTAAAATAGGTTGTTTAACCCCTTCAGAGCTAGAGAGGTCTCCATGTATTGCTTCGTAATGCGTGGGAGATCTCTCTAGCATTCAAGGGGTTAAAAGACTCATTTATATTAAGGGATTTGGAAGGTTCTATAAACTGTGGAAAATTGGATCAATAATAGACCAATTGCACCAGAGGGAACAAATGAAAATAATATGATTTAAATGTTTTTAACTCCTTGAATTCTAGAGCATTTTTAAAAGCATTGCAAAGCAATGAGTGGAGACCTCTAGTCTTTAACCCCTTGAACATCAGGGGGTACGCAAAGCATTGCTTTGCAATGTGTTGCGTACCCCTCTGGCACTCAAAGGGTTAAGTGTTTAAACCATGCCCCCCCAAGGGGATTTGGGGGAATTTGTATTTCTTCATATAGTGCAGTTGATTTACTCCAGAATTGCTTCCATTCATCTTAGTACATCAGCCAACTGTCAGATAAATTAAAAGCTACTTATACCCATAGGTATAGTTTTCCTTTAAAATATTTTTGTAAGAAAAAAAATGGATCCAGCTTACCCCAAATCCCAGAACATTTCTTTAATCTCATTTTGACAAAATGCTGGTGCATCCAAAAAAAAAAAATGACTTGAGAATTGTATTGATGTCAACAGACTGTGTGGGTAGACCAATTGTTAATCAACTTTCAGTGGTAATCTCTTCTCATTAAATGTAATCCATTCATCTTCATAATGTTCTCTCCACGATTAGAACATCACAGAGTTTGTCTCTGCACCATAAAGATGATCTATAGAATATTATTCGCAAAACACAAGCACATATTATGATATTTCATGGACACAACACATTGAAAGAAGGCTTTTTTTATTTCAGAAGATTGTTCCCCAGTGGGCTGTTATAAGTAATGTTCTTTTTTATGTTTAATTAATTCAGAGCTTGTAAAATTAGACAGATGGGGAGGGAAATGCTGGAGAGGTCACTGCCATAATGTCTTTTGCCTGTAGATCGGGATCAGCATAAGATATTGCTTAGTGGGGTAACGTACAAATCAGTCAGTGCATCTTATTGTCTGAGATGGGACGTTGGTTTCTGACTTTTGACCCTGCACTTCTGGGTATGCACTAGAGCATAGGATCAATTTAGTGCATACCAGCAACACCTCCTAATAATAACCCCACTAGCTATGATCAGGGAGTCCTGATGGCCCCTTAGAATTCTGCTGTTGTGCCTTTGTTCAAAAGATAACATCTTCAGTCAGTCTTGGAAGATATGTCCATAGAGCAGACGGTCATGTTGCCAACAGACCAACAGGACACAAACTGTATGTGGTAATCTTAACCCCTTAAGGACCATTGATGTACCCGGACTGTCACGCTGGTCTGGCACTTAAGGACCAGTGACGGTCCTGGTACATCACATACTTTTACTCACGGTGAGTAATACCCGGGACTGAAGTTGATCTCTCCAAGACTGGAGCGATCTCTTTCAGTCCCTTGTTCGGCATGCCGGCACACGTGATCAGTCACGTGGGGCGGCACGTTGAACTTCCCTATCTGGTCCTTAAAGCACCACACACCCCGGGACCACTGGTCCTTAAGGGGTTAAAGGGGAACTACCACCTCTTCAAGAATTTAACTTCAATAAATCCCCATCTGGCGACTAGCAGTTTATTACCTTATTCCAAAGAAATGTGCATTGTTCTGGGGCTGGACGGATCACGGACATCTTGCCATAATGACGTCATTATGGCAAGATGTTCGCGATCCGTCCTGCTGTCATCCCCGGAACAATGCACGTTTCTTTGGAATAAGGTAATAATTCTGGCGACTAGCGATACTAAGCTGCTAGTCGCCAGATGGGTATTTATTGAAGTTAAATTCTTGAAGAGGTGGTAGTTCCCCTTTAAGTAAGCTTTACACACTTCATGCTACAGTTGTCAAAAACTGACATCTGTCATGTCTGCCTCCATGGACCCAACCAGGACAGATAAAATATATTATTTCTCAAACAAAGGCACAAAGGAAACATTCAAAGAGGATCACAAATAGTTTCTGGCCATAGTAAGGTAGGTGTGGTGTTATTATTAGGAAGTGCTACTTTCACTTTAAGACTTTAATGCAGACAAGTCTCAAACAACTTCCCTTTAGTATGCACAGGAAAATGGATGTTACACAACTTTCCACTGTGCCTAAACTTACACTTTATTAAACCACTTCTTACATACATTCTTTAACTAGCTGTTCCATAAAATAGGTATCGGAAAGCAGTTAAAGTGTAAAGTACCCTTGTAATTACCCATTTTAACTAGTTATTTTATAGACTAATGTCTTAGTCCATAAATTACCTATTACAAAGCAGTTACAATATTAAACACCCCAGAAAACTGTGACACTCATTTAAAAGTGTAAAACTTCTGTAAATAAAGCAACTCATTTTGCAGGTTAATACATTGTGCAATTTATTTAATGCTTAAAGGGATAGTAATACTTAAAATGTAAAAATGTAAAAAAAAAATATGTTGTAGGGTTTGTCCCCCTGAGTAAAACAAGGGTACTCCCACTGCTGAAAGGTGTTTTAGTCAAAAGTTATAACAGCTCAAAGTTGAATTTTTTAGGTGCAATATCACTGTGGCCTGAAATTGTGCAGTGGTGCTGTTGCTACACATACTATCGACAGCTCTGGTCCTGGGACCATAAATCTCCATAGGATGGTGTAGCAACAGCGCCACTGTATAATTTCAGGCCACTGTGATATTGCACTTAAAAAATTCAACTTTGAGCTGTAATAACTTTTGAATAAAACACCTTTCAGCAGTCAGTCCCGGTCTCCGTTGAGAAGCATTGCAGTGTGCCACAAGGTAACTGGAAGGGACTGATGGCACAGGCGCGCAGACTGCACTAACCTGCCCATCAGTCTCCTACAATAAAGGATTTCTTTATAATCAGCTACATTTCAGAGGTAACATATTTATTTTAAAGCTAGTCGCTAGCTGCTTAATTATTGCAGGGCGACTTTATATCGGGTGAAAGTTCTGCTTTAAGGACGTTTGATGTGCCAAGACTGTCATGTTGGTCTGAGTCTAAAGCAACAGTGACGGTCTGCCATTCCAGAGTTCGATGCAAAGATCGGGTGGCCATTAAGTGGTTAAGATTGGAGGGGGGTGCACTGAGAAGGAATCCATTGCAAAACTATCTGGTCTTCAAATGATTAAAGGGTTAGTAATGTCTTGAATAAATACAAAGTAATATTGTAGGTATTGAAAAAATAAATCCATTGCTGACAGTCATTTGAGAGATATACGGTGATAATGTTCTCCCTTCCCTCCTCTTTCCCTGACGTCAGCCTCTAGCTGACAGAAGAAGATCCTGGTACCAGAACCGGCAGGGAGCTCTTCAGCAGAGCCGAAATACCTCAATATAAAAATAAATACTTCACTGGAATGGCCTACAAAATGTGCTTGCAAACCAGGCACATTTTGTAGACCTTTCCAATAAAGTATTTATATTTAGATTGTGGTATTTTGGCTCTTCTGAAGAGCCACCTTGAGTCGGCCAACACAAATCTCCTTCTGTCAGCTATACAGCTGACATCAGGGAAAAGGGAGGGAGGGGAGAATTTTATCACAGTATATAAAGTTTTGAGAGATCGGACTGGCAGCAATGGATTTATTTTTTCAATATCTACAATATTACTTTTTATTTATTCAAGACATTACTAATCCTTTAAGGATCAATAAAGTGTTATGAGTAAAGTGATTTGTATATTGCAGGACTAAAATAAGCAGGGTACTCCCACCACAAAACTCTAAGAATTTTCTTGTTAAACACGGTGGAAACAGGGAAATGAATATTGCACTGATTTTCTCTGCTCCCATTTTGTACATAATATGTGCTTATGTACAAATGAACAGAATAGCCTCAAATGCTTGTACACTCCTAAACTGCCCATTCCTTGGTGTGTGTGATGCAAAGTGGTCATTTTGTACTACAAAAAGCTTTATACATAAGCATTAGGTTGACACTGCAAAAATAAATCAATTAAAAAATAAAAATGTTTGCTCTTTTTTAGGGCAAAATTCTATTTGTAAAATTCCCTTACAGATGTAACTTTGCTATAAGAAAATATACATACTTTCTTGTTAAACATCATGATGGAAAATGATGAATATGTGGTTAAAAATTATATATTATCCATACAGGAACTGTCTTGTAGAAATATGAATTTATAAACTGTGAAAAATGACTGAAAAAAATGTTAGGGTTCTTGGTAATGCTCATAATAGTTGCCCCCCTTCATTTTTCATTCCTTTTGCAGTGATATGTTTTTTTATTCTCATTTAGTAAGTGGAAAGAGGCGATTTATCACTAGCGTTATACAATTCCTGTGGTGAAAGTTTGCATGTATTGTACCAATGCATTGACATGATTTACTGAGCTCTGTGACATAAATTGGGGATTGTAACTTAATTTCCTAATAAAAAAAGACTTTAAAATTGTGTCTTGAATGGCAAAATAACGGCTCCAATATTACTTCCAATAAAAGTGAGCCTTGCTGTGATTGTAATATCGGTTCCGCTCTCCCATTATACACCCAGGAAAGTCGACAGCTGCGGATAACCTAACCTTTCTTATAATTTCTGTACAGTTCAGTGCCTCCTATTTTTAAACCCTAAGTTAGAGGAATATCATCAGCCTAATTTGCATTGCATTAAAGTAAAACATTTTAAATTTGTTCCCAGCAGAAGTAAATCTGACAGACTTTATGAAGCTATTATACCTGCAGGTACTTCCTACACTTAAAATACATTCTATCTGAACTGTCTTAATTATATTATTATATGTACTTCTGAACTTAGTCCACGGTTCAGTGAGGTTGGAAAGTTTGGAATAACACCGTTTAACCCTTTAAGAACCAGAGACTTGGGCAACGCGTTGCTTTGCAACGCTTTTCCCAACGGTGTGGTCCTTAAAGGGATAGTAATAAAGGTTTGAGAGATAAGACATACATCAATGTTAATCTTGTTTTAATGCATACGATATTGAAGCAACTTGTAATTAAACATTTCTGTCCCTTTAATGGTTTAACCACAGTTGGGATGTGCACACAGTGAGGCTAACATTCTGTGAAGAACTGAAACAGTTCTGGTGTATACCAACTGCACGACAGGAGATAAATAAAAATTACCATTGATTTAAATGTGGATTTGACTCCTGTGGATGCTACAGAGGTCTCCAATGCATTGCAAAGCAATGTTTTGGAGATCTATCTAGCTTTTAAACCGTCTAAGCCTCAACAGAATCAATGAGGATTTGGGGTGTATTTGTTCCCTATGGTATAGTTGGTATGCTCCAGAATTGCTTATTTTTCCTTTCTGTATAAGGCCCTGTGAGGCTTGTGTAGCAAGAAGAACTAAGGCAATTCAGAAGAAAACCACTACATAATAGGGGACATATTAAAAATGTTCATTGATTTAACTGGGGCTTTTAATGCCTTGAAACCTAGAGCAGAGGTTCTCAACCCGTGCCCTCAGTGGCCACTAACAGACCAGGATTTGAGTATTTCCTTGTGAAAGCACAGGTGAGTTAATCAATGTGAATGAGCCTCTGATCAACACACTTGTGCTCTAGCAGGGGAATTCCTAAGTCCTGGCCTGTTAGTGGCCACTGAGGGCACGGGTTGAGAACCCCTGTTATAGAGAGGTCTTCAAAGCATTGCAATCATAATTTTAAAAGCCACATTTAAAGCAATGGGAATGTGTATATGTTCATTATGGTGCAGCTGTTTTGCTCCAGAACTGTGCCATTTCCTGTTATCGTGTCAGCCATGTTGTTTTTGCAAATATTGGTATCCTCATAGAGCAGTACATTTTTTTTAATACATATACTGTATGTTGTTGTGCTTTTCCTGAATAAAATAAGGGTACTCCCACTGCCGGAAGGGTCTTTCAACAGTAAGTGAAAGGGACAGCACAGCAAGTTGACTAAAACGGAAATTTGCAGTTTAATTAAAAAGAAAACAAATATAAACTGTAATAACATCTGAATGATTAATCTCTCAGTATCTTTACTCAGCAGGAAATTAAATACTATATAATACTATATATATATATATATATATATATATATATATATATATATATATATATAATTTGAGGATGCACTCACAATACATGGAGGAATGCCTGGCCGTACAGAAAGATTAATATAATATGGAGATTCAGCACTCACAGGAAGCTTTTTCAAGGTGAAAAAACATTTACTGGAATATCAAAGTTTCGATCTCAGCAGGGATCTTTATCAAGATCTTGATAAAGATCCCTCCTGGGATCGAAACCTTGACCTTCCAATAAATTTTCACCTAGTTACAAAGCCCATATACACGGGCTGATCCGGAACGGGGAGCTCCGGATGGCTCACAGCCTGTCCCCGGATCCGGGAGCACAGACAGGCTGTCAGCCTTCCGGAGCTCTCCGCTCCATCTCAGCCCGTTCTGCGAGTCCCTACTGAGCATGTGCGGTTACGCACAAAGTGAGCGACGCATTCTAGGACTTTATATTACAGGATATTCTGCTAAAACAGTTTACCGCTCCTTTAACCCTTTGAGTGCAGGGTGTTTCATAGACCCTCTAGCACACAAAGGGTTAACTATTCAAAGAGAATGCAACAGCTAAAATAGAAGAAAAATATGACAACCATGTTTTTAACCCACTGCTTGGAAATATGCCAGAGGGGTGAACAACACATAGATTCTCAATGTATTGCATACCCCTCTGGGATTCCAAGGGTTAAAGGGATAGTATTATCTCCTTTCATAAAATTGAATCTTGTAGCTCTTAAAAACCTAAATTAAACCCTCCCAGACCTATCTCTCAAACCTTTATGGTTTGAGAGATATTAGCCATTAAAATTACCCTCTCCCTCCCCTTTCCGTGACGTCAGCTCTCTAGCTGACTACAGGGGAATCCAGTCCCTGGACCGTTGGAGGCTCTTCAGTAGAGCTGAGATCGAGAGACATAAAAAGAGTTACTTCACTGGAACGGTGCCTGGTTTGCAATAGGTTTGGTGTAATAGATACAAGATTCAATTTTATGAAAACAAGACAATACTATACCTTTAAAGGAATGCCAACACATCTGACTAATAAACCTCAACTCACCTTAACCCCTTAAGGACCGGCGGTCCTGGGACATTTCCGTCCCATAATGCCCGCATAGGAGCACTTGGACGCGCCGGTACACGTGACCTGTCGCGTGAATCGGTTCATCATTATGGGGCCTGATAGAGATCGCTCCGATCTTGGAGCGGTCAATTTCAGGCCCTATTTTTACTTACAGCGCTCCCGGTAGAGCGCTGTAAGTAAAAAGTACGTGACGTACTATGACCGTCATCGGTCCTTGAGTATTTCAAGGACCGTGACGGTCCTGGTACGTCAAGGGTCCTTAAGGGGTTAATCTCAGCAGTAAATTCTAATGGAGACTATGAATTATGTCTGCATGGACTGATTCTCTAAGCCTAATCATTAATTGGTAGTAGAAGCAGACATGATTCTTTCTTGTCAGACTCTAGGACTTCAAGCTGTTCAAGCTCCTCCCACTGAAGTCTTATTAAGGACACAATATCCAGTACTAATTAAAGATAGTTTGGGAGAGCAAGTGCACACATTATTCAATATTGTTGGCCAATAGAATTTCTTACTCAGATTAACCCTTTGAGTGCATTGTGTACCCCTCTGGTACTCAAAGGGTTAAGGTAAGCATAGGATAATTTTTAGGTGTTACTTTAACCCCGTACATGTTCCTTTGACCCCTTAGATTTTACAGACATCTTCAGAGTATAAATAACCAGTGCATTGGGTGTGTCTCTAGCATCCAATGGGTTAATTTGAAATAATACAAAAACACTCTCCGCTTACAGTAATATCATTTTCAAACACCCATATGTAAGTCCTATTATTTAATGCAGACTTGACCAAGCTACACAAGGAGTATAATCAAGGTGATATCATGAAATGATATCATGTGAGGCTTGTGATACCCCTCTTGTCATTATCACCAGTGTATGTTATTGGCTGTGAAAGTAAAGTCCAGTTGTGATATCACAAATACGGTCGAGAACGTAAGATATTATTCAGTTGAAAGACTTCTTAATAGGAAATTTAAAAGCAGTGATCTAAAAACCATTGTTACATTTTTTAAGCTATATTATATTAAATGTTAGTTTTTAGCTAATACGTTCTCTTTAGAGAACTAGTGAAGGGGTTAGAAGAAAGATGACCTTTTCAAGGTTATTTGTTTCACATTTCAGTTAATGTCATAGCTCAGAGAGGTGAATAAAATATACAGCTATATACTGGTTATATTTAATGAGCTAATTTAAGAGATTTTTAACATTTTAACATTTTAGAGAGCAAAAGCGTTTTTATGGAGATATTTCATAGGTTGCCACTCTTATTTGGACCAACAATGCAAGCTGTTCTAATGCTTAAAGGGATAGTAATACTTAATATGTGCAAAAATATATATTGTAGTGTTTGTACCCCTGAGTAAAACAAGGCCGCCCCCACTGGTGAGAGGTGTTTTATTCAAAAGTTATTGCAGCTCAAAGTTGAATTTTAAGGCGCAGTATCACAGTGGCCTGAAATTGTACAGTGGCACTGTTGCTACACCATCCTATGGACAACTCTGGTCAGTTGACCATAAATCTCAATAGGATGGTATAGCAACAGTGCCACTGTACAATTTCAGGCCACAGTGATACTACACCTAAAAATTCAACTTTGAGCTTTAATAACTTTTGAATGAAACACCTTTCAGAAGTGGGAATACCCATGTTTTACTCAGAAGTTAAACCCTACAACATATTTTTTTTTACATTTTATGTATTACTATACCTTTAAAGATCAGTTACCATGCTGTACTAAGTTTGCCCCTATGGGAACAGACTTAGCAAAAAGCCTGTGGCTCCTGTCAGCCATTTGGCGAGTCTGAAAATTGGCTTCTCCAACTGTAACTCTACCCAGTACGGTGTAGCTGTCAGTCTCAAATGTTGTTTGGGTTAAGAGGAAAGCTACCACAGATCCTCTGTGTTGGGATTATAACCAGACCTAAAAGGTCTATAGGGGACTGTGTTTTACAGGTTAAGGAGATTGAAATGAGAGACTTCAGTCTTGCAGTTTAGTGTCTTCTTGTGGGACCAAAGATGGTTCCCCTTGAATCACTTTTCAGATCCTCTGCCCCCCAAACCCCTTCCCCATTGGTCTACCAGGCTCACAATAGCTACAGCTTCATTGGCAGATCTGTTGATATGGCAATATCCTCCTAATAGTTGCCTCATATAGGAGAATTATAACTACAAAAATAAATTATTTAATCAACTTGACAGAAGTAGGTGTTCTAACAGTGTATCTGAAGTCTGTATTTAGCTCACACCACCTCACAAGACAATAGACATCAACAATTTGAATGCAATAACCATTAGAAATAAAAGGCCCATAGTCTGCAGAATCCGGTAAACATTTCCTGACAGTGAATTGCTGCTGTTCAGCTAAACTAAAACAGAGTTCTAGTGATAAATTTATGTGAGTATATAGGATTTTGCATGAAGGAAAGCAATCAAGGTAAAGCTGTCTGTTAAAGGAATAGTAACTGTTTATTTTGACTTTATGCATTCTGCAAGTACATAATATGCAAGTCTAATATACATTTTACTATTGTTTTTTCTTTTTTCATCTTCACCAATTTTATTTTGCACTTTAATGTCCATAACAATGATTATCATGGATCTGTTTGCAGAGAGCTTTCTGTCAGGGAACATGCTGACCAGAAAACTCTCTGGAAACTGAGATCAATGTTGCTCACTGTCAAGAACATAAAAGTATAAAAAACAAATTATAAAATAAATAATAAAAAGTATAGGCAATGTGACTGTGCATATACATGCAGAATACTCAAAGTTAAAGGGATAATAATGGCTTAAAAGAAAAAAAGTTATATTGTAGATAATGCAAAAATAAATTGATTGGTGCAAGTCCTATCTCTCAAACCTTTATCGTCTGAGAGTTAGTACGTTTTAAAGTTCTCCTCTCTCTGCTGTCAGCTGTAAAGCTGACAGAAGGAGATTTGAGTCAGCCGACTCAAAGTCGCTCTTAAGTAGAGCTGAGATACCGGAATTTAAAAAGACTGGAATGGTCTATGAACTGTGCCTGGTTTGCAAGCACAATTTGTAGACCGTTCCAATTTAGTAGTTCTTTTAAGATTTCAGTATCACAGCTCTGCTGAAGAGCCGCCTGACGGTCCCTGGACCAGTATTTCCTGCTGTCAGCTAAACGCTGACATCAGGGAAAGAGATGGGAGAGGAAAACTTTAAAACGTTCTATCACTCTTCTGAGAAAGGTAGAAGATATTTTGCTGGACGCTTCTCCCTCTTTTTGTCACTCTCCCTCACTAGGGGGGAGATTCACTAAGGCGTGATAAAAAAGGTGGTAAAGCGGAGATGACTCCTCCAGTGATACCGCTTCTCCGGTTCCCATGTTATTGTATGGAGCCTATGCATTAAGATTTCTCCAACTTTGGAAATCTAAGTGAATAGGCGCTATAGAATAACATAGGAAATGGAGAAGTGATGTCACTGGAGAAGTCTTCTCCACTTTATTTCCTCTTTATTACAACTTAATACATAACCCTATTTCTCTTTCCCCATTCTTGTTGTCTCTCCACTTCTTTGCACTATCTCTTCCTTTCGCTATCACTTTTTCCCATTTTCCTGTAGTCTTTCCCACTGTCTGTCCAGTGTTGTGATCTATCTCTCTCCAGCCCACTCTCCCGTGGTCTCTATCATGTCTGCCTCCACTCCACATTGCTTAAGTGCTTCCTGAGCTCCCCTTGTTTTACTCTTTTTCCCTCCGATTGCTTTAACGCGATTCATTCCAAATCATTGTGGACATATTATTTTCTTTAGATCCCACATATTAAACAGCTGTTTGCTTAGATAGCATATAAAGGAAATAATATATTTCATACCTTTCGGATAAGCAGCTGCTCTTTTTTTCTGTATGTCATAATACATTAACAGAAAGGAAAATACCTAATTCTAACTCTATTGGCTTTGAAGAAGGTCATTTTTTCATTATTTGTAGATTGTATTTAATCAATCTCTGCCCACTTACAACAATTCCAATGAAATTTTATTATGTGGTTCTGTCCTTGGCACCTAATCCTTTTGTTTTATCCTTGCATAAGATAAAGGCAATTGAAGGGATATGTATTCTGTCAGTACAATTTGCTTTATACACATTTAAAATATACCCATTTATTCCATTGATGTGTTTATTAAACAAGTTGATCTTACATTGTACACTTGAGACAGAAATGTATGTCACTTTCAAAAAAGCAATGGAAGCCTGTCTAGCACAGAACAATATTGAAAATTATGACAGATGGCTTCAATACAGATAGGTTGTTGATCCAGGGAAATATCTGACTGCCATTTGGAGTCAGGAAGGAATATTTTTGCCCACTTGGGGCTAAATTGGAAATGGCTTCAGAGGGTTTTTTTTTTGCCTTCCTCTGGATCAACAGAGGTGTTTTTGGCATGGGCTTGACTTCATGGACGCATGTCTTTTTTCAGCCTCATCAACAATGTTACTATGTTACTTTCATGGCAAAATGTTTTACAAAAAGAAAAATGTAACGAGCCTCAGCTGTAGAATTACTTATGATGTAAGTGGGATATTGGATCATAAGTAATGATCAAACAATGGGTGTAATAGCCTGAATAAGCACCAAACCATTTTTTAGGAGTTTACTAAAATAATTAATAATTTTAAAATGATAGTAAGTCAACCTCATTTTTGATTCTGCATATTCTGAAAGCACATAATAGGTAATGTCAAATTACCCATATGGTTTACTATTTTTATTTAATCTTTCTCACTGAGACTGTAAAAGCAGGTACAGCACAACATTGTTAAAATGATACAATATAAAAAAATGAAATACAAAGTAGAGAAGCCTGTCTTTACGGAATACAGAGCACTCAGTGCTGCAGGATTGTTGCTTTCACCACAGCCCTTGACAGAAAGATCTCTAGAAACAGAAATTCATGGACACAAAAAGTATAAAAAATGTAGGTGAAGATGAGAAAAAAAGCTATTAATAAAAAGTATATTCACTTTTACATATTATGCACTTGTGGATTTTGTAGAGTCACAAAGGAGGTTGTTGCTTTAACCCCTTAACGACCCTTGACGGTCATGGTACGTCATGGGTAAAAAGTGCCTGAATGACCCAAGACGTACTATGACCGTCATGGATTTCAGGGATCCCTGCGCGGCTGCACGCCGTTTGTGGAGCCCTGAGTCCGATTGTAAAAAAAAAAAAAATGCTCTGTGGTCCTTTAGTGACTGCAGCGTGCCTGCGCAGCCGGTCATTAAGGGGTTAAAATATTTATCTGACTATTGGACTAAATATTAACCCTTTAAGGACCAGAGATCCTAGTGGTGGCTGGTAGTTAAGGACCACATAGAGCAGGTTCGGCACGATGGCACAAGTGACTGATGACATGTACCAACGTGCCGAATGGGGGTCTGAGAGAGACCATTCCTTTCTTGAAGCAGTCAATTTCAGACCCCACTAGTGCTTACAGCGGTCCCCCAGGAGCACTGTAAGCACAAAATATGTGACTGCCTAGACCGTCACCGATCCTTTAGACAAGTTTACAGATGACAGTCCTGGCATGTCACGTGTCCTTAAGGGGTTAAGGTCCTTATACAGAAAGAAAAAAATGAGCAATTCTGGAACAAACCAGCTAAACCAAATAATAACTCCCACTTGACTGAAATGGGTCTTCGTAAGCCCTTTAATGCTAAGGAGGTCTCCAACACATTGTGAAGTCAAGGAGTCAACAATCCTCATTTAAAGTGGAATTTTCATCTTAATTCAAGTTTGCAGATTTGAAAACTGCATTAAAAATGCCTATATGTCATGTTAGTCAAAGGTCCAGCAGATGTACAGTTAAGGAGAAATTCACACTTTTATTTCTTTGCAAAGTGAAAGCGAGTATTTCCTGGTACTGCACAAGGCTTCATTAGCATATGAAACATCACTGAAATCATCATTAGCATATGACACATGAACGAAAAGGTGTCATTAGCATATGACACATTAATGAAAGCTTAATTAGAATATGAAATGTTGCTGGTAGTTCACAGGTACTGCAATTAGCACACATTAGCATATAGTAACAAGTGTGAATGAAAGAGTTAAAATCTAATTTTAACTTACAGGGATTTTTTATTCTATGGGACAGTTGTTTTGCTCCAGAATTACACCTCTTTATCTTTGTGCATATGACTCTATATCCCCAGATCTCATGCTTAAAACACATGGGAAGTTCAAAGCAATCGTGAAGTGAGTCTGGCAATATGTGAAGATTACTTTTCCATGGCGAATAAGACATACTTTGTCATGTAAAATAATAATTAGGTATGTAGTGAGAGGGTGAGAGACTTTGATCATTAGCTTATGAAACAGGCATAAAGCTGGCAATGTGTTGGGGAGAGCAAGTGGGTGAGCAGAGAACAGGACCAGCCATCCCATAACCCTGGCAGTGCCATATAGATGTGCCACACATGGCTTGCACACCTTGTGGCACTTAAAGGGTTATTACATTCACAGTCCCTGTCCCACTTAATAGATGATTCGAATACACAAAGATCTGGCAGATCAGCTGTTTCATGTACACAGTGGACATCCATCAATCAGCTGATTCATGTAAGACTCTGCCATACTCCACAAAGAAAATAAGGGTACTTCCACTGTGGGCAGTTGCTTTATTCAGACGTTATAACCATTTGAACTGTCACAATGTAATGGATCCATTACTGTCATATTCTATGGAAAACGGTGGTTAGTCACTTTCCTTCCATACATTATGTAATAGATTTAGGTTCTGGACACCAGGTTAACTGTAGGTAAACTGCCTGAACACTAGGTGGCACATTTAATGTATGAAAACAACAATTTAAACAATAATAACTTTAGAATTATGCATGTTTCCACACTGGCAGTAAAAGCCCTACAATATTATTTTCCATTATAAAGGTTTACTAGACTTACAGTTGTGTATATGTCCCTACTAGTAATGGTGCAATTGGGCTGCATAGTTCATTAGCTTCATCCCAGCTTCTTGTTCTTTGGGATCCTTGTAACTTGTATGCAAACAAATAAAAAGATGAATACAGTTCTAAACGGTAAAACTACATCAGAAGGTCATAGATCTCACAGCATCCAAGAACGAATCTAAACACTCTGAAATTATTTGTCAGGGAGTATCCATTTTTTTTGGTTTTAGATTAATTTCTAAATTGATGTTTTATCTTCCCCCTCCCTCCTATATAAGAAATAGAACAAGTAATGAGGCAAGAAGAACCAGTCTTGTCTCACCCACTGAGTAGGATAGTTAAATGTTTCAATCTCAAGCCAGAACTCTAAAAGGCTGTATCAGTGAAGCATGTCTCATATCATCTTAATCTCTAGGGATATTGCTGAGCCATGAGGAGGAGTGTCTGTGATTAATATATCTCCTTTTCCTTGATTATATTCAAAAAGTATTATAAGACTTAAATACAAGGGTATTAACCTCTTGAGGACTAGAGGTATGTTCAACACACTGTGAATTCGTTGTTCAACTCCTCTGGTTCTTAAGGGGTTAAAGATAAAGGAATCAATGGGGGGTGGAGGTGTATAAATCCACCACAGAAGATCTACACTTGGATGTTAGCATTTAAATAATGTGTACGCACTTTGGCTATATATATATCACCATCATTAAGGGCCTTATGCTGGAGTGAAAAGTGCTGGAATTCTAGGACACACCAACTGTATTATAATGGAGAAATAACAATTTCTATTGAATAAACTGGTTTTTAATCTCTTAAATGTTAGAGAAGTGTACAAATCAGAGAGCTCTCTAGCATTCAAGGGTTTAAAGGGGCAGTAAACTTTTTATGAAAACCTAAATGTTATAGGGTTTTTCCCTGCTGAGTAAAACAAGGGTTCTCACACCACTGTAATTTATTTATTTATTTATTCATTTTCTGAAGTATTAACAGATCAGGGGCTGGATTCAAATGCAGGTGATAATTTTATCTCTGCTTTTATCTCCAGGTATCCCGATAGACTTCAACAGGATAATTTTTCAAAAAAACTGGAGGTAACATTTATCTCCTGCATTTGAATCCAGCCCAAGAACGTAATTCTCTGTGGAAACAGAGATTAGGGTTGCCACCATTTCCTCAAAAAAATACCGGCCATGGCATTCCCTCCATAGACTTAACATTGGATAGAAGCCAATTTTTTACCGGCCTGCCGGTAAAATACCAGCTGAGTGGCAACCCTAACAGAGATACAAGGAGATTACTTCCTGAAAGTTCAAACTGACAGGAAGTGACTCAGCAATTACTACCACATTCTATGGGCAATTGTTGACATTTACTCTCTTCTCCCATAGAATGCAACAGAATCATTTCTGAAATCTCACCACAAGAGAGCAGTGTTAATGTAACTACACAACAGTAATAACTCTAGATAACAATGCACTGCCCAGCAGTGGTAGTATGCTTGTTTTATTCAATAGGAAAATCTCTATAAGATATGTGCTTTCAGTAAAAAAAATTGAATGCCCCTTAAAACATCCTTTTAAATAAATGGGAATTTGGGGGATTTTTATTTGTCTCCTATTGTGTTGTTAGTTTGCTCCAGAATGCCTCCAGTTTTCTTTTGAACATAAGGTCCTGAGGTTTTAATGCTAGAAGACAAAATGCCAGCTAAATATCATACTCTGCAAAATGGAGTAATTTTACTTTAATTAGCTCTGTGCCTTGTTAATACATAGCAAGATAAAGAAAGGTTGTGGATGAATGGATTGTCCAAAACACCCATACACTCCCACACTGCCCTCTACTGGGAGCAGATGTGTAAAGAGACATATTTTCAGTGTCAGTAGCTTAGTAAATTGGCATTAGCAGGTGCAACACGCAAAAACCTAGTTTAATGAAGAATCATATTCCCATATAGTCTCCCTACTGATGCTGATGTAGTAAAAA
Organism: Rhinophrynus dorsalis; assembly: GCA_037306005.1. Taxonomy (NCBI): domain Eukaryota; kingdom Metazoa; phylum Chordata; class Amphibia; order Anura; family Rhinophrynidae; genus Rhinophrynus; species Rhinophrynus dorsalis. The sequence goes on along the minus strand of CM074724.1, from coordinate 142,726,642 downwards.
TGTAATTCCTCAGCAATCCAAATGCAGCATTGCTGTTAAACATGTCCCCAAAGTTCATATTGTTTTAAAGCAGGCTTTCAACCTCTTCTTTCTAAAGATGCACAATTCAGGCACAATCAGCTGAACCATAGAGGTGATATCAAAACTCCCCACATTCACATTCATCTAACCCTTTTAGTGCCAGAGTTGTACACAACACATTGCAATGCAATAAGTTACACACCCCTCTGGCAGTCAAAGAACTAAAGGGGGCTTGTAACCCCTTGAATTCTGGAGAGGTCTTCAACACATTGCAGTACAATGTTTCGGAGACCACTCTTGCATTCAAGGGGTTATAACAGTAGAAAGACTGGGCACAGGTCTAATAGAAATATATGCACAAACACAGGTTAACTATCTATGCAAAATCACATTGGATTGAACTCCAGTATCAGTATCACTTGGAACCGGCACAATGGCTTGCAGGGGTGAAAAACCTTCTTGCTGGGAAATTCTTAAGAAGTTTGTGACCAGTAAATGTGCATCAACAGAAACTAGGAGAAGTCAACACAAAAGAGAGATGACAACAAATTGATTTGAGTGTAGATGTTTAATAGATCACAAAATAATCGTAACATAAAAATAGTGCACTCACATTTGTCCTGCTTGGTCTTTCAAGGGTCCATTCCCTTATAGCCATTCACTCTGTGTCTTATGTGGTTGTGTGGTGCTGAAGCAATTCCACCTTGGTGGACAAGTTTCACGGAGTAAAATTGGTTTAATGTACAGTATAGTTTCAGGATATTGATGAATAAAATTGTCCAAATGTAAGAAAGAAACAGTATCAATCAAAAGAAGGCTTGTAGCCTCATGGAGTGCAATAAATGTCATCTGTGTAGAACAAGCAGGTTGTTGGAGGAAGACGTCAAGGAACCTCACAGGGGGCTTGGACAGAATCTGGTCCCTCAGTGAGTAACAATACAGTGAGCCATACACTTTTGCAGAGTTCACCTCTGCTTCTTCTGGGTCAATTAAATGATCACAAACACTGCTGATACCTTTCATGGGTTATATCCTTTTTACAAAGAACCAAATCCATATACATAAATACAAATACAGAATTCAATAGTACAAATCAGGATCCATTAATAAAAATACATTATTTTATTATGTTTATGAATGGAATATAAGCTTTTATTAAAATTGGATTACTAATATTAGTTTGCTGTGCTACCTGATCTTTTCTGATGGAATTAGAAGTACATGTCTTCCTGGTGGTGAACTTCTTGCAGATTCTGAGCAGTGTGGGTTTTTTTCTCCTACAAGTCATTGTGCAGGTGTCCAGTTTGAGTATGCATAGAAAGATAACCCTTGTTTGTGCATACAACTTCTTTTAAAATGGCTCCTACTGTTGTTTTTCTCTTTTCTATTCTCTTGAGGTCTATGAAGAAGTTCAACATGCACCGCTGGTGCATATTTTGTGGAATTTTGGCAGCACACATTAAATGTGAGTTAATTAAGTTACTTTTCAATAAATACCCATGTTGATGTGAGCACAGTACCTTATGGGCACCCTCTGTGCTGAAAGCCCCTTTTAAGTCAGTAGAATTTTTAATTTGTCCCTTATAGTGCAGATGGTTTCCACCAGACTTGCTGAACATAATCTTCTGGAACAGAATGCCAGTAAACTGACAAACCTCTAATCACGCTTCAGACCTTCCATGAAGGCCACTTGTTATCCTTTAATGGAATCGCCACAAAGATGTGGAAAGGGCAAATATATTATTGGAAATCAAGAGGATCTGTGATAGGAATACAGCTATTCTATGCGTATTGTGAGGGTTATGTCAGAGCTTTATAAGTGGTTAGAAGCACTTTAAAGATTGGATAAGACAACTGGTACTTAAGAGTAGTCAAATGCCATGATTTAAATATGCAGTCAACTTTTTTGGATAGAAAATGTTATAGGACTTTTTCTATTATGTAAAACCCTGGTACTTCCACTGCTGAGAGTGGAGTTTCATTAAGATGCTATACCATCTCAAACTTTTTTTTTTTTTTACATAAAACTGCAATTTTACACTGTGAACAATAGGTGGTGATGTTCCGATCACTTACTTTAGAGAGTCATACTTTATGAGGGTTACGCACTAAGGCTTGATAAAGTGGTGATAAAGCGTAGATTACTTCTCCAGTAATATCACTTCTCCAGTCCCTGTGTTATTCTAAACAGTCTATGCACTAAGATCTCCAAAGTTGGAGAAATTGTGGTGCATTGGCTCCATAGAATAACATAGGGCTTGGAGAAGTGATATCACTGGAGAAGTAATCTCCACTTTATCATCTTCTTACCACACCTTAGTGCATCTCCCCCTATAACTCAGTCCCTATGAAGGGCATTAAAAAAAATGCTGTTTAGACATCAGATGGTGCAGTTGATGAAGTTTGCAGAGGTATCCATGCAATGCAGTGCAAAGTGTTGGATCCCGCACTGGCACTCAAGTGGTTACAATAATAATAATAATAATAACAAAATCTCACAGCAGTGGGAGTGTTCTTGTTTTACTCATCAACAAAAGCCATGTAACATATTTTCATAATAAAAGTTCACTACAACTTTAAATTCCCCAAATCAAAACTCCCATTAATGACACTAGGAGATCAGTTCGGTGAAGCCTTAAATTTCACTAGAGCACCACAATGCCCTGAGGTTACATCTATTTAGATCACCCACTGATACAAAAATAAAACTCATTATGCACATATTGAATGAAGCATAATATGCATTTTTTCTTCAAGAAAGTGTGTGAATCATTCTAAAAGAGATTGGTTGTAATGGGTGATGGATCAGACAAGAAATCCATATTTCTACATACTAATCAGCTAACTGAAATACAAATGTACTTGCATTGATGCAAGTAAATCCACCCAAATTCTCTCTCTACAATTTGCTGTAGAGCAGAGGCGGGCAATGCGGGTTCTAGAAGCTGTTGCTAGAATAGAACTTCCATTATCCTTCTCCAGTCAACGCTATCGGAGGGTGATGGGAATTGTAGACTGGAAGCAGCTGGAATGCCTCGTGTTGGCCACTTCTATTGCAGTGAGTCCAATATGGTAAACAGAATGTTGCAGTTTAAACATCCAAAGCCACTTAATTTATAATTAAGCACAATGGATCAGATTCCTTTGCATGATAACTTAATCACAGGTTTTATCTCCTAATTTCCCCATAGGCTACAATAAGAATCTGTGAGATAAAGCCAGTGATAACATTTACAAATTACAGTGGAATCCAGCCAATATGACAGCCATATTTTCTAGCCATTCCAGTATATAAAAATAGGCATGACTATGTGAAATGGAGATCAGGCAACCAATTCTGGGATCTCCAATAATTTAACTCTTTAGAACCAAGGGTCCTTAACCCTTTACCAGAGATGTATCTAATGCGTTGCATACCCCTCTGGCACTCAGAGGGTTAAAGGATTAAATTGTTTTAATTTATTAAAGGAAAAGTACACCTTTTATATGAAAAGGAATGACATATTGTAAAGCTTTTCCTGAGTAAAAAGTGCTGGGGAGACACTTCAATCCAAAATTATTACAGGTCATTATGTTTGATTTTTTTTTTTCTCTTAGCAGCAGTGTCACCTGATGTTCAGACAATTGTTCTCTTGTATGGCATGGGAGAGGTGAGCCTCAGGCTTCAGTTCTCCATAGGACATTATATGATCCCCAACACTATGTGACGGTTTGAACTGTAATAAGATTTGAATGAATTATCACCCAACAGTGAGAAAACACATTATTTTGATGAGCAGGAAAAACTCAACAGTATAAACAACACAATAAACACATTTTCATGGAGTGATTACATAGGGCAGTGGCAGCCTATTTATACATCAGATCTGTGTTATGTGAATCAAACAAGTTCTGAATGCATCTTTCTTAGGGCTTGACTTTTTTGGTGAGCTTACGTGACAGCACACAGTGCAGGTACCTTTAAAAAACAAAAAGGTTACATTCTAATGGAGCAGAAAGTCAGTGACGTACAGTTCTCCATAGAATGTGCTAGAAACTACAGAGTCACTTCCTGTCAGTTAGAACTATCGGGAAGTAAATGCACAGTAAATTCACTTCCTGATTATTTCAACTGTTACAAAATTTGAATAAAACCTCTGACAGCAGCGAGAGTGACCTTGTTTTACTCAACAGTAAAAGCTCTATACAAATAGGTTTTCATAAAAAAAGTTTACTACTCCTTTAAAAAAGTAAAATAGAACGGCACCTGTTTCCCCCAATAAAAATAGTCCAGCCTTATATACTACTACTAAAACCGCTATGGTTTCTTTCCTCGGAATCTATGTTATAATATCTCTATGATACAGGCGTGTAAACTAAAATTAACTGTGTACTTATCTCAGGCATTTCACGTCAGTGTAATTTATACTGCTCAATGATATGAATATTGCATCTCACAAATGCCTGCTGAGAGCTTCCCCTGTAGGCAGTACCGCTAATAGCTAATGCTGACTCCTTGACAAAAGTCTTTAGAAAAATGTGACAGAAGGAAAAAAAGGCTGAAGAGATGAGACAGTGAAACTAAAGGAAAGGAAATTAAGAAAATCAGTGAAAAACAGTTACTTTTTATTCCTTTTAACTGTTAAAAGCAATTTGTATATTACATTAATGGCGTTAGGTGAATAGTAATAATATGAACACTGAAAAGTGGAGCAATTCTGGAACAAGCCAGCTGTGTCATAGTTGAAAAAGGAAGGAAGTTCATACATAGACTATGAAATTCGTTTTCTTATATGAAGCTCTGTGTTCGCCATCTCCTCTGCACTCAGTGCCCTAACCTCTTATTGGTCTCTTCAGGGGAATAACTACAGAGGAACAGGGGGTGAAATTGTGCTGTGCCAGCAATGAAGGGGTCAAGCATTCTGGATAAGTGGCACTAGGGCTTATCATTTTAAGTCCTTTGCTACTAGCCAGACCTGAAAAGTTACTCGCCACTGCAAGCCATAACATACCCACCAGGGCTGAATTTCTACTCGCCAGGGCTAAATTTTCACTCTCCATTGGCTAGTCGCGAGTCGAAATTTTGAGCCCTGTGCGGCACCAATCCTAACTTTAATGTACACTACATCACTCACTAATGTTTATGAAGCCAAGGTACAAAATGAAAAGATGAGCCAAAACATCAGTTGATATAAACTTGAAAAAAGGAAAATCACTACACTCAATGCCCTTTGTTAAAATCACTTCTTTCATTTGTAATGGAACACAGAACACAGAGGGAACACAGTCTTTTGTGTTTTGCACATACAGTGCTTAGTCTATGAGTAAGCACTGTATGTGTGAAACGCGTGAGACTATTTTCCCTCTGTGTTCTGTGTTCCATTACATATAAAAGAAGTGATTGTAAAGAAGTGAATTGTGTATAGTGGATTTCCTTTCTTCCTGCATCGAAGGGGTCTATCTGTCAGGGATCCAATGGGTTCTACTTATGCCTCTGTTAATATATTTTAGTGATAGGAGGCCCAAAAACTTTTGCACAGGGCTCACCAATGGCTAATTATGTCACTGACCCCTGCACAAGATTACCCATAATACAAGAGGAGACCTTATCACAATGTCCAGGTATAAGAGAGGTCAATACAAGGATCTCTGTGGTGAGCTATTTATTCCAAGGTCTGATCAGGTGACCAGGGGACACCCCTTGAGATTAGAGGAAAGGAGGTTTAGAATTCAGCAGAGGAAGGGATTTTTTACAGTAAGGTCTGTTAAATTGTGGAATTCCTTGCCCAAGGAGGTGGTTATGGCAGATACAATGGATACATTTAAGAGAAGATTAGATATATTTCTTTCAAAAGGGAACATACAGGGTTATACTGTTTATTAGTAGGCAGATCAGGAAGGTCTGATAAAGACTAACTTATTTGGTAGCAGGAAAGCTATAAAATTATCAGTCAATGGGGTAAGAGGCAAAGGTTGAACTTGATGGATTTGTGTCTTTACTCAGCCTAATTTACTATGTTACTATGTAGGAGAAATAGACCAGTATACTGTGTTGAAGTCCTTCATAGCCCTATATATGGACTTAAAACCCAAATTTAAATCAGTGGTAATCATGCTTGGGAACTCTCCTGATCTGCAACAGAGACTTCGGTTTCTAGAGTTAATCAGGTCTCCGGAGACGGAGACTGTTTCTCTGTGGTTGTGAGTTTCCTATGAAACTCTGCCCACTTCTCCTCCTTCCCACCCTGTTCCTCCCATTTCCCACCCACTTTTTCTCTTCCCACCCTGTCCCACCAACAACCCACCCACTTCACAAGTACAATGCTGGTAAACCCCTCCCACCTGATTAAGCCACACACCCTTTATGACAGGAATTATGTCATTTATATACCCCCTGTCGCAGCACATGAGCCCTCTTCAGGGGATCAAGAGGATGAAGTTCCCACGTTTGGTTGTAATTTGGGTCACTTTCTGTGTCCCCATGATGCAGTTGATATAACCCAGAACTCAAGTTAATTTTCGTATTATCAACCTCCCTGGGCCTTAGTCATTTAGCTAAAGAGGTGCAATTCTGGAGCAAACCAACTGTACCGTAGGGTTTAAATGCAGCTTCTGCAAATTCCCTTTCAGTAACATGGGCTGTGAATGGCAATGAGGTATGCAATGTATTGCAATTTGTTGGATACTTCTCCATACCTCCCAACATTTCAAATAGCCAAAGAGGACACTTTTGTTTTAGGTGGTGTTTCTGGGTGTGTGGCTGATGGGCGGGAATGTTTAGGTTATTTTATAACCTACTGACATCTCTTTGTATAACTGAATAAATGATTTAGAGCAAGACCAAAGCATTTTATTTACAGAGACTAATGTATAAACACGCATACTGAAGTTCAAACAAGCATTAATGTCAGTTTTATTGCTGTGGAGCAATGTGATACACTTCTCTACACACCACACAGTTTAATCTCTTAAAAATGGGGACATCAAGGTGAGAAAGAGGGACAGAGGGATTTAGTTCTCAGAGAGGGACTGTCCCTCCTAAACAGGGAGGTGTGCGTCTCTGCATCTCAAGGGGTTTATCCCTTAAATGCAAGTTAGGTTTCTAGTGCATGGTGAAGCGTTCAAGGAGTTAAACAATTCATTCAAATAAATAGGAATTTTCAGTTCCCCCTGCTGAGCAGTTGGTTTGCTGTAGTAGAATTGTACCTCTGTAGCTTAATGAGTAAGGACCATTGGGCCTTTTGTACAAAAGCAAATTTTGGGTCAAACCAACAGGACCATAGGTGAAAAACTGAAAATGAAAATTCCATTGATTTGAATTAGGATTTTATCCCCTTGAATATTTCACGATGCATTTCATTTGTCTTTGCCTTTATACGTGTATTATATACTTCTACTCATTACGAGACAGACTGAAAATGAGGATTCATAGATTAATAACATATGAAGGTTAACTCCTTGAGTGCCAGGGAAGTGTCCAATGCATTGCTTTGCAATGCACTGGGCATGCTGTCTGGCACTCAAAGCATACCACCCAAGTGTCCCTCTTTAGGAGGGACAGTTCCTCTTTGAGACCCAAATCCCACTGTCCCTCTTTCCCATCCTAGTGTCCTTCTATAGAGGAGATCAGACTGTGTGGTATGTATATAAGTGTATAACATTGCTCTACAGCCATAAAACGCACATTATTGCTGGTTTAAACATCAGTATGTGGGTTTAAAAATTAGTATGTGTAAATAAAATACTTTGGTGTTGATCTAGGTCATTTATTAAGTTACACAAAGAGGTGTCAGTAGGTCATGAAATCACCTATACATTCTTGCTAATGCCCCGCCCACCAGCCACACCCACAGTAACACCTCTCTAAAACAAAAGTGGCCTTCTTTGACCATTTGAAATGTTGAGAGATGTGCTCAAAGGTTTAACCCATTGAGTGCCAGAGAGGTATGCAATGCATGGCAAAGTGATGCATTGCGTACCCCTCTGGCACTCAAAGGGTTAATACCTGAAGTAGCCTTAACTGCAAATTGTTAACCCTGAGTGCCAGATGTGTATGCAGTGCATTGCTCAGCAATGTGTTGCACTCCGCTCTGGTACTCAAAGTGTTAAAAGAAAATACCAAAATGATAACAGTGATTTACAGAGACTAAAGGCAAGATTCTTTATGCCGTGGTTGCAACTATATAGAATGGGAAAGCTTTCAAAATCAGCTATTTATGTTAACTTTTTTAAATTTTTATTTCAAAATAGTTTCGGCAATATTTAGCTTTGTCATAGAGCAACTCATTTAGTACTGGCCAAAAGAAAGTGGCAGATAGTAATACAGAGTAAGGAGGAATGTTTGAATCTGGCAGGCATACCTTGGAGATTTTCAATAAAATGGAGCTGTCATTTTTTCAAAAGCACATATATTTTTGTTGCCATTTTTATGACACATAACAGTTTATGAGATATCTAGCTTTATTTATTTGTCAGTTTATGCAAATGAGCTAGTACTTTCTTCCAGTACCTCCTATTTGCTACACAGTTACCGTTGTATCTAAAGCAACAGAACTCAAAGTCTATTTCACTTCACAGCAGTGTACACTTTAAAGGAGCAGTAAACTTTTTTATGAAAATGTATATATTTTCATACTGAGTAAAATAAGGGTACTCCCACTGCCAAGAGATTTATATTTCCAGAGCTATTACAGTTTAAACTCATGTTTTTTTACATTAGCAGTACCCTCTAGTGGTCAAATTCTAATTAGTTTTCTGTTAGATTCTAATGGAGAGGAAAGTCAGAGACATACAGTTCTCCACAGAGAGAGTGCCAGTCACTTCCTGTCAGTTAGAACTACCAGGAAGTAAAGCACAGTACATTCACTTCCTGATTATTTAAACTGCTATAAATTGTGTTAAAACATCTGACAGCAGTGGGAGTGACCTTGTTTTACTCAGCAGGAAAAGCTCTATAAAATACGTGTTTTCATAAAAAAAGTTTACTGCTCGTTTAACCCATTAGTGACAGCCCTGTGCGTACATGGCAGTCACCTTAACGCCTGGCTAACATTTTTTTTTTTTAATAAATGATTCCGGAGTCCGCAAACGGCGTGTAGCCGCACGGAGACCCGGACCTCCAGGACTTACCAGGTACGTCCTCTGTCACTAAGTGACAGTTTTTGCAGGACGTACCTGGTAAGTCCATTGTCGGTATGGCGTTAAGAATCTCTTTACATGAGCACAGGTAAGTCAATCAGTAGTGCAGTCATTTGGACAGGTCATCTTTAATAGTGCTATTTATACCTGCACTTAAATAAGGATACTCTAAATAGCTATGCTTCTGGATGATCTTTTGGACTGGAATTGACAATAGAGAAAACAATGGAGTTTCATTTCGCAGACTGATTCATTAGATACTGACAATATTGTTATTCTGGCCATGTTCACAGAGTTAGTAGTAGTTCTTCTACTTTACTAGATGAGTAGGGACTCAGATAAGAACCTAGGGTGTTATTCACTAAGACGTGATAAGTTGGAGAAAACTACTACAGTGATAACACTTCTCCAATTCCTATGTTATTCTATAGAGCCAATTCACTAACATTTCTTAGGTTTTGGAGATGTTAGTCATAGGCTCTATAGAATAACATAGGAATTAGAGAAGTGATATCACTGGAGAAGTCATCTCCACTTTATCACCTCTTTATCACCGCTTAGATAATCTCCCCCCTCCTCTTTTTGTATTTTCAGATAGCATGTGAAATCTGATTGGTTAACTCACACACAAAATGCTGTGCAAAGCGCCTGTTTTGCAAAACATGCTTCATCTGGCTTTGTACAGATACCAAAAGCAGAAAATTATTTTTTTCATCCCTATTCGATAACCTTCATTTGCAGGTGCAGAGTGACAAAGTAGGCCTTTTTAAATGAATACTTAGTACTGATTTCCAATGGAGATGTAATAGTTGCTGAAAATGGTGAAGCTGACTGTTTTGCTCATTGCAGAACACATAACATTCTCATTACAGTGCTAAGGGTTTTTTACTCTATGTTTCTTATTTGTAAAAGTAAACTGGAGTTATTCTAGAATAAACCAACTGCATCATAGGGGACAAATACACATTTATGTTAATTTAAATTGGTCTTTTAAGCCCTTGAATGATAGAAACTTTGGATACTTCTCTAGTATTCTAAAGGCTAACAAGCTCTAGTCAAGTGCAGGGTAATTTAAGAATTTGTATTTGTCCCCTATGGTTTGCTCCAGAATAACTACAGTTTTTATAAACATGGGCCAATGTTCTGTAATTGGTGTGTAACAGTGATATGCAGTCATTCGAATTTCATCCTCACAGGAATTTCCACAGAAAAGGAGTTATCGCCCATGTTTAATATGCTGAAGAGGTGCAATTCTGAAGCAAAACAATTGCAACACAGGGGACAAATAAAATTCTCCAAATTTCCAATGATTTAAATGGGTCTTTTATACCACAGAACGAGACATCTCCAATGCATTGCTTTCTAATGCATTGGAGAGCTCTCTATCATTCATGGGGTTAAAAGTCTAATTTAAAGGGATAGTAATACTTACAATGTAAAAAAAATTTGTTGTAGTGTTTATCCCCCTGAGTAAAACAAGGGCACTCCCACTGCTGAAAGGTGTTTCATTCAAAAGTTATTAATCTTTAAAGTTGATTTTTTTTAGGTGCAATATCACAGTGGCCTGAAATTGTACAGTGGCACTGCTGCTGCACCATCCTATGGAGATTTATGGTCCCGGGACCAGAGCTGTCCATAGGATCATGTAGCAACAGCGCCACTGTACAATTTCAGGCCACTGTGATATTGCACCTAAAAAATTCAACTTTGAAAATTAATAACTTTTGAATGAAACACCTTTCAGCAGTGGGAGTACTCTTGTTTTACTCAGGGGGATAAACCCTACAACATATGTATTTTACATTTTAAGTATTACTATCCCTTTAAATAATTGGGAATTTTCATTTTTTTGCTATGGTACATTTGGTTTACTTCATAATTCTATCACATCGTTTTATTGAACATTGCCCTATATTTCTCTTTACCGTGAAGATCCCGTGGGAAGAAATGTTAGTGAAAGTTACATCTGGAAGGTGCAAAACGTTCCATTGATATATTACCATGCCACTTTCCACTTCCCTGTACCAAATTACCATATTTCTGCATAATATTTCTGCCATTCTCAGAATAATATCTTGATGCACCCATGCCCATCGTCACTCATATATGCACGCATGCAAACAGAGGCTCACTCACTCCATTCTGTCTGGTGGAAATACGCAGTGAAAAGATACCTTCCCACAGGAAAATATCACCCCTTAGATACTAGCAAGGTCCTGAATTCTTTGCTCTGTAATGGTTTATGGAGAAACAGGAGTTTAGCGCCTCATGTCCCTGTGATGTGTGAGAAGACCGTCATCTTTGGCTGGGCAGTGGTAGCCTGGGAGCATGGCACTTGGCCCACAGTACTGGTTGTTCGGTACCCTTGGACAAGGGGGGTGGGCCAGGAAGGATGGACTTTGTGATCTCATTCCAATTTGACCAGACTTTCCATTTTTCACATCAGTGGGACTTGGCAAGGTTGGCACTGGGCCTCTAATAGGACTTTGGGACAAAAGGGTTGGTGACAGGAAGTGGGCTGTTGTTTGGAGGAGGAGAGGACAAAGGAAACATCCCTCCCTAATATGGCATGGTTGTGTGTTTCGGCTGGTGTTCAGAGAACGATAACTGATGTGGCAAAGTTAGGATGGAAGCCCTTAGGTCGCAGGAGGTGATTTTACCCATTGAAGCTAAAGTGGATGGCCAATGGGGTAATTCCTTGGGAGTCAGCTCTAAGTGATGAAGAATGGTGGAATCAGCTGTAGGTGCTGAAGAATGGTGGAGTCAGCTGTAAGTGCTGACAAACTGTGGGATCAGCTGTAGTGCTGAAGAATGTGGGAATTTTAGCATGCGTCTGTACAATTTGGCCATGCTTGGTTTCAAGGAAAGCAGATTGGCAAGGATTGTCAGTTAATGATTGATTATTGGTTAATGATTAATTATTGTTGTGTTTGAAGAAGAACAATAATAATAATGTGAGTGAAAATAGTTAAATAAGGCTGTAGTCTGTTATGCCCAAATATAGATGTGTTTATACTTATTTATGGATCATACCCTCTCCCTATGACATGTACCTCCACAGTGTTGAATTCCGGTCTAGTATTAAAGTGTTTAAAAAGCATTTGCTCTGCACATTCCCTGAGGGGCATAAACTATTATTACTTTGTTGCCATGCACCAAGATTGAAAGAACATTTCTGTCACCTTACTTCAAATAAATTTGGTTTTAATGTTGCAAAGGTAATTCTGAAATTGAATTGGTTTACAGCACTGTGTACACTGTAAGTGCGTATTGAGCTGAGAGAGCCCAATTGACATCTGAGTTCTAATTAACTTCTGCCTTTCCAACCACAGCACAATGGGAGGTTGATTTGTGATTATAATAGGAAGTGTTAATGGTTTGCCTGAGTGTGGAGGTCAATGGCAATAAGGGAGGGCAGAGAGATGTCAGGAAAATCGTTTCCTTAAAGGATTTGGGGAGGCTGACCTGTCAATCTTTGAACATAAATCCAGACGATATCAATACATTCTAATGCACCTCAGCTGTAATTCCAGTAAAACACAAGTGAGGATTGATGGCAAAGCAATAAAGTTGTGTGTGCATGTTTGTTCCTAATGTGTACATTTTTACACGTTTACTATCATAAAGAAATAGTAAACCCTAAATCTCAACTACCATAACCCCTTAACGACTGTTGATGTGTCAGAACTGTCACTTTTTTTTTTTTTTTCTGAAGGACCGGCGACTGTCCTGGCACGTCACATATTTTGTGCCTACAGCGTTCCTGTGGGAGCCCTGTAAGCACTAGCAGGGTCTGAAACTGAATGCTCCAAGATGAAGCAGCGTCTCCCAGACCCCAGTTCAGCACTCCGATACTTGTCATCAGTCATTTGTGCCGGCGCACCAGCAAAGATCAAATCGGTCCTTAAGGGAAGGTCACTTCCTTGGACCTCTCATCGTTAAGGGGTTAAAGTAGTAGAAGTAACACGTCCTAAAAATAACCTTCATACATACCTTACCATGGCGATAAAATCCTCATGGCCCCTATGAATTTTGCATTTTATTAAGAGATAACAGCTTCAGTCATTCCTGAATATCATGCTCATGGAGGCAGACATGACAGTTGCTATAAGGCTGCAGGACACAAACTCCGCCCACTGCAGATGGCAATCTTAACAGTTTAAGAACCAGATAGATGTGCAACGCATTTCTTTGAAAAGTGAAAGTGCATCCCTCTGGTGTTTAAAGGATTAAGTAGTCTCTTGCACTCTGCCTGCTTCAGTTTGGAAATAAAAATGGCAGCCACTGTCATGTCTGACTCTATGGACATGACATCCAGCACTGATTGAATATGTTATCTTTTAAAAAAGGGATAATTTCAAAATTCATATGGCCTTTAGGATTTTCTTGCCATGGTAAGGTGAATGGGGGATTATTATTAGGAACAGATACTGCCCCTTTAACCCTTTGCATTGCGTACCCCTCTGACACTCAAAGGGTTAATACTTCCTGAGTAGCTCACCCACTCCCAGCTTGGTTGCGACTGGTAATATAGTGCTTGAGAAGGGACAAACTTTTTGACTTCCCCAACACAATATTACTACTGCGATTGCATAGAGAGGAATTTTGGTTATGCACATCAATAGTAATGATATGGAGTTTGGTAAGTCAGGAAGTTTGTCCCTACTTGTACCCCATATTATCAGATGGCATTCAAGACAGGATAAGAGAACTAAAAGCAACCCTGCAGCTATTGTTGTAGGATTGGGTGAGATTGGCATGTATTAACCCTCTGAGCACTAGTCAGGGATCAGGGACTTTCGATTAAAGAGATAGTAATTTCCAAAAATAAAGGTACATCTGATTGTCCAATATAATTTTTTATAATTAATAGTATGTTCTGAAAATCCCGTAGCTTCTTATTAGGCTTGAAAATCCAATTAAAAGTTTCCCACTCCCTCCCCTTTTCAGTACGTCAGAGGACTACAACACATTACAGAGACCTCTATAGCATTCAGTGGTTTAACCCTTTTAGTGCCACAATGCGTTGGCTACCCCTCTGGCACTAAAAGGGTTAAAAGCCCTAATTGGATGATGTTGTGGAATTTGTATTTGTCTCCTGTTGTATAGCTGGTTTGCTCCAGAATTATTCTGCTTTTCTTTTGAAAAATACAGTCCATATTCCTTCCCATGCTTGTTGGTTCATTCTTTAAAGGGGAACTATCACTATTATATATATTATTTTATTTATTTTTATATATATATATATATATATATATATATATATATATATATATATATATATATATTATTTCTTACCATAGGTTTAGTTAATAAAGTAGAATTAGGAAAGCAGTTTTTTTTTTCTAAATGTACGTACTATTGAGGATAGTACATCTTCAAGCTGTGCTGGTCACTATAATGCAGCACACTTAATCTTCGGCACAGCTCTTCTTCACTTACTAATTCTCCTCCCAACTCTCTCCCAGCTGCCCCAGGGAGCGCGTTCATGCTTCCCTTCAGTGTGATGTGAATGGCTTCTATTATTACATCAAGCTCCGGTTAGCATTATACTGTGGTTGTAACCTCAGTATAATGCTAATCTGAGCTTGATGTAATGATAGAAGCCATTCACACCACACTGAAGGGAAGCATGAACGCACTCCCTGGGGCAGCTGGGAAGGAGGTAAGGGAGGAAGAGCTGTGCCGAAGATTCAGGGTGCCACATTATGCGGAACAGCACAACTTGAAGATGCAATATCTTTAAAAGTACGTACATTTAGAAAAAACACCCCAGATTTTCTTATACTACTTTATTAACTAAACCTATGGTAAAAAAAAATGTATGATGTGATTCTTCCCCTTTAATTCTGGAGGGACCAACTATAAGTTTTAGCTGACAGGATGGAGTTCAGTATGCCTCTTACTGTCGAGCTTTTAAGATAGTTTATATATTTTACTGGTTATCATTTGAATTAGTTGAAGTATACATTATACTATAGTTATATATTCAGAATTTATATGACCTCAGTTATAGCTAAGGGTGTAGTTGGTCTTTAACATTTGTAATACACATATGTGACACATTTCCTAGTAAATTCCAATATATAACTATATCCCAGAGCGCATCCAGATAAGATAAGGATTTCTTCATCTGTGCAAAGTCACACAGCTCATTTTACTGGGCTTTTTTCCAACCAAGGTAACATCCTTGAAATTAAGCACTGTCTACCCCAGCACAACGTGAAGACGCACAAGAATAATGGTCTAATACTGCTGAGTTGTGATTATGCTGAGCTCATTTGAGGTCGACCACGGGAGGGGCCCACCTACTTAACACGTAAGTAAAGGAACCAAAATAACCTAGACACATCACATGTAACCCATGGAAAATAAACAGAATCAGCTATTTCCTCAGCCATAAAATTACCGTTTCAATGTACCTGGGGAATTAATAAAATCATTAGGTTGGAGCAGACATTATGATGGGATGTAAATTGTGCAATAAGTTATAACACCTATGTAGGGCCTTAAGCAGAATGCAAAAGGTTGATCAATTATATAGCAAGCCAACAGTGTCATAGGAGAGGATAAATATGGCCATTCATTTTAACCCACTGAATGCTAGCAATGTGTACAATGCATTATGAAGGAAAACGCTAGACTTTTCTAGCATTTGAGAGGTTAAAAGCCCCTTTCAAATCAATGGGAATTTGGGGAATAATTAATTTCCCTATGGTGCAGTTTATATGCTCTTCCAGAATGGTTCATCTTTTGCTTTCTGTATAATCAGGAGCTTAGAAAGGTGCAATTCTGGGTCAAACTAAAGCTGCCGTAAATTGGAAATAAAAATCCCCATGAATTCACATATATCTTTTAACCATGTCTTCATATTCATGGCCACTGGAGAAACACGCACAAGACCAAACAGGGGTGTCCATAGAAATTTTTCTTTGGGGGGGGCAAAGCAGTAATATGACCCCCAAACTAGCCCATCCAGCCCCTTTTGTTTATATGGAGGGAGTGATTGCCCATGAGACCAAGCATGGGAATGTCCAAATTACACCATTCACGTCATAATATGGGTGGCACTTAATCCGGATGGCACTTAATCAGGGTGACACAGAGTTGTAGGGCTGAGAGGTGTGCTTTGCACGTAAGTGGGAGAGGAAGTACAAAGAACATGGTGGGAAATGGACAGAACAGGTGGGAAAGTGGGTGGAGTTACCTATGAGCTCACAAAGCCAGAGTATGAGCCTTTTGTCCTCTGCTCACTTTTGAATGGTTGCACGCAGAAGATGGTGCGACCATTCAACTCTTTCAGCAGGTCGCATGGCTAAACAGCGCAACATGACAATCTTGCACTGCATGACAGCGCGAGATTGTCCCGTCACATAGTCAATGGGAGCATGCTGCAGATAAGTGTATCCTTTTATTTTTTGCCATCTTCACATCTCTGAATTGTTTGTCCTTGTCAACCCGTTTGTTAAGCACATGGAGGCAGATGGAGTGCCTCTGTGTGCTGCAGATAATACTCCGTCCAGCAGAAGGCACAGGCTAGCAGGTGGCAGGAAGAGGATGGATTATTATCTGCAGCACATTGAGGTGCTCCAGCTGCCTCCGTGTGCTTAACAAACGGGTTGAGAACCAGGGGAAGGACACAAACAATTCAGAGATGTCAAGATGGGAAAAAGTAAAAGAATACACTTATCAGCAGCATGCGCCCATTGGCTATGCGACGTGACAATCTCGCGCTGTCATGCAGTGCGAGGTTGTCACATTGTGCTGTTTAGCCATGCGACCTGTTGAATGGTCGCATGCTCTTCTGCGTGCGACCATTCAAAAGGATACCTTGTCCTCAGAGTCCCAGTAACTGATTCTGAGAATCCAGATCTCCGGAGCAGATCCAGTGATTTCCCAGGTATGCATCTAACCCCTTAAATGCTAGAGTAGGGTTCTTTAACAGGCAGCTTGCAAGCTACTGGTAGCTCTTAAAGGGATAGTAATACTTCGTTTTAACTTTATTTTATTTTGTAGGCATTAAAAAAACATGAAGAATGATATAAGTCTTATCTCTGAAACCTTTATGGTTTGAGAGATATTCACAAACAAAGTATCCCTTCCCTGTTCAACCAGATCAGAAGGGAGATGCCCAGGTAGACTGCAGAGAGGGACAATCTTCAATTAAGATAATGGAAAAAGCTGAAAAACCTGTCAAGGGGGGAAGGGCTTTCATTGTTTTCATAAAAAGAAAATTGTCCCCTTCTGTTATCTGTACTGTCATACAACCAGACTCACATTTGAGAAGAGATGGCTTACACTAGGTAAAAGGGGCGGGAGGGGAACTTTGCTTGTGAATATCTCATAAACCATAAAGGTTTGAGAGATAAGACTTATATCATTCTTCATGTTTTTTTAATGCCTACAAAATAAAATAAAGTTAAAATGAAGTATTACTATCCCTTTAAGCTACCTGTGAGTAGCTCTCTCCATTCCACTCAGGAATCAAGCTATCTGGCATGCCAGAGACAGGTCCAGTGGTTGAAATCTGCTTGCCAATTGGCTGCAGCCAGACTGGGCAGAGCTTTCATTTGTGGTATTTGTTTTCTGTGCAGCACTTTGTTATTGGAAGGTGTGGGAAGAAACAAAGAGTAGGTAAGAACAACTTTGGAGATTAATACATGTAGTTATAAATTCATATATTTTCATTATATGTTGAGTAGCTCATTACATGTTTAATAGATTAAATGTACGTTTGATTAAAGAAAGGGTTGGAGACCACTGTTCTAGAGAGGTTACCAATGTATTCCTGCACAATGCTCTAGACCTCTTTAGCATTCAGGGGGTTAATAATCCAATTTAATGGGACTCCTGGCGTTGACCAATCCGTTGCCACTTCTGCTTGTTGTTCCAGCGAGTGCTGTTCATATTTTCTCTCCATACTTCCTGTACTGTTACACATGCTCGATTACTACCTAGCAGATCAGTGGTGCCCTGGATCAGACTCCCTTATTTTAACCCCCCTCTCCCATGTTTATATATATATATTTTTTTTTCTCCCCCCCCCCCTTAACTTGCCTTTAACTCCTGAAGCTTCAAATAGGGTTCTTCAGTCCATTGTCCATAGCACTGATTAGCTCATATCTTATCACGACACAAGCCTAATGGGGTGGTATGTCTTACTTATACTAAGTTATATAATGTTGTATTCTACATGTAATTGTGACTCACTGACTCAAAATGTATAGTATGTATGATTCTTGTCTTGTTGTAACTTTGCTCAACTTACAAAAAAGCTCTAAAAAAAAAAAAATCCAATTTAAACCAGTGCCAGTGTCGGGAACTTTAACGCCATCACCCCCATGTTGTAGTTAGTACTCACCAGATTTGTCCATGCATTACTTTCTGCATAAGGCCCCTAGTGTGCTGAATGCACTGACAGCCGTGTTATTGTTCCAGGGCATTGGCAGCTGAAGGGACACACATGCAATATCTATGATAAAAGATTACATTTAACCTGAAACAATGCTTATCATCCATCTTGGAGACATGTATATTACATTGAAAACATTAACAATGTCAGTGAAAATTATGTAATAGGTTCTCTCTAGACCCCCCAGCTGAAGATCCCTTTTGTTTTTTATTACTGCCATTTATCAGGTGCACATCAAGTAAAAAATGAATGCTAATTTCTAATCACAGCACAGATGAATGAGGTGCACAATATCCCATTTTCCTGATCATGACTTGGAAGGTTAGCAGATGCATGCAGTGCAGGATATACAATTTGTGTATCCCTAGGCAAAGGCCTTTGGCACAGCCCAGGCCACACCCCTAATTATATGTCCCACTCATAGCCTTGTCCATTGGTTCCTGGCTTACAAAGCACCCTTATCACATACAACTGCAAAAAAGCTTTGTAATGTGTTGGAGGCCTCTCTGGAATCCAAGGGTTTATGATAAGCAGCAAAGGACGACTAGGATTGCCACGTAGGGTGACCACGGGTCCCGGAACGTCCGGGACTGTCCCTTATTTCAGGGACATGTCCCGCGTCCCGGGTCCCCTTCAACCGGGACAATGAAGTGTCCCGGAATGAAGCCAAGCCGCCCTGAATGTCAGCCTGCAAGCGGTGTGTCACATCATGGACGCCGCTTGCAGGCTGACATCCAGGGCGGCAATGCAGCTTACCTGATCTCCTGGAGGTAAGCGCTCTAGTAATACAGAGCGCTGGGAGATGACATCATCTCCCAGCGCTCTGCATTACTGAGCACAGCGCGCGGGAGCTTCAGCTCTGTGCCGGAGGAGGCACAGAGCTCCCTCTTGACACGCCGCTAGACCACCAGGGACTCAAGGTAAGGCAATAGGGTGACCACGTCCCGGAATGGCAGAAGGGAAATGTGGTCACCCTATTGCCACGCAGCCGGTATTTTACTGGCAGGCTGGTAAAAAATTGGCTTCTGTCCAATGTTAAGTCTATGGAGGGAATGCCATGGCTGGTATTTTTTGCATAAAAGGTGGCAACCCTAAGGACAACAAACCCAGTAAATAAAATAATCATAATAAAGCGGGTGCAGTGACATTGAGATTGCTCTGTTCACTCTCCCCAATTCAGAATGTGGGTGTGGCCAGTGCTGCTGCGGTGTCTCTCAAAGTTTGTAACTGTAGATTGATAGTTGTAGATTGATAGCTGGAAAATCTTACCCTGCATGCATGGTGTAGCTTATAAGCAGAGATGATTAAATCCCTTATGGCTTGGCTTTAAATATCAGTCTTTTGAATTGCCTGGAAATTCAGCCAGTCTGTAAATCATATCTGGTGGTGTGAGAGAGTGAAAGAGAGAGTAAAAGAGGAAATTTCTCAGACTCCTGGGTAGGCCGGTAAAAAATTGGCTTCTGTCCAATGTTAAGTCTATGGAGAGAATGCCATGGCCAGTATTTTTTTTAAGAAAAGGTGACAATAAGCAACCTGCCCTTACTTAACCTTCTGGTGTGTCACACAGGCACACACACACACACACACACACACACACACATATATACACAAACATACAGGCACAGGGAAACAGCTTAGAGTGCCAAATTTAAAGGGGTGACTTAGGTGTGTTGGCCACTCCCACATTCTGAATTGTGGGTGTGGCCAAAACAATCTCAGTGTTCTCCAGAGAGAGATCTCCAACAAATTGGAGCTTGTTTGTACTTGCTTATTATAGTCCACGTGTATTTTCTATGCCAGGAAATAGTGGATGGGAATGGGGAAAGGTCCATTTAAAGAGTGTAGAATTGGCCATGGGTGCAGCTAAGAGCACTTACAATGCCTTGCTTAGGGTTGCATGGGATATAAGTCCACCCCGGCACATGCATACACACACAGTCAACTCATTTCTCCATGGACAGATATCGGCCAAAGCAATCTTATCACAGAAAAGTGTGCATTGGTGCACTTTAACACCTTAAGGATGTATGACGTGACAGGAAGCCACAGAATTGTGGGATGGCATCCCAGAATTCATTACAATGGGAAAAAAAGCAGTAGTCTTTAACGGCCACCCACCTTCAGATCAGGTGGTCATTAACGGGTTAAAGTGATCATATGCACTTGTACATACCCCAAAATACAAAAGTATAATTTGGAGATTGACATTTCAGTGTAGAAAATGAGCTATGTTGGCAGATTCGTATATACTTCCTAGCATTGTCTTAAAGGGAAAGAAATACTTAAACTCTTTTGCATGTTGGAATGGTCTCAAAAGGGTTAACTGCAAGTGCAGCGGCTCCACTGCTTCAACTTTCTGTCTATAGCATCTAATTAACATTCACTGGCTACATCACTTCTACATCTGCTGCAGCCCTCGTTTTTTCCGGAGTTAAGATTTCAATGGAATCCATTTTTCTTCCTGCTTAGGTTTGTTTTGTTATGACAAAACCGTGGCCTTCAAAATGTGTTCTTTTCTTTGCTTTTTTAATCTGTTATTTTGTTGTTAACTGGCACAAATAGAAGCTCTTGCAAGTGAAGAGCATCTGCAATATCCAGCACAGAATGCACTAATCAGAACATCTTTTGAGAAGTAACATGGAGTTCCCTCTACAGACAAGCAAAAGACATTTGCTCATCACAAGAGCAATTTATTTTAACCCAATTCTAAGCAGTAGCACATTTGCAGAAAGCTAGATCAAGGTGAACCTAACCTGCAGAAAATGAACTGCAAATTACTGATATCTCTAAGAGGCCTGAGTGACATGCAATGCATTGCAGATTCTACTTGAAGCAAACTGGTGCTTATAAAATAAAACATTAAAATGAATTCAATAAATGAATTAACTGGAGAATATTAATCTGTGCCAAAATGATAATGGTGGCTCCCCCTAGTGGACCACCGCTAAGATTTCTTGCTTAGCTAAACTACCTTCTGGGCTTTTGTAATGACTATAGTAAACAGCAATTTGTTATGAACTGATGAATCTTCATTCTGCAGTTATGCTTTCTCATCTGAAAATGTAGCAATTATTCTAACTGTTAAAGTTAGTTCAAGCCTGGATACCACTCACTAAGAGCTAATTGATATATATTGTATTTAAAAATAACATCAACCAAATATTTTATAATTGCCTAGCCCTCCTAGCTGTAAAGATTTATGAATCTATTAACTATATGACAAAGCTAGGAAGCAGACCACCTACTTAAGGAAAGACCACCTACGTGCCTCTTATTTAGGCTAGCTAACCCATTTAACACTAGCATCTCCCAATAATAAACACCCACGTAAATTGGTCGTGGCCAGTATGTATTAATTCTGTGTGAACTGTTTCCTTAATTGTAAAGAAACAGTAAACTTTCTTTTATGAAAAAACACATATTGTACAGTTTTTCCTGTTGAATAAAACAAGGATAATCCCATTGCTGGGAGATGCATCTTTATTACACTGTACCATTTTTGTTTTTTTTACTACTATTGTCCTCTAGTGGCCAGATTTCAGATAGGTATTTGGTTGCATTCTATGGTAGAGTTGAGTCACTGACAACAGTTCTTTATAGAATGACAGTAACAATCACTTCCTGTCAGTTTGAACTTTCAGGAAGTAACCTCCCTGGATTTCTGTTTCCAGAGACTATAACAGTTTTGAAGTGGTATTACTTTTGATTTAAACAACTCCCAGCAGGAAAAGCCCAATATAGATTTTCATAAAAAAAACAAAAAACTGTTTCTTTAACCCCTTAATGACACAGGACGTACATGTACGTCCTGTGTGGCTGTCACTTAGTGACAGAGGACGTACATGTACGTCCCGGAAATCCGGCTCCCCGCGTGGCTGCGCGCCGTTCGGGGACTCCGGATTATTTAAAAAAAATAAAAAAAAATGTTAGACGGGCGTTAAGTGACGGCCGCGTCTGCACGCGGCCGTCACTAAGGGGTTAATCTTTCATGTGTACTAGACATGATGTCTAAGGAGGGGGGAGTTAATTATTTTTGGAGGACATCAGGACCCCAAAATCCTCCCGCTAAAGTGATCAAAGATAACTTTTACAGAGAATTGTTTCATAGTAACCATTTAAATGTGTTCACTAGCCCATGTACAAATATATTAAGCCTTTAAGGACCAGGGGGCTTGGCGAACTCATTGTGAAGACCTTTGGCCTTTAATGAGTTAATGGGGCATCCAGTTTCAAGCACTTGTCTAGATTACAGTAGTTTATTCTCTTGACACTTCCCTTGACAAAGGTCAGGACAGGATGAAGATGTTGACTTGACATGGCAATAATATGTTTTTATTCTTTATTTCACTGACTTTTTGCTGCGCATTTGTACAATTGTGCGTGTTTGCACAATGTTTGGAATTCTGGAATAAAACAACTATACCCTACGGAAGAATTGGAAATTCTTGATTTTAAATGGAGTGTTTAACTCGATTAGCACCAGCGGGGTGTCCAACACCTGTTCTGGCACTCATAGGGTTAACAAATCAGCAAGAACTTGTCTCGTCTAGTGCTACTGGCATGTTCCATAATTGATAACTTTTAGTTTGTGGCTATAGTTCTTAGTAAGGAGCCAGTAACTGCTCTCTATTGCCCTAAATGGCTTCTATATGCCATTTTGGAGGTTAGATAACTGACCTATGTATCTTGGATAAACAAGTAAAATTTGTGGCAAGGCCTTTCAAATAGCCAAATACAGTTGGGAACTTAACAGTCCATATTGCTGCCTGTGAACAGTCTCTGGAACCAGAAAAACTTCCATGTTTCATGGCTGTCTCGTTGAGAAAGCCAATGGATTCACTTTTATGATCCTTGGATCAGTTGTCTAGAAAGTGTCAGGCAACCAAATTCACCTCAAGGGCCACATATGTGACCCTCAAGTGCACCAAAGGCCTACACATTATGATTACAAATTCAAAACAGGAACTGAAAAAAAGTTTATACCCTTGGATGCTAGAGGGATTTCAAACTCTTTGCAATGAGTGTGGTTGCCTTTCTAGCACCCAAGGGGTTAAGGTGGAAGAGTGAAACTATATTGGCAGACATACTCTGAGGTAAAAGATAGAGGATTTAGGAATTTGTTTTTTTTTGGGGGGGGGGTTATTTTTATATATGTGCATATTTTTTTGTTTGTGTGTGTATGTCTATGTTTGTGTATGTGTGTGTGTGTGTGTGTCTGTGTTGGTGTGTGTGCTTGAGTATGTGAGCATGTGTGTCAGTGTTTTGTTTTTTTTTAGTGTGTTATGTGTGTGTGTGTGTGTGATAGAGGAAGTGGGTGTCTGTTTGAATGTGTCTAGGTGTCTGTGTGTGTGGTGGAGAGAAATAGACTCCTCCTCCCACTGTATAGACTGAGAACAGACTTGGGGCTACAAGAGAAGCATGTGAGGGCCACATACAGCTCTGCAGGTGCCTATTGCCCAGCCCTCTCTAGCAGATCAGCCAGACTTTCCAGCCCTGTCCCACCTAGAACATCATATCCGCTTCTACAACAAGTCACCTGCCAAAAGGATATTATGGCCATAAGATAAAGAGGATACATTCTGGAGCACACCAGCTGTTCAGTATAAGACAAATACATATTACTGTTGACTTAAAAGATGTATTTTAACATCCTGAATCCCTGAGAAGTCTTTAGTGCATTGTTTCACAATATGTTGAAGACCTCTCTTGCATTCAACAGGTTAAAACTCCATTTCAAATAATGGAAATTTTAATTTGCCCCCTCCAGTGTTCTTGGTTTGTTCCAAAATTGCTCCTCTATTTATTTATTTATTTTTAACAGCTGTGAGGGCTGAATACATTATTCTGAAGAGGTGCAATTCTGGAACAGACCAAAAGCACCATAAAGGGTAAATATAAATTTCCAGACTGTTCACAGGCTTAACTGTGACTTTAACTATTCAGTGCCTGATAGGTCTCCAATGTAATGGAAATCAAAGAGGTAGAGACCTTTCAGGTATTCAAGGGGGGAGATGCAATAAGGTGAGATAGGAGGGTGATAAAGTGTCAATTACATATCCAGATCCTAGGTTGTTCTATGGAGCCAATGCACTAAGATTTCTAAACCTTTGGGGATCTTAGTGCATGGGCTCTATAGAATAACATGGGAATGTATCACCTCTTTATCACTCCTTAGTGCATAACCCCAAGTAGATAAAATCCAATTTAAATCATAGGCATACCTCCCAACATTTCAAATTGCCAAAGAGGGACACGTGTTTTAGGGGGAGTGGCTGGAGGTGTGGCTATTTCATGACCTATTGACGCCTCCTTGTGTAACCTAATAAATGACTTCTAACAAGACCAAAGTATTTTATTTACACACACTAATTTATAAACACATATACTGATGTTTAACCCCTTAGTGACAAATGACTTACCAGGTAAGTCATGAAAAAATGTCAGTTAGTGACAGACGACTTACCTGGTAAGTCCAGGAAGTCATTCACTATAATGGAAAAAAAAAAAACCATTGTCATTAAGTGCCGGCCACATGCGCATGCGGCCGGTCACTAAGGGGTTAAACAAACAATAATGTGAGTTTTATTGCTGTGGAGCAATGTGATACCCTTATATACACACCACACAATCTGGTTTCCTAAAAAGAGGGACATCAGGGTGGGAAAGAGGGACAGAAGGATTTGGGTCAAAAAGAGGGACTGCCCCTCCTAAAGAGGGACACTTGGGAGGTATGCATAGGGCACTGTCTTTTCTGCCCCATGTAGATGCTGATTTGCTCCAGAATTGTCCTATTTCATTCTCTAAGGCCCATATTCAATAGGCCATTTCTGGAGTAACCCAACAGCATAGAAGGGGTGAAATGAAAATCATCAATTATATAAATAGAACTTCTAACCCCTTGAATGCTAGAGATGTCTCTAAAGCATTTCAAGGCAATGTTTGAGACCTCTCTATCTTTGAAGGGGCTAAATGTTCTATTTGAGAATGTTAGGAATTTTCATTTGCACCCTGTGGTTCAATTAGTTTGCTCCAAATTTGCACTGCTTTAAATTACTGAGGAAGGCCTTTCGTGCCTTAAATACCAGAGATTTGCAGAGCATATGTTGAACATTCCTCTTTCACACAAAGGGTTAATGTCTGAGACAGAATGTACTGAAATCAATTATTTACTTTATTTATGTGCATAAATGTATTTTCAATAGCATCCATATTCTTTCACTCCATATCTGATAAACTCCAGACCAAATATACATTTTCTTATTCACAAATTCATGTTTTGATGACAACAATAGAATATTACCTGATAATCTGAGTATATTTTCATTTTTAGAACAACCATTACATGGTACAGCGAGCAGTGTGTGCATGGCCTATTTGCTTTAAAGTAATATTTGTTTAATACTTTTGATGCACATCTGTATTATAAATGAAACTCTTCTTACCCAGTTCATTAACATTTATTAGGCTGCACATGAAGTATTTACAAAGAAAAGTAACACCACTTGTCTAGGATAAACTGTATAGCTCACTTGGCCACATATATCATACCTCCCAACATTTCAAACTGCCAAAGAGGGACACTTGTGTTTTATGGGGTGTTTCTGGGGGTGTGGCTGGTGGACGAGGCATTACCAAGAATTTTTAGGCTATTTCTTGACCTACTGACATCTCCTTGTGTAACCTAATAAATGACTTATAACAAGACCAAAGTATTTTATTTACACAGACTAAATTATAAACACACATACTGACCTTTAAACAAACAATAATGTGAGTTTTATTGCTGTGGAGCAATGTGATTCACTTATTTACACACCACACAGTATGATCTCCTAAAAAGAGGGACAGGGTGGGAAAGAGGGACAGGGGGATTTGGGTCTAAAACAGAGACTGTCCCTCGTAAAGAGGGACACTTGGTAGGCATGATATATAAAGGGCAAAACCATACTACAGGGGGGACAGGGGCCCCCATTTGCTCCAGGGTGCAATAGATTCTAGTTATGCATCTGTGAAAATATTTTTGTGTTAGGGTGCCCAAAACCACATTTGTCTTTGTGCTCTCCATTGATTAGTTATGCCACTGATAAAAGTATACCAATTTTGGAGCAAATCAACTGCACAATAGGGGAAGAATAAAAATTCCAAATATACCTACTGATTTAAATAGGATGCTAGAGTGGCCTCCAATACCTTGCATTGCAATGCATTAGTATCTGTCCAGCATTTGCAGCGTTAAAAAAATATTTAAATCAGTGGGAATTTTTATTTGCACCATAATGTGGTGTTGTATTGACCCAGAAATGGCCCATTGCATCTACAGTACTGTATGTAACACAACCATGGGAAAGGGCTTAATTCAGGGGTAGGCTACATGAGGCCTTCAGGCTGCTTAGGACTACAGACCACATGGAGGAGGGGAGGTTCCAAACCTATGAGGAGAAGATCCAAATCCCTTTTGCCCATAAAATGAAACAAGAAAATAAACAAAACCAATTCTGGCACACATAAATGTACTTTGTGTCAATAAAATGGCACCTATCAATAATCTCTGCAACATTTTAGAACCAATCATAATATAATTAGTCAAACTGCAGGTAAAAATCATATAGCATCTGGGCCAGATTTTAATCCTTGGCTCCCTTAAACATGGCATTCTTGTTGCCTCTTGCTCCTCCTATGACCACGCCCCTCACTAATTACATCAGCCCACCCTCAGACCCATTAACATTTTCTTTACACTGAAAATAGCCTTAACTCATAAGACGTAAACACAATAAAAGATCTTAACTAACTGAAGCTACAAAGCATACACCCATAACTCAGCACAGTGTGTGTGGCCAGCATGACTGATCTATTCCTCACAGTATGACACTCTAGGCAGTTGCCTGCTCTGTCTAATGGAAAATCCAGTCCTGTATGGGTCTCAGAGTATTTTTCAGATTGTGATAACTTTAAATGTACAAATTGTACAGTAAAACATGGTATTCTGTTCTGTGGGCTTCATAGATGCTTATTCATCTGATCTTCAAAAGTTTCTGAAAAGGAACATCTTCGCTTTAATGTTGGTTTGTTAAAGGTGCCACAAGCATTATTATTTTAATAGCCTCAAAAAATAAATCGTAAAGATAAAAACATGAGTTTTATAAATTAATTTCCGCTGGTTGCTGTGGAAACAGAATGCACAGGTTATAATACGAGTTCTTCCACCAGATCCCAGGAGTTGATACTTTTTGTTTTCTTGTTTTGAATGAGTAGAAGCTGATGCAGACAGTACTGTTAAACTGTCTCTCTTATGTACTACTCTGAAGCACTACAAAATGTGATGCACTGATACACTGTCTCTCTTATGTACTACTCAGAATCACTACAAAATGTGATGCAGTGCAGTTGTAGTCCAAATTTTGTGAAGTACTAGTGCATATTCCATTGGATACTCTATATTTCAAGACAATCAGATGTCCCCATTTTCTGGGGACACCCCCCTGACTCAGAAATGTCCCTGATGACTTTACTACCAGTTTATGTTTTATATTTAAAGGAGCAGTAAACTTTTTTATGATAACACATATTTTACAGAGCATTTCCTGCTGAATAAAGCAAGGTTTCTCCCATCGCTGTCAGATGTTTTATTCAAAAATTATAGCAGTTTAAATAATCATGAAGTGAATTTACTGTGTTTACTTCCTGATAGTTCTAACTGACAGGAAGTGACAGGCAGTTTCTATCACATTCTATGGAGAACTGTATGTCTCTGACTTTTCTGAATTTTCTCTCCATTAGAATCTAACAGGAAATCTAATTAGAATTTGACCACTAGAGGGCACCGCTAATGTAAAAAAAACATGGGTTTAAACTGTAATAACTCTGGAAATATAAATATCTCGGCAGTGGGAGTACCCTTATTTTACTCAATAGGAAAATCCCTACAATATATATTTTTTCATAAAAAAAGTTTACTGCTCCTTTAATGTCATTTGTTGTCCTGTGTCTCATTTTACTTGTGACGTCACCATTCTTGCTAATCAGGCACTGCACAAGTTGTCCTCTAATCACTGTCAATGAGTGTTTATCTGACCAGAGAACACTGTCACTGTTCTGCATATATAATAAGCATACAGCTCAGATATGTATTTGTCAGAAATACATAAATGTGAGACTTCCAGGAATACTAGGTGCTATAGGTTAAATATCTACCATTGGACCAGCATGGCAGATTATGGTCCATGCTTGGTTTGCTATAGTGCCCTTCATCCTGTAGTGGACTGACAATGAAATGACAATGGCTATAGCTTAGTTTAGCAGTGAGACAGCTTGGATGGTTATTGCACCAGCAATGGCAAGATCAGCTCAGCCTGCCATCCTTCTGAGGTAGATAACTGAGTACCCACAACAATCTCAGTGCAACCTTCTCCATAAAACACTTTCACTAAAAAAATATATATGTATGTATATATATATATATATATATATATATATATATATATATAAAGAAAGAAGGTAAGAGATAGTGTGGCACCAATAATATACATTAAACAAACAATATGACATTAGTAATAATAAAGAGACTTCCAAGGCTGCTGCTATCCACTCGGTCCTATAGCACAAAAGGACTTACTAGAAAAAAAAAACAAAGACAATATAAAAGAGTGAGTGCGGAACAGTATATGTGATCACCAAAAAAATAAAAAAAAAATATAGGGAGCATAAAATTGAAAAACTGGGTAGCTCATGGTACAATGTTCATCACCGAGTAGGTAATGCAGTAGATTTTAAATAAAAATGCACCCAGAAATCAGAGGGAAAATAAGTATTGCACTTAACTTACTAAGGCATTTAGCTCCAGCTTAGTTTTTGTTAGTCACCTAAAGAAATAATTCTTATTTGTATTACTTACAAAAAATTCACATAGAAATACAATACATGCATTTTTGCATTCCTGGGGCATTTTATTACCACTACAGACTTTTCTTCAGACTTTGAGGGCCTGAGGTGTCCCTTCTGGCCCTTAAAGGGATCGTAATGTTTCAAAATAAAAGCAGCTCCAATTAATCTTCATAGTATTTGGGCCATGGAGTTTGTTATTTCAATACTGTCAGAGTTGTAGTTCAAGAGTAAATGAATGATAAAGTATCCCCTTTCCACCCCTTTTACTGATGTAACACTGCTCACCTCAGCAAGGTAGTGTCCAGATGGATCTTAGAGAGGAACAATCTTCAATTAGCATAAGGAAAAAACCTGTCAAGCAGGGTTTTCCTTATGATCACAGTGAGAAGATTGTCCCTTGCTGGGAGCTGTCTGGTTCCAGGACCAGATTCCACATCTGAGGGGAGTTGGCTTATACTAGGTAAAAGGGGAGGGAGGGGGATACTTTATCATTCAATTACTCTTGAACTACAGCTCTTCACAGTATTGAAATAACACTATCCATGGCCCAAATACTATGAAGATTAATTGGAGCTGCTTTTATTTTGAATCATTACTATCCCTTTAAAGGATTAACCCTTTGAGTGCCAAGTGGGTACATTGTACGAGTTTGGACAGCTGTACCCGCTGTGCCAAGCTCGTACAATGTACCCACTAAAATGCGGTCACTGCATGAGCCGGTATAACCGGCATGCAGTGGCCGCATTTTAAAAAAAAAAAATGTGGGCAATCGTGGGGGGACATGAGGATCACTCCTCATGTCCCCCCTGTTATTGATCTCCCAGCCGATCGCGCTGGGAGATCAATAAAAGAAGAGGAGAAGCGCAGCTGAGGCGCAGCTTCTCCTCTTCCTTGTCTCCTACCCGAACTTCCGGGTAGGAGTGGGCGGGACCGGGGGAAGCCTCCCAACGTCATCAGTGACATGTCACTGATGACGTTGGGGAAGTTTCCCCGGTCCCATTCACTCCTACCGGTGGTAGGAGTGAAAGGCAGGAGAGCTTCTGCTCTCCTGCAGTCGCCAAATTGGTCTCCCAGCCTATCGGCTGGGAGATCAATTACTTAGGGGACACCAGGAGGGGTCCTGATGTCCCCCACGAGGTCTGAATAGCTAAAAAAAAAAAATAATAAAAAAAAAAAAACAATAGTAACCCTGTGAGTGCCGCAGTGGTCCCCAGCACATTGCTTTGCAATGTGCTGGAGACCCTTGTAGCACTCACAGGGTCTTTTCTTTGGGTTTTTTTTTTAATTTTTTTAAAGACCTCATTGGGGGGATCAGGGGGGATCCTGATGCCCCTCAATGAGGTCTATTATTAAAAAAAAAAAAAATACATTTTTTTAACCCTGTGTGTGCCACAGGGGGGGGTCAAATGCACCCCCCCCCTCCTGTGGCACACACAGGGCTTCTATCATTACTTTGTTACTAGAGATTGTTGGGGGGCCATCAGGATTTGTCCTGATGGCCCCCCAACAAGCTCTGATTACAAAGTAATAATAAAAAAAAAAATTAACCCTCTGAGTGCCAGAAGGGTCCAATGCATTGCTTTGCAATGCGCTGGAAACCCCTTTGGCACTCACAGGGACATTTATTTTGATTCCTTTTTTTTTTTTTTTTAAGACCTCGTTGGGGGGAATCAGAGGGGTCCTGATACCCACCAATGAGGTCCATAATAAAAAAAAAAGTAAAGAAAAAAAAATTAACCCTGTGTGTGCCACAAGGGGGGCCAATGCAGCCCACCTTCTGTGGCGCACACACAGGGCATTTATCATTACTTCGTTATCAGAGATTGTTGGGGGGCCTTCATGATTGGTCCTGATGGCCCCCCAACAAGCTCTGATTACCAAGTAATGATTAAAAAAAAAATTAACCCTCTGAGTGCCAGAAGGGTCCAATGCATTGCTTTGCAATGCGCTGGAGAGCCCTTTGGCACTCACAGGGACATTTATTTTGATTCCTTTTTTTTTTTTTTTTAAGACCTCATTGGGGGGAATCAAAGGGGTCCTGATACCCACCAATGAGGTCCATAATAAAAAAAGTAAAGAAAAAAAATTAACCCTGTGTGTGCCTCAAGGGGGGCCAATGCAGCCCCCCTTCTGCGGCGCACACACAGGGCATTTCTCATTACTTCGTTATCAGAGATTGTTGGGGGGCCATCATGATTGGTCCTGATGGCCCCCCAACAAGCTCTGATTACCAAGTAATGATTAAAAAAAAATTAACCCTCTGAGTGCCACAAGGATCCAATGCATTGCTTTGCAATGCGCTGGAGACCCCTGTGGCACTCTCCGGGTCCCCTGTTTGTGGACATATATATATATTTTTTTACTAAGACCTCATTGGGGAGGGATCAGGGGGTCCTTATGCCCCTCAATGAGGTATATAATAATAAAAAAAAAAAAAAATAAAACACAAATTAACCCTGTGTGTGCCACTAGGAGGGGAGTTCAATGCCGACCCCCTTCCTGTGGCACACACAGGACTTTTTATCAACACTGGTAGTCACAGATCTCCCATACACACTATCAAACACTGCCCCACCATCCTTGCTCCTCTGCTCATACCCACACACACTGCCTAATCCCTCACCCTCCCACATACTTTGTTACACTTGTAGTCACAGGTCCGCACGTACACCGGCTGACGTCCTAGCTTCTTTCATCTGTTAGCCATAAAATCACACATACACTGTTTGCTTTACCATTTCTGTTTCACTGGTAGCTACGCTCCTGTAGCGTAAATTAGTATGTCAACCCACAGCAGTGGGGTACCATTTTTCTTAGGCTGGCAAGAAGTCCTCCTAGGAAATCCCACGCCATTGAACCATTTTAGTATCTTTGAAGTGACTGATGTGTAAAACAAAATTTTATTTTTTCCTGTAGCACCACATTCTGGAAATAGTTGTGCCAACTAACTTAGGGGTAAAAAGGCAAGTGACCCCTCATTAGATGCGGCAGGTTGTCTTCTTTCCAAAATGGTATGGTTTATCTACCTTTTCTTCAATTCTGAAGGTGTTATAGTCATTTTCGTACAGGCAAGTCAGGTTTGAGAAAATGTTAGAAACATCAGAGGTTGTAGTAGGTGTAGTTTTCTACTTCTAGCACCCCCTAAGGTAGTTCAACTCATACCAATGGGGTGTCATTTGACTCCTAAGAGCACTAGCAAACAAATGCAGTTGAAAATTCCATGGTTTTCACAGCGCTCCATACATTTGAAGGGGCAGAAATGTAAAAAAATGCAATTTTTTTCCTATATCGCCTCCTTCTGGAAACATTTATGCACACCAGTATTGGGGTAAGAAGGCAAGTGACCCCTCATTAGATGCGGCAGGTTGTTTTCTTTCCAAAATGGTATGGTTTATCTACCTTTTCTTCAATTCTGAATGTGTTATAGCCATTTTTGTACAGGCAAGTCACATTTGAGAAAATGTTAGAAACATCAGAGGTTGTAGTAGGTGTAGTTTTCTACTTCTAGCACCCCCTAAGGTAGGTCAACTCATATCAATGGGGTGTCGTTTGACTCCTAAGAGCACTAGCTAATGAATGCAGTTGAAAATTCCATGTTTTTTACAAAGTTCCATACATTTGAAGGGGCAGAAATGTAAGAAAATGCCTTTTTTTTTCACTAGCGCCACCTCCTGGAAGCATTTGTGCATACCAGCCTTTGGGTAAGAAGGCACGTGACCCCTCATTAGATGCGGAAGGATGTTTTCTTTCCAAAATGGCATTGTTTCTCTACCTTTTCTGCATATCTATTATGGTTATAACCATTTTAGTGCAAGCAGATAATTTCAAAAACAAAAGTGTCAGGTTTACGTACGTGTTCCTAGCACCCACATATTCTATGTTAACCCACACAAATAGGCTACCATTTTTCTCATGTTGGTAGCAGGTACTGAATACAGCAGGAAATGTTATGGTTTTCAAAGATTTTAGTATCTTTGAAGTGGTGGAAATGTAAAAAAACATGTATTTATTCCCATAGCGCCACCTTTTGGAAATATTTGTGCACTTCAGCCCAGGGGGTAGAAAGGCAAGTGACCCCTCAATTGATGCGGGAGAATGTCTACTTTCCAAAATGGTATACCTTTTATACCTTTCCTTCATGTCTCTAACAGTTATGGACATTTTAGTACAAGCCGCCATTTTCGAAGAAGCAAACAGGTAGGTGTAGTGATGTGCTTCTGGCACCCCTAAGGTAGGTCGACTCATTCCAGTGGGGTGTCATTTTTCTCCTAAGAGCACTAGCTAATGAATACAGTTGGAAATGCCATGGTTTGCACAAATTTCAGTACATTTGAAGGGGCAGAAATGTAAGAAAATGCCTTTTTTTTTCATTAGCGCCACCTTCTGGAGGCATTTGTGCTCTCCAGGCTTGGGGTAACAAAGCAAGTCACCCATCAATAGATGCGGCAGGGTGTCTTCTTTTCAAAATGGTATGGTTTGTGTACCCTTTCTTCACTTCTGTAGTTGTTATAACCATTTGGGTACAGACAAGTAATGTTTGAGAAAATGTTAGAAAAATTTGAGGTTGTAGTAGGTGTCATTTTGCACTTCTAACGCCCCCTGAGGTAGTTAAACTCATACCAATGGGGTGTCATTTTTCTCCTAAGAGCACTAGCTAATGAATACAGTTGGAAATACCATGGTTTGCACATATTTCAGTACATTTGAAGGGGCAGAAATGTAAGAAAATGCCTTTTTTTTTCATTAGTGCCACCTTCTGGAGGCATTTGTGCACTCTAGGCTTGGGGTAACAAGGCAAGTCACCCATCATTAGATGCGGCAGGGTGTCTTCTTTTCAAAATGGTATGGTTTGTGTACCCTTTCTTCACTTCTGTAGTTGTTATAACCATTTGTGTACAGACAAGTAATGTTTGAGAAAATGTTAGAAAAATTTGAGGTTGTAGTAGGTGTCATTTTGCACTTCTAACGCCCCCTGAGGTAGTTAAACTCATACCAATGGGGTGTCATTTTTCTCCTAAGAGCACTAGCTAATGAATACAGTTGGAAATACCATGGTTTGCACATATTTCAGTACATTTGAAGGGGCAGAAATGTAAGAAAATGCCTTTTTTTTTCATTAGTGCCACCTTCTGGAGGCATTTGTGCACTCCAGGCTTGGGGTAACAAGGCAAGTCACCCATCATTAGATGCGGCAGGGTGTCTTCTTTTCAAAATGGTATGGTTTGTGTACCCTTTCTTCACTTCTGTAGTTGTTATAACCATTTGTGTACTGACAAGTAATGTTTGAGAAAATGTTAGAAAAATTTGAGGTTGTAGTAGGTGTCATTTTGCACTTCTAACGCCCCCTGAGGTAGTTAAACTCATACCAATGGGGTGTCATTTTTCTCCTAAGAGCACTAGCTAATGGATACAGTTGGAAATACCATGGTTTGCACATATTTCAGTACATTTGAAGGGGCAGAAATGTAAGAAAATGCCTTTTTTTTTCATTAGTGCCACCTTCTGGAGGCATTTGTGCACTCCAGGCTTGGGGTAACAAGGCAAGTCACCCATCATTAGATGCGGCAGGGTGTCTTCTTTTCAAAATGGTATGGTTTGTGTACCCTTTCTTCACTTCTGTAGTTGTTATAACCATTTGTGTACAGACAAGTAATGTTTGAGAAAATGTTAGAAAAATTTGAGGTTGTAGTAGGTGTCATTTTGCACTTCTAACGCCCCCTGAGGTAGTTAAACTCATACCAATGGGGTGTCATTTTTCTCCTAAGAGCACTAGCTAATGAATACAGTTGGAAATACCATGGTTTGCACATATTTCAGTACATTTGAAGGGGCAGAAATGTAAGAAAATGCCTTTTTTTTTCATTAGTGCCACCTTCTGGAGGCATTTGTGCACTCCAGGCTTGGGGTAACAAGGCAAGTCACCCATCATTAGATGCGGCAGGGTGTCTTCTTTTCAAAATGGTATGGTTTGTGTACCCTTTCTTCACTTCTGTAGTTGTTATAACCATTTGTGTACTGACAAGTAATGTTTGAGAAAATGTTAGAAAAATTTGAGGTTGTAGTAGGTGTCATTTTGCACTTCTAACGCCCCCTGAGGTAGTTAAACTCATACCAATGGGGTGTCATTTTTCTCCTAAGAGCACTAGCTAATGAATACAGTTGGAAATGCCATGTTTTTCACAAATTTCAGTACATTTGAAGGGGCAGAAATGTAAGAAAATGCCTTTTTTTTCATTAGCGCCATCTTCTGGAGGCATTTGTGCACACCAGGCTTGGGGTAAGAAGGCAAGTTACCCCTCACTAGATGCGGCAGGTTGTCTACTTTTCCGAAATATATAGTTTTATATAGTTATTCCACTGTTTTAGGGTAGTTTTACCACAAAAACCCTAGAATGCGCATATTAGTTTATAAAGTTGAAAATGTCATTTTGCGCTGCTGGTGATTAGGGCTCTACGCTAGCCATGGACGTAGGTAAAACTATACAAATTTGGTATTTTTTTACTCAGGGGACTCGAGGCTTTTTCAAATAATTTAAACTTTTTCAATCAAGGTAAATATTTTTGATACATAGTATGTGATTTTAGCAAAATGAGTAAATTTTCACTTTTTTTTGTCATTATGACATCATAGCTTTTTGCACGATGTAAAATTCTCTTCATGTAAGGTATCACAAGAAAGCTCAATTCGTTCTGAAAAAAACAATATATAGTTTTCCATATGTAACTAAAAATCCCCAGAGGAAATCAAGCCTAAACGGAAGGATAGCAAAAATGTTGAAAAAGTGTCTGGCCTGCAGGGTTCAGAAAATGGCCCGAGCCTCTGGCACTGAAGGGGTTAAAGCAATGATAATTTGTATTACTGTTTTTAAATTTTTTGTTACAAATGTGAATTTTTTTGTATTAACATTTCTTAGAAATGATTAAAATTTGTATTAAAACAAAAAGAGAACAAGGAGTGCTCCAGTATTCTTAATATATCTATTCAATTTATATGAAATACAATGTACAATATACATTGAATAGATATATTAAGAATACTGGCGCTCTTCTTGTTCTCTTTTTGTTTGCATATTATTTAACCTGCTCTCTATTGGGTTATAGGATAGTAACAACCTATATTCCTTTTATATTATTTGCTCTGAAGGTCCTGTGGAAATTGGCACCCACCTTCTCCAATTGTTTCCTATTAAAATTTGTATTAACATTGTTAATGCTTTAGAACTATTAGAATTGTCTGTAAGCACAGTACATTTTTTGATCAAAAATGCAAATTTTCTTAGGGATTAATTCACAGTTGCTATCGTTATTAATGGGATCTAAATCACTATTTGTTTTGCTTTTCATTTTTAAAGCACAGTTTTGTTAAATATTGAGTACTTGTGCCCTGAAATGTGCTAAGGAGTATGTATTAATAAACATAGCTTTCCATGAGAGTAGATAGATGAGGGGAAGTAGGATCTACCAGTAGAACTCCTCTTCTGCGCTAATATGTTGGTGCCAAGGTTTTGCTGAGCGGCTCTATTCTGCCTATTGATTCTGATGTCTGAGCTAATCCAGTGCTCTGATATCCACTGCTGCTGTCTTCTGAGTTTCTGGCTCAGGCTGAATCAGCTGACCTCTCTGATTGCTCACCTGACTGTTATCAGCCAACCCTCCCAGGGTATTTAAAGCGGCTTGGCTCACTTCCTCATTGTCTTTGTGTTTGTTTGCTGACATGTTGCTGCTGGTTGCTGTGGATTTTCCTGCATTCCTGTTTGCTGTGTTCAAGACCCTTGGCTTGTTCCAGACTTCACTGACTTCTGTGCTTCTGACCCTTGGCTTGTTCCTGACATCGTGGACTTCTGGACTCCTGACTCCAGCTTGGCTGAATACCTGTCCTGGTTCCTGACCCTGGCTTGTCTATTGATTTATGCTCCTGGATCACAATTCTGTTTGTTTATTTCTTTAATAAAGGTGTTTTGCATTCTTACCTTTTTGTGTCCTGTCTGGTTCCTGGTCCATAACAGTTGGCCTAAATTTCTTGTGGCTGAAATTCAGAGTTTTTATAAACAAGTATGAGATGGGTTGCCACATTTCTCTCTACATTAAAATGATCTGATGATATTAGAAAGAAAGGGCTAGCTTGAAGGTTCATAATATTCTAGTGATATATGTCAGTAAGGTTTATAATAAAATTCCCCATTATAGTTTTAGACCCAGTGTAATGAAACAGAATCACAGAAACAGAAAACAATATATTGCATGTAAGCATTACGTATTGCTAAATAGCTAATGAGTAAGAGGTGCTAAATCATAAAATGCCCAACACTTTGAGATGTTTTCTCCAATATACTTTTACATATACCTGGGAACTCTCCAGATCATGCTCCAGTTTTTATATTTAATTACCAGGTATGCAGGGACAGAGGCTGATTTTCAGGGCTCAGTTAGTTCCCTTGTAGCTCCACCCATGTCACTGCCAGGTCTGGTCACTCTCTATCCTGTTCTTCCCATTTTAAGGGCAAACCAGCCTTCCCTCCTCCCAATCCCACCCAATCAAGCTCCACCCACTTTTGGACACTTAGTAGACATCTGGAGGGCCAGGACAAGAAGGTTCCAGGTATGACCATGATACAGCACAAGAACATACCGTAGCTCAGTGAGGCTGATGTACTAAGGAACTGGATGCATTCTGAGACAAACCAGCTGTACCATAGTGGATACATAAAAAATGCCCGTTGATTTAAATAGGACTTTTAACCCCTTGAATATTTTATAGATTATCAATGTGTCGGAAACCTCTAGAGCATCCAAGGGGTTTAAAGACCCATTTTAATAAATGAAAATTAGGAGAATAGTATTTTTTCTGTAATGCGCAGTTGGTTTGCTCCAGAATTGTTTAATGTTTGTTAATACATCAGAATTAGTTTGTAGTATGTTGCAATCAAGTCTGTTTAAGTTTAATCCCCTCCATAAGTCTGTAAAGTAGTTTAAATAAAAGCCATACCCTTACAATTATATTCTGCAACACATCCTTTCTTCTAGTTTGCACGGCAGATAATTAAAGAATGCAAACTAAACATCTAAAGATGTTGACATTTCAGGATGAAGAGCTCTCTGTAGGACTGGGCTACAGGCTTTATACAAACAAAGAGAAAGCATAGGTCTTTCTGGCAGCGCAGGACTAGGCATTGATGTTTTATGATGATGGCTGAGCTAAGTGGTAAACAACAGTGATGATCAGGTACAACCTGAAAACATAGCATATTGGCAGATTGTCCATCTGGGTGCCTGAAAGCTGAATATGGCTCTCAAGAGGTGCTTTGAGATGTGGTGCTTAAAGTGGAACTAATACCTCATGACACCTTAGGGTCATTTGAAAGAGCTTTCAGAGTCACCAATGTGTTAGCAATTTGATAGTTAGAATAACAATTCAGGACATACTGTAGTTAACGTTATTTTTGTTCCAGTTTATGCTAGTTAGGCAATACAGGATGGTGCAGCTGTGTGCCAAACAGAGATGGGCGAAAAATCTGGGCTGGAAATTTAGCAAAAAATCACCACAATTTCTCTCTTTTCCATGAAATTTCCAGCACATTAAAAATTAATAATTTTTTTATAACTCAAATACATTTTCAGGGATATCTTTTCTATCTTCTGCCTATTTCCAAGAATTCTCACAGCCATGCAGACTCGATGTGTATGGTTCTATTACTACCAGTGCTGCTGGACAAGGCTGGGGCTCCTGGGAGGTCAGTATTTGTGGTTCTTGGGCTACCAGTTCACTTGACAAGGCTGTAAGGTCTATGTATGTGGTTCTGTGGCTACCTGTGCAGTAAGAAAAGACTGAGTAGGAAGCATGTGTGGTTCTGTGCTACCTTTGGACAAGGTTGGGATGAGGAGCAATGAGAGACTCTCGAACTCTTTCCAGACTACAACTCCCATCACTCCCTGCCAGCTGATAGCTTGCAGGGAACGATGGGAGTTGTAATCTAACAGCAGCTGGGGGGCTAGGGGGAAGTACGTGTTTCTGTATCTATTAGTGATGTTGGACAAGGCTGGAGGGTCAGTATGTGGTTTCATGACTACCAGTGCAGTGGGACAAGGCTGTGGTGGCAATGTATGCTT
This sequence comes from Rhinophrynus dorsalis, assembly GCA_037306005.1. Lineage (NCBI taxonomy): Eukaryota > Metazoa > Chordata > Amphibia > Anura > Rhinophrynidae > Rhinophrynus > Rhinophrynus dorsalis. The sequence goes on along the minus strand of CM074724.1, from coordinate 142,687,101 downwards.
ATCTGGATCCCACTGCAGTAGAACATGGCTGGGGTTAAGTTTGCGTTATTCTATAGCTATGGAGGGAAAAAGCAGGTACAAAGCAAGGGTCAGTATGTGTGGTTCTATGGCTACCAGTGCAGTGGGGGGGTCTTAGTGGGAGAAAGTGGAAAATCTGACTTTTTTCAGAAAGTCTCTTGCTCAGAGCAAAATGGCATTTTCTGCCTGTTTCACTTTTGAGGTGAAAACATTTCATCAATCTCTAGTGCTGAATACTAATATTCTATGCTTCTCTGCCTCCCAACTGCCACTCCCTTATATCCTTCCTTCTGCTTATTTTACTAAGTAGAGAAATGGGGTTCATGACAAACCTCTCTACAGTCAAAAAACAAGATAAAAAAGTTTGTTTGTAACGCTCTGAGTGCCAGAGCATGAAGGAGTGGAAGTTAGAAGTGAGCTGTGTAGAATGTTAGCATTTGGTGCATGGCTGTGCCATCCAATACTGTCTAACTAGCACAAACTGACACATGAATTAACCCCTTAAGGTCCAGCGATCCCGGGGTGTCTGGTCCTTTAAGGACCAGATAGACGAGTTCGACGTGCCGTCCCACGTGACTGATCACGTGGGGCGGCACGTAGAAAGAAGGACTGAAAGAGATCACTCCACTCTTGGAGCGATCAACTTCAGTCCACGGTATTACTCACCGCGCTCCTGCAGGAGCGCTGTGAGTAATAGTACGTGACGTACCAGGACCGTCACTGGTCGTTAAGTGCCGGACCAGCGTGACAGTCCGGGTATGTCACAGGACGCGAAGGGGTTAAGCTTAATATCTCATAAACCAGGGCCTCCATGTTTTTTCAGTTATTGGCTACGTGGTCAGAAATCCATAAGTGTGAGGGCAGTATTAATTTTTTTATTGATAACAATGGTGAAATATAGCCTGTCAGCTATTCAAAAATATGGACTTATTTATCAGATCAATTACAATACTTAATATTTAACTCTCTGCGTTACGAGAGAGGTATAAACGCATTGTATTGCATGCATTGGATACTTCTCTAACACTCAAAGGATTAACAGACAAATATTCTTGAACTGTACAGTACCAGCAGGAAGGGGCTAAGTCTTACTGGACTACTAGTTCATGTGTGCTAGTTAATTAAGTAAAGAAAATATTTTGTTTTGTTTTTTAAGGGGGAACATTCACATCGGGAAAACTTTTGAGCACTTGTTTAATCAGCTAAGAAGCATTAGGCAAGCGTGCTCTCTTTTGTTTTGTAACTTACTTCAAAGTTATCCACTTCCGCATACTGCGGCACGATGTAGCTGCGGCTCGGCTCTCAGGACTTCCCAGCAGTCTGTCATTCTCCTCCCTGCTGCTCCCGGGAGCGCATTCACACTTCACTTCGGTGTGGTGTGAACAGCTCCTAGCGTTACAGGAAGCGGTGACAAGCATTATACTGAGGTTGCAACCTCAGTATAATCTCCACTTCCTGTAACGCTAGGAGACGTTCATACCACACTGAAGTGAAGCGTGAACGAGCTCCCAGGGGCAGCTGGGAGGGAGGTGGGAGGAGAATGACAGACTGCTGGGAAGTCCTGAGAGCCGTGGCGCAGCTACAGTATGCAGAAGTGGGTAACTTTGAAGTTGAATATCTTAAAAAGAGAGAGCACGTTTGCCTAATGCTTCTTAGCTGATTAAACGAGTGCTCAAAAGTTTTCCCGATGTGAATGTTCCCCTTAAAATCACAGACAGGCCTCACCCTGGGGTCAAAAGGGCGCATTTGGCCAGTAGGCCTCACACTGGTCACCCATATCATAAACAATTATTTTAAATAAAGAAATCAGGTAGCATAACACATAGGTAATTGTGAAAGCTATTTCAAATGAACCTAGATTCTCATAATGTATTACTTCCACTTTAAAAGGTGTTTTGCACATACCAAAAGACTTCAGCTTTGAATACATTACATCATATTCAGTTCTTTAAATGCTACAGATACCTATAACAGAGGTTTTCAACCTGTGCCCTCAGGGCCCACTAAAAGACCACATCTTTATGAATTCTCTGCTTTAGCACAAGTGAGTTAATCCGAGACTCATTATTATTCACTTACGTGTTCTTCATCATAAATGTGCACATACTCACCATAACCTGGTTGATGTTTTGGCATATCTTTTTTTGTTCTAGTCCATAAACATCTAAAAATCCATATTTATGTATCACCAAACAGCAAAGTTGATGTAATACGAAGGAGAGGGGTTATGGAACAAAACAACTGAACCATAGAGAACACATAAACATTTACAAAATCCCTATGGCAGTGGTTCTCAGCCTTTTTTATTTTAGGGCACCCCTAATACACAATCTAGATTCTTTGGGGTACCCCTAACATTTTATGTATCATCGGTCAAGGGAGTTACAAACCAATCTGTAGTTATTCTTAGGTCTCACAATCAAGATAACCAAAACAAACATATTGTGCATAAAATGTTCCAAAAATATACACAAACGAAACTCAACATTTACATTTTTTCAGTGTTTTTATGGAAAATGAGGGGCACACTAAGTGGATGTCCGTGGCATACTTTAGTTTTCTTAACACATTGCTTTGCAGTTCCTTGAGGAACGCTATAGCTTACAACCCTGTCTAAATTAATATGAATTTGGGGAAATTGTACTTATCCCCTATGGTTCAATTGGTTTGGTTTAGAATTCTTCACATTCTTATAAAATTTGGCCTCAGATCATTTGCAGTAAGATAGCTCATTATTCAACATTAATTCATAAATACAGTCCTAGGTCTTTTTGTCTCACTCTGATTATATGATAAAAAATTCACAATAAATCTGAGGTACAGTATATAACTTGACATGTTGGTTTTGGAAAAATTTTAATGTTCAACAGTTGTGCAGTGTCTTTTAATAGCCTCACACTTAGAGAAGTCATGCACAGATTCAAAGGCCATTATTGTTCTTAACAGTGTGCTATAAAATCACAGATAATGTCTTCAATCATGACTTATGGTGTGCTATATTTGGTTTAATGGAATCACTCTAAAATATTGCATTATGGATTTCCCGCCAAAACATTGTATCCGGGACAATTATGGCTGCTGCATGCATATTTCATTCCACTGTAAAAGCTGAAAGCTTCAAATGCAGTACTACTGCTGCTATGGATTATGTCTGTAATACTAGCAATACAAAAAGATGCAAACCCCCTACCCAATAAAATATACAATTCACATATATAATAATGTTAAGATTAGGTCCTTAAAAGGAGGCATTTCTCAGACATTTCTCCTCAGTCAGTGCTCAGGAGCTGCTGACTGGCCACATTTTGGTATTTTTTAAACAGGTACTTAACAAATTAATTTGTTCACTGTATCGTTAAGCAAAATGTTTAGGTGTGTATTGCCCAGAAAACCTGCATTTGACAGTGTCTCTAGAAAATAAAAGTTTTACTGACTTGTTTTAGCTCCTTGTAAGAGGTAAATTTAATCGATGCCAAGAATAAAACTATGGTGGTGATTAGATGGATAAACTTTGATCTGTAATGTTAAGTCTAGAATTTCTGCACTTCAGAGTAAAGTACTTCCATTTCGTTGAACTGCTATATTAAATTAAACTTGACACATTGCCAGCAAACAACCCTTTGTAAGAGTCAATACAAGGCCTCATTGATTTAATACAAGACTACTTGTATGAAGAAAGCCTGTTTTAAGGTGTAAACAAATTATATCAACATGTCTATCATTCTATTCAAAATTTATAAAAATACAAATAATATAGTTTGCTGACACATCAGCCTATATGAAAAGAAAATATTTCAAGAGTTAATAGCCAGCGAGAAAAAAGAAACAGTCTCTTCTCATTAAAACATCAATAACCAAGACAACAGGTTTGAGGGTGAAGCAATAGCTTATAAATTGAATAGACCCACTTAGTTTGTTCAAAGCTAAGATGTCTTTTTCTTTTGTCGTCAAAATGCATGTTTTGCAAATGAGTCGATTAACATTTAAAAGGCCGTTCCTCATTCCTGCTTGGGGCCATCAGAGAGCAGAGAATAAAAGGATAGCCCAATTCCAGCCCCCCTCTCTGCACAGCCGGCTATATACATCATTTCACAGAAATTGATCGCTGTCAGAATATGAGAATCAAATGTGAAAGGCGCATAGAAAGCTTGTCTTCTTTATTTAATTTGATTTTTATTTTCAAGCGAAAAGTATTATTTTCTATAATATTTGAATAAAAATGTTGCATTTACTGAGCTCATTCTAAATAGACATGCAGAGCTATGCAGAATAGAATTAATCAAAAATAGGTGCAGAAATCAGACCAATAAGGTGATAGGAGCTAACACTGTTACATAAACTGACCATATTTCCTTGAGACAAAAAAACAGGACGGGGTGTGGGTCAAATCGACAGTGGGACTCCGTCACTCCGAGTCTGAACATAGTAAGCTGCAAACAGTGAGAACGCGTTTGTTCCATCTCTTACTAGTGGTGTTCTCTCTCTCTGGCCAAAAAGCCTGCCCCTGAAGTAAATCAGAATTTTCTCTCTTCGTCACTCACACTAGTGGTTTTACTGTGCTTACTGTACACATTGATTACCATAGAGTCTTATGACTTGTCGTCATATCACTGTCTAAGAGACTCTATGGTAATTTACCATAGACTTGAGCATCTTAGACAGTTCTGAGTCACTCTGTGGTAATCAATGTGTACAGTAAAACCACAGTAAAAACACTAGTGTGACGAAAGGAAGTTCCGATTTACTTTATCTCATGAGAAATAAACAAGCCGTGTTCAGTTTTTTACAAAAAAATTAAAAACTATATATAAGTTATATTAAAAAAATGGGACAAAATTGACATTTATATTAAAAAGAAGGGAAGGTCTGGAAATATGAAAAAAAAAAGTTCTGTACTGTTTAAAACGGTACATATGGTCAGCCTACTGTTACGGCTGTTGGGAAGAATGTTCAAAAACATCTTGCCAAAAAAAAAAAAATCAGGGATCTACCATGCTGTGAGAAGTTAACTTAAGAGTCTGGTGAAATTTCCCACTAAAAGGAGAACTTACTTCTCCACAGGGCAGGATTTACATCGCAGGCACCCCTAGGAAAGGCATTCTAAGTGCTCTTAGCTCCACCCATAGCCACACCCTCAGTTCCTAACATGGCCCCACCCCCATATCCTTCCACTATTTCCTGACACAGAATATATCCTTGGCCTATAGTAAGCAAAGCCAAAAAAGGCTTTAACTCCTTGGTTGCTACAGAGAAGCAATGCATTGGAGATCTTTCTAGCATCAAAGGAGTTAATAATGGTTTTAAAGGAGTATAAAACTGGCACAGGGACATTGAGTTTGCTCTGGCTACACCCACAATTCATCATGTGTGTGGCCATCACAGCTGAGGTGCCCCTCAAAATATGGACCTCTAGGCAGTTGCCTACTCTGCCTGTTGTGAAATCCAGCCCTGCCTCCCAATAATAAAGCACTCTTACCTTACCATGGCCAGATAATCAACTGTGAATGTTGCTATTGTTCCTTTTTTCAAGAGATAATATCTTCAATCAGATGTGGGTGTCATTATGTCCATGGATGTGGACATGACAGTGGCTAAAAGGACCACAGGAGTGGACCTCAAACTCTGCTCACCACACACACACACACTAATCTTAATCCTTTAAGCATACCTGGGACCTTGTTCATCTTGAACCCCCGGATAGGGCTCCTGTGCTACCAACAACAGGAAGTCAAGGATGGGATTTGTGTCATTAAGGGGTGGGGCTTAACAAGGTAGATAGGTGTTTGTGTCATAAAGTGGACAGGAAGTGAGTGGAAGTTAGCAAAACAGGGTGGGAAGGAGGAAAAGTGGGAGGGAAGTGGAAGAAACAGGGAGGGAAGCAGAAGATTCTCACCACTGAGGGAGAATCAGCCTCTGTCAATGGAGAGCCGGGGCAGATCCAGATAGTTTCTAGGTATGGTTTTAAGTAAAAGAAGTGTGTACAGTACTTTGTTTTGCAATGCATTGCTCACCACTCACAGCTAAATATCCTCTTATTATAGTGCATATAAGCTCATGGGTGTCCGCAGAGGGGGGCAAGAGGGTGTATTTGCCCCCCCTAAACGTGCCCCTTCCCTGGATAAACATAGGGGTTGGGTGGGCTGGCCATGGGATACATTATGGCTTTGCCTCCCCTTGGATAAATTTCTACAGATGCCCAAGTTAAGCTGAGGTAGACATAATTGTTTGTCTTCAGACTCCAAAACCCCAAACAGCTCTCACTGAATTGTCTTTGTGAAAGAAGGGAAGAGTTTGGTGTCCTGGATTCCAACAAGAAATATAATATCCTTCTCTGTGGAAAAGATATCCAGTATTAGTTAAACGAATGGTAAAAAAATATATATGTTGTAGGATTTATTCCCCTTAGTAATACAAGGGTACTCCCACTGCTGAAAGGTGTTTTATTCAAAAAGTTATTAGAGCTCAAACTTGAATTGTTTAGGTGCAGTATCACAGTTGCCTTAAATTGTACAGTGGGGCTATTGTTACACCATCCTATGGGCAGCTTTGGTCAATTGATCATAAATCTGCATAGGATGGTGTAGCAACAGCGCCACTGTACAATTTAAGGTGACTGTGATACTGCTCCTAAACAATTCAACTTTTTGAATAAAACACCCTTCGGCAATGGTAGTACCCTTGTTTTACTCAGGGGGATAAACACTACTATATATATATATATATATATATATATATATATATATATATATATATATATATTACATTTTAATAATCCCTTTAAAGATTATTTTTGGGGAACCAGGCCATCCTAAAACAATTCCTAGTGGCCATAGGGTTTTCTGCCCAGACAAAGGTAAGTATGGGTTTATTATTGGAGACATTAGTGTTCTTTTAAACCCTTGGGTGTCATCTCTAGCTCCACAGGGGATTCATTTGAATGTTCCCAAGAGAGATCTTCATCTTTCAATACAAAATATAAAATCAGACAGCCAACACACTGTAGACCACGCCAATGCAGACGTGCTGTAATCAGTTATTGATAGCCACCAGAAAACTGATAACTATAATAATGTTGTTGTCTCAAAGTTTGTGCCTTACTTATGGAACTTCACTGTGAAGAAATCCACTACACTACTGGAATGCGAAAACAATAAAATATTTATTTGTGATCGTCATTTCAGTGTGACCAAGAACACTTTCATCTTGACATATATGGCGAGATGCAGGAAACATGCGCAATTGCTATTTCCGGTGTGAAAACCATTAGCGAATAGGTTTACACATGATTTTGTAGAACTGTGCATGAAAAATCAAGATTAGCGAAGAGCTGCTCATATTTATATTTTGTGGGCATGGCCATGATTAACCCCTTAAGGACCAGCGGTCCTGGGACGTTTCCGTACCGTAAGGACCTCTTTGATCCTTGCCGACGCACCAGTACATGTGACCTGTTGTGTGTATCGGCGCACCACTTTGGGGCCTGAAAGAGATCGCTCCAGTATTGGAGCGGTCAATTTTAGGCCCTATTTTTACTTACAGCACTCCCGGTGGAGCGCTGTAAGTAAAAAGTACATGACGTACTATGACCGTCATTGGTCCTTAAGGGTATAAGGACCATGACGGTCATAGTACGTCATGTAGTCCTTAAGCATACCTGGGAATTCTCCGGATTTGGCCCGGAGACTCCGGTTCTGACAGAGCTTTACCGGGTCTCCGGGGCAGAGGCAGATTCCTCCGGATGTGGAGAGTTTCTATTGAAACTCTGCCACATCTGCTTTTTCTCCCGTTGTGCCTCCGTCCCCAGCCTTCTGTGTGACACATTTAAATCCCCCAACACTCAAGTTAAGCCCCGCCCCTTTTTGACACGATTAGCGTCATTTTTGTTACCCCCTGCTAAACAGGGGGTAGCCTCTGGGTAGCCCTCAACTGAAAGTTCCCAGGTATGTCCTTAAGGGGTTAACAAATCTGTGTGAATGGAGTAGCGAATGCACCTAATGCAGGATGTGCTATTGCGAACTAATTTATATGTCTGTGTAGTGTTGTCAATAAAAATATTTTTTAGTGCACAATTCAAGAAGAGTTAGGTATATGGATTCCTGGATTAGGACATGTGCAAAATCTGTCTGCTCACAAAAAAATGCATTTAGCAGATGCGAACATTTCGTGCATCCCACCATTAGAGAACAGCTCAGGTAAAGGCCCTGTTATACAGCTAATCTGAACACCACACCCATGTCGATACACTAGTCAAGGAGCAGTTCAAATTTTAAGACATCCACCAACAAGTATTAACCCCTTGAGAACCAGAGAGGTGTGCGAACCACTCTGGAACTCACAGGATTAAATATATGTTATTGAGTATAGTGGATATGGCAAAACAAATAGAAAATGTATCTACAATACAGCAGTAATGCTAAAGAAAGGTTTTACACATTATCAAAATACTGTCTGTATTATTACTGTATCAGTACAACAAAAATGCTAAATTGACAGACTAGGCAAAATTATTAAAAAAAAAAAGGAAAAAATAAAAAAAAAGATCAACAATAATATATATACAAATAATAAATATTGTCATTGTCAATTTCCCCTTCTACTGACTAACACAAAGTAAGATTTTCTTCAACTAGGCATCCAAATGTCAGATTAGTGTTTAACCATTAGGATTCCGTTGCTCAGATCATTGACCGGGTTCCAGCTTTCCCCTGTTTGAAAATTATTGCTCACTCTTTGATTCTGTTTAGACAAATGATACTTTTGTAAATTTCACCTTTTTTCTTCTTTAATAATTTTTACTTGTTCAGCCATTTGGTTTTGTCATTGTACTGATGAAAGGTTGACCATAAATAAATATTTTAGTAGAGAGAGCTTGCATGCTGATGTGTGTGTGTGATATTGCATGATGACTTGTGTGTGTGTCTCTATATGTGGGATAGCTTGCATGATACAATTGTGTGTGTGTGTGTGTGTGTGTGTGTGTGTGTGTGATAGCTTTCATGATGATTTGTATGTGTGATGATGTGTGTACATTCTTGGAAGTATGATGCATGCTAGAAAGTTAAGCCCATTTAAATCAAAGGGTTTAACCTACTGGCCAGACATAGACATTTGTCACTACTTTCCTTGAACTTCTGCAGAAAGGAGGAAAATGTCTCTTATTCCTGAGAAATCCCCATGTGAAGGAATACATTTCTTTTCTCAAATCCCTGATACCCACTAATGTAAAGTTTAGGACCTTATTCATCAAGCTAAAGATGTACAGGTACAGAGCAAACCACCTTCTGTAGAGAAAAAAATGAAATTCATATTGCTTTAAATGGAGATTTTCATGGCTTGAATGCTTAACAGATCTTTGATTTATTACATTACAATGTGTTGGAAACAAATCTATCATTCAGGGGGTTAAAATCCCCTTTTAAATCAAAGTGAAAGTGCAGAATTTTCATTCACCCCGCCCCCATGGCGCAGTCAATTTGCTCATTAATTTTTACTTATTTAGCTTGATGAATAAAGCCTTTAGTTTTAATGCACTGCATCAGGATATACAAATTATCTTCCAAACAGCCATTCTTTTTCTTTATAGATACGGCATCATAATGCATTTCCATCGGTCAAGCAGAAATCAGAATGTATTATGACCAATCCCTTGCTGCCATAACTGTAAATAGGTTGTTATATAGTGTCAATATGTTGTTTTGTAATGAGGATGTGCTTATGCCATGATTTAAAAAATGATGATTGACTGCTGCTGTAACGAAACTGTGCAGCTGCCTCGGGGAGAGTGAACTCTCTGGATCCAACAACTTCATTCTGTGAGGACCACGTAATGTGAAATTGTTCTAAAATGTACTTTTCCTATAATCCTATCCTTAGTAACAGTGACATAAAGGACCTACTGTTTAATCCCTTGATTTTATCAGTCCCAGTACATGGTGAATACCTTTACCAACAGCAGGATATATATTGAAGCATTATATTTGATAAGTAAATCAGTCTGATATATTAATGGTCTACAACAATAAGGTGACAGAAATAGACAACCCACTCTTTATGTGATTTGGGATACATGCTGGGCCTCCCATTCCTCTGAGTGGATTGAGTGAGTCACTCTGTGTGATTTCATGCTTTTATAATATTGAAAAACATTGTCTGGCTGTAATTTGGTTTTATTTAGCTACCCTGAAAGCAGCTTTTCTCACTCAATTCATAATACTGATTTACCTGCTTACTTTGGTAGGTGAGGTCTCCTGGTACTGTCAGATCAGAGAAGAGAGCAAGGTTACCCTGGCAAGTCCATCTGCAAACAATAGCAGCATTTAGCAGGCTGTTCTGCAAGAGATAAAGGATTAACTCGTGCAATGAAGTGGATGAATTTGACAAGAGTCGGAGACCCTGTGTGTGTTTTTGATCCTAGCTCTATACACAGAAAATACATTAGGTTCTCTTCTTTTATTTCAGGAAAAAATGTGACTGCTTTTCTATTGAATACAGAATTGGCACTGATATCATTTAACTCAGTGCTGTCCAAGTTCAGTCCTCAAGGGCCACCAACAGGCCACAATTTAAAGGGATAGTAATGGTTAATTTTAACATTGTTTAATATTGTAAATATTAAAAAGAGAAATCAATTGATGCCAGTCTGATCTATCAGACCTTTATAGTTTGAGAGATATAACCTGATAAAGTTCCTCCTCCAGTCCCTTTCACAGACATCAGCCTCTAGCTGACAGCAAGAGATTCTGGTCATTTGACCAGCTGTCGGTTCTTCAGCAGAGCCGAAATAGCGCGATCTAGAGAAGAGCACTTAATTGGAACGGTCTATAAAGTGAGCCTGGTTTGCAAGCATACTTTGTAGACCGTTTCAGTGAAGTATTTCTTTATAGATAGCACTATTTTGGCTCTGCTGAAGAGCTACTAGCCGGTCCCTGGACCAGAATCTCCTGAAGTCAGCTAGAGGCTGATGTCTGTGAAAGGGAGGGAAGGGGGAACTTCAGCAGGTTATATCTCTCAAACTATAAAGGTTTGAGAGATTGGACTGGCATCAATTGATTTATTTTCAATGTTAAAATTAACCATAACTATCCCTTTAAGGATTTTCCTGATTAAGCACAGGTGAGTTAATCAGTGGCTCATTCATTTTGACCGATTCACCAGGGAAATCCTTAAAAAAATGGGAAAGTGGTGTAGGAAAGGGACTTAGAATCAGGGCGAGATTTCCCAATAGGCAGAGTAGGCAACTGCCTAGAGCACCAAATTCTGAGGGGTGCCTCAGTTGTGCTGTCACACCCACATTCTGAATTGTGGGTGTGCCCAGATCAAACTCAGTGTCCCTGCACAACTTTATATATGTTTTTTCATGCTATTGTGTAACCACATGGATGCTGTAGAGATCTCCAATGCATTGTTGAGCAATGCACTAGAGATCTCTCTAGCAACCAAGGGGGTTAAAGCTTTTATTATTCTTGCTTGTTATAGGACAAGGGTTTTTTTCTAGGCCTGGAAACAGTGGATGATCTGGGTTGGGGTAATGTTAGGAGTGGGGGTATTGCAGTGGGCAGCCTAAGGCTACCTTGTGTGCCTTGCATTTAGGAACCTGATATGTAAATCCAGTCCTGTTGGGAATTCAGCATTATCCTTCCATAGCAAAGAGCGGATTCAGCCAATTCTTCTGTAAAATAGCTGTGTGTCTGTCAGACAGATTAACACAATGTTTGGGATTGGCATGGGAATATACTCAAAAAGGAATGAATATATTACGACTGGAGCATTTAAAGCAGATACTGTAGTTAAAAGGGTTGAAATCTGCCTTCCAATTCTATATTTATAATTATGTTGGTTTTTAATAGTTTTAGCCATTATTAGTGATGAGCGAGCACCCCAATGCTCGGATGTTCGGGTGCTCTGACCGAGCACCCCCTGAGGCTCGAGTGCTCGGCCGAGCACCCGAGCCCCATTGAAGTCAATGGGAGGACTCGAGCATTACACCAGGCACCCCCTGCTCTGATGAGGGGAGGGTGCCTGGTCCATAGGAAAAGGGCAGAAAAAGATGGAAACACTACAGAAATGGTTCAGGGACAGCATAGGGAGGATGTCTGGATGCACCTTGGACTCCAACATCGCTGCTGGGAACGATCTTTCGCCCGTAGTACGCCATTTTTACAGACTGACCGTAAAACACACAAAAAGGAAAATAAAAACGACTTTAGGCGAAAAATTGTTACCAAACAGTATTTGCTGTATATTTACTTGTATATCATCTGCAAATTCTCCCAAAAATTTCATCGATTTTCTGAAGTGAGGCCATGATTAAGAGGGAAACGTGCGCAGAGGCAAATTATCCCAAAAATTTCCTTGATTTTCAGAACTGAGGCCATGATTAAGAGGGAAACGTGCGCAGAGGCAAATTCTCCCAAAAATTTCCTTGATTTTCAGAACTGAGGCCATGATTAAGAGGGAAACGTGCGCAGAGGCAAATTATCCCAAAAATTTCCTTGATTTTCAGAACTGAGGCCATGATTAAGAGGGAAACGTGCGCAGAGGCAAATTCTCCCAAAAATTTCCTTGATTTTCAGAACTGAGGCCATGATTAAGAGGGAAACGTGCGCAGAGGCAAATTATCCCAAAAATTTCCTTGATTTTCAGAACTGAGGCCATGATTAAGAGGGAAACGTGCGCAGAGGCAAATTCTCCCAAAAATTTCCTTGATTTTCAGAACTGAGGCCATGATTAAGAGGGAAACGTGCGCTGAGCTGACCATCTAAAACATTATGGGTGAGGGTCTGCTGCAGAGCTGACCATCCTAAACATTATATGCGAAGGCCCGCTAGTGAGCTGACGCTATAAAACATTATATGAGAGGGCCCGCTAGAGAGCTGACCCAATAAAACATTATATGAGAAGGCCCGCTGGTGAGCTGACCTATATAAAAATTGGCAAACAGGGCCCGCTGGTGAGCTGGCCCTATATAAAAATTATATCACAGGGCCCGCTGGTGAGCTGGCCCTATATAAAAATTATATCCCAGGGCACGCTGGTGAGCTGGCCCTATATAAAAATTATATCCCAGGGCATATGGAAGAGGAGGAGGAGGATGAGAACATTAAGAGTCAACCATATACCCGTTTTTGGGGTGGAAGGGGTGAATGGGAATACAGAGTATTCCCATCATTGTAAATAACATATATAAAGTGAGTTTATGTTCCCCCGGGGCTTTCCTCCAGTGGAGTGGAGAAGTCAGGGGAAATCCAGGCCTTGTTCATTTTTATAAGTGTCAACCTATCAGCATTGTCGGTGGAAAGGCGGATACGCTTATCTGTTATGATGCCACCAGCAGCACTAAATACCCGCTCAGACAGAACGCTGGCGGCAGGGCAGGCCAGCACCTCCAAGGCGTAGAGTGCCAGTTCATACCACGTGTCCAGCTTGGACACCCAGTAGTTGTAAGGCACAGAGGGATCATTGAGGACGCTGACACGGTCTGCTACGTACTCCTTCACCATCTTCCAAAACTTTTCCCTCCTTGTGACACTAGGCTGCGCATCAGGGTGAGGGTGCTGGCGGGGTGTCATGAAGGTGTCCCACGCCTTGGAGAGTGTTGCCCTGCCTTTGTCGGAACTGCTGTGTGCTCCCCTTTTCTCCCCTTCTCGGTTGGCCAAGGTAGCACGTACTCTGCCGCCAGCGTTGTCAGATGGAAAATTTTGGAGCAATTTTTCAACAAGAACCTTCTGGTATTGCACCATTTTGCTTGTCCTCTCCACCGGAGGAATGAGAGATGAGAAATTCTCTTTGTAGCGGGGGTCCAGAAGGGTGAACACCCAGTAATCCGTGTTGTCTAAAATGCGTACAACGCGTGGGTCACGGGAAAGGCAGCCTAACATAAAGTCAGCCATGTGTGCCAGAGTACCAACAGTCAAGATTTCGCTGTCCTCACCAGGAGGCTGACTCTCAATATCCTCATCCTCTTCCTCCTCTTCTGCCCACCCACGCTGAAGAGATGGAACTAAAGTTCCATGGCTACCCTCTGTAGCGGAGGCAACCGTGTCTTCCTCCTCCTCCTCCTCCTCCTCCTCCTCCTCCGCCTCCTCCAATTGTCGCTGAGAAGACGAAGTGAGGGTGCTCTGGCTATCACCTTGTGTAAGCTCTTCCTCCCCCATTTCCACCTCTTCCACATGCAAAGCGTCGGTTTTAATTGTGAGCAGCGAGCGTTTCAGTAGACACAGAAGTGGGATGGTTACACTGATAATAGCGTTATCGCCGCTCACCATCTGTGTCGATTCCTCAAAATTGCGTAAAACCTCGCAGAGGTCTGACATCCATTCCCACTCCTCACTTCTGATTACAGGAAGTTGAACGGAGAGGCGACGACCGTGTAACAGCTGGTACTCCACTACTGCCCTCTGCTGCTCACAAAGCCGGGCCAACATGTGGAAGGTGGAGTTCCAGCGCATGCTCACGTCACACAGCAGCCGGTGAGCTGGCAATTGTAAGCGCTGCTGCAGCTTCAACAGGCCGGCCGAAGCTGTAGATGACTTACGGAAATGTGCACACACGCGGCGCACCTTGGTCAAGAGATCATGCACATTGGGGTAGGTTTTTAGAAATCGCTGCACCACTAAATTAAATACATGCGCTAGGCATGGTACGTGTGTGAGCTTGCCGAGCTCCAAAGCCGCCACCAAGTTACGCCCATTATCACACACAACCATGCCTGGTTGCAGGTTGAGTGGCGAGAGCCACTGCTCGGTCTGGTGACTAATCCCCTGCAACAGCTCTGAGGCCGTGTGCTGTTTGTCCCCAAGGCAGATCAGCTTCAGCACGGCCTGTTGACGCTTCCCCACTGCAGTGCTACACTGCTTCCAGCTACTGGCTGATGGGGGAGTGGCGGTGTGTGTAGAGAATTCGGAGGTGGGAACGGAGGAGGAGGAGCCAATAACGTAGGTGCTGGTGGAAACCCTGATGGAGGTAGGGCCCGCAATCCTCGGCGTGGGTAGCACCCGTGCCATCCCAGGGTCCGAGTCGCTCCCAGCCTCCACGACATTCACCCAGTGTGCCGTCAGGGAAATGTAGCGTCCCTGGCCACAAGCACTTGTCCATGTGTCAGTCGTTAAGTGGACCTTCCCAGTAACTGCGTTGGTCAGGGCACGGGTGATGTTACGGGACACATGGTGGTGTAATGCGGGGATGGCACACCGGGAAAAGTAGTGGCGGCTGGGGACCGCGTACCGAGGGACAGCTGCTGCCATCAGGCTGCGGAAGGACTCAGTGTCCACAAGCCTAAATGGCAGCATTTCGATGGCCAGTAATTTTGAAAGGTGTGAGGTTAGTGCTATGGCCTGTGGGTGGGTGGCTGGGTACTTTCTCTTGCGCTCAAATGCCTGGGGTAACGACATTTGGACGCTGTGCTGGGACAGGGAAGTGGATGTGGTCGCTGATGGTGCTTCAGATGGTACAGGTGCAGGGCGGGAGGTATGCGGGCCTGCGCCTTCGACAGGCGATTGGCCGGCACCGAAAACAGGGGAAGAGGAGGCAGTGGTGTGGCCTGCAGACACAGATGGGCGATCCAGGCGTTCCTCCCACTTACTACGGTGCTTGGATGCCATGTGTCGGATCATGCTGGTGGTGGTGAGGTTTCTAGTGTTCATGCCTCGGCTCATTCTGGTGTGGCACAGGTTGCAAACTACAATTCTTTTGTCGTCCGCACTTTCCTTAAAAAAACGCCATACCGCGGAACACCTACCCCTTGGCAAGGTAGATTTACGCAAGGGGGTGCTCCGTGGAACATTTGCGGGCCGGTTTGATGCGGTCCGCCTTCTTTCTGTAGCCACACCACTGCCTCTTCCAGCCTGTTGCGGTGCTGCAGATGGCTCACCCTCAGGACTGCTGTCATCGCTCGGCTCTACACCTTCCCAGGTGGGGTCAGTCACCTCATCGTCCACCAAGTCCTCCTCCACTTCCTCACTCTGATCATCCTCCTCAAGTCTTGATCCCACCACATACTCAGTCATTGACAACTGTATAACATTCTCCTCAACAAGGTCTTGAGACGGAAATAGTGGTTGATTTAATGGCAACTGTGTCTCATCATCATCATCATCATCATCCACTACTTCCTTTGACCTTAAATGCCGTTCACATCTGTCATCTTCTTGTGATTGGGTAGCCTCTAGAGGTTGTGAATCAGGGCACAAGATGTCATGTTCCTCTGCAAGCGTGCTTGGAGAGAGGGTCAAATGAAGGATTGGTGATGAGACGAGCTCATCACTATATCCCAGTGTGGGATCACTTCTTTGACCAGACCGTGTATGGTGGGAGGAAGGATGATCAGAGTGAGGATTATGTTGACCAGACTCTTGGCTACTGAGAGTGGACTTGGTGGAAGACAGGGTGGTGCTTAACCGACTGGAAGCAGTATCAGCTGTCATCCAACCGACCACCTGTTCGCACTGGTCGGACCTCGAGAGTGATGTCCTGCGACGCCCTGTGAAATCAGACATGAAGCTAGGTATGGTGGATGTCTTTCTTTCTTGTGCTCTGGCACCAGGCACAGTTTCTCCGCGTCCTGACCCGCGCCCTGAACTTTCAGGATCACGTCCACTTCCTCGTCCCTTTTTACCCGCCTTCTTCATCTTACACGATATATATGACTTTAATATATATGAGTTTGAAAACTTAACAGTATTTCTTACTATTCTGCAACTCTGCAGAGTACACAGAATAGGCTGCTAAACTGCGGTGACACACACTGAATGGAATAAGTGACTTTAATATTTGAGTTTGAAAAATTAACAGTATTTCTTACTATTCTGCAACTCTGCAGAGTACACAGAATAGGCTGCTAAACTGCGGTGACACACACTGAATGGAATATGTGACTTTAATATTTGAGTTTGAAAACTTAACAGTATTTCTTACTATTCTGCAACTCTGCAGAGTACACAGAATAGGCTGTTAAACGGCGTTGAAACACACTGAATGGAATATGTGACTTTAATATTTGAGTTTGAAAACTTAACAGTATTTCTTATAATTCTGGAACTGTACAGAGTACACAGAATAGGCTGTTAAACGGCGGTGAAAGACACTGAATGGAATATGTGACTTTAATATTTGAGTTTGAAAACTTAACAGTATTTCTTACTATTCTGCAACTCTGCAGAGTACACAGAATAGGCTGTTAAACGGCGTTGAAACACACTGAATGGAATATGTGACTTTAATATTTGAGTTTGAAAACTTAACAGTATTTCTTATAATTCTGGAACTGTACAGAGTACACAGAATAGGCTGTTAAACGGCGGTGAAAGACACTGAATGGAATATGTGACTTTAATATTTGAGTTTGAAAACTTAACAGTATTTCTTATAATTCTGCAACTCTGCAGAGTACACAGAATAGGCTGTTAAACGGCGTTGAAACACACTGAATGGAATATGTGACTTTAATATTTGAGTTTGAAAACTTAACAGTATTTCTTATAATTCTGGAACTGTGCAGAGTACACAGAATAGGCTGTTAAACGGCGGTGAAAGACACTGAATGGAATATGTGACTTTAATATTTGAGTTTGAAAAATTAACAGTATTTCTTACTATTCTGCAACTCTGCAGAGTACACAGAATAGGCTGCTAAACTGCGGTGACACACACTGAATGGAATATGTGACTTTAATATTTGAGTTTGAAAACTTAACAGTATTTCTTACTATTCTGCAACTCTGCAGAGTACACAGAATAGGCTGTTAAACGGCGTTGAAACACACTGAATGGAATATGTGACTTTAATATTTGAGTTTGAAAACTTAACAGTATTTCTTATAATTCTGGAACTGTACAGAGTACACAGAATAGGCTGTTAAACGGCGGTGAAAGACACTGAATGGAATATGTGACTTTAATATTTGAGTTTGAAAACTTAACAGTATTTCTTATAATTCTGCAACTCTGCAGAGTACACAGAATAGGCTGTTAAACGGCGTTGAAACACACTGAATGGAATATGTGACTTTAATATTTGAGTTTGAAAACTTAACAGTATTTCTTATAATTCTGGAACTGTACAGAGTACACAGAATAGGCTGTTAAACGGCGGTGAAAGACACTGAATGGAATATGTGACTTTAATATTTGAGTTTGAAAAATTAACAGTATTTCTTATAATTCTGGAACTGTACAGAGTACACAGAATAGGCTGTTAAACGGCGGTGAAAGACACTGAATGGAATATGTGACTTTAATATTTGAGTTTGAAAACTTAACAGTATTTCTTATAATTCTGGAACTGTACAGAGTACACAGAATAGGCTGTTAAACGGCGGTGAAAGACACTGAATGGAATATGTGACTTTAATATTTGAGTTTGAAAACTTAACAGTATTTCTTATAATTCTGCAACTGTACAGAGTACACAGAATAGGCTGTTAAACGGCGGTGAAAGACACTGAATGGAATATGTGACTTTAATATTTGAGTTTGAAAACTTAACAGTATTTCTTATAATTCTGCAACTCTGCAGAGTACACAGAATAGGCTGTTAAACGGCGGTGAAAGACACTGAATGGAATATGTGACTTTGATATTTGAGTTTGAAGACTTAACAGTATTTCTTCCTATTCTGCAACTCTGCACAGTACACAGAATGTGCTGCTAAACTGCGGCGAAGCACACTGAATGGAATATGTGACTTTGATATTTTAGTTTGAAGACTTAACAGTATTTCTTCCTATTCTGCAACTCTGCACAGTACACAGAATGTGCTGCTACACTGCGGCGAAGCACACTGAATGGAATATGTGACTTTGATATTTTAGTTTGAAGACTTAACAGTATTTCTTCCTATTCTTCAACTCTGCACAGTACACAGAATGTGCTGCTAAACTGCGGCGAAGCACACTGAATGGAATATGTGACTTTGATATTTTAGTTTGAAGACTTAACAGTATTTCTTCCTATTCTGCAACTCTGCACAGTACACAGAATGTGCTGCTACACTGCGGCGAAGCACACTGAATGGAATATGTGACTTTGATATTTTAGTTTGAAGACTTAACAGTATTTCTTCCTATTCTGCAACTCTGCACAGTACACAGAATGTGCTGCTAAACTGCGGCGAAGCACACTGAATGGAATATGTGACTTTGATATTTGAGTTTGAAGACTTAACAGTATTTCTTCCTATTCTGCAACTCTGCACAGTACACAGAATGTGCTGCTAAACTGCGGCGAAGCACACTGAATGGGATATGTGACTTTGATATTTTAGTTTGAAGACTTAACAGTATTTCTTCCTATTCTGCAACTCTGCACAGTACTCAGAATGTGCTGCTAAACTGCGGCGACGCACACTGAATGGAATACGTGACTTTGATATTTTAGTTTGAAGACTTAACAGAATGTGCTCTAATCTGCAACTTTGCACACTAAACAGAATGTGCTCTAATCTGCAACTTTGCACACTAAACAGAATGTGCTCTAATCTGCAACTTTGCACACTAAACAGAATGTGCTCTAATCTGCAACTGTGCACACTAAACAGAATGTGCTCTAATCTGCAACTTTGCACACTAAACAGAATATATATATTTTTGTTTTTTTTTTTTTGTTTTTTTCCCCCCACACCAAATAACCTGCTGCCCCCACACACAGTAGTCCTAAAAAGGACTTTTGGTTCTTTTTTTTTCACAATTTTTGTTTTTTTCCTCCCTACACTGCCTTTCCCTTCCTATCCTCAGCTCTCCCTGGCTCAGACTGAGCCGAACTCGATGGTCAGGTGCTATACAGCACCTGACCACGGGTTCTGGCCAGCCAATCAGTGTAATGCCAGCAGCCAACATGGCTGCTGGCATTACACCGATGTCAGAGCCTCCCTGCACGTTTATTGGCTGCGCAGCAGCCGCAAAACGTGCGGGGAGGAGACCCGAACATGGCGGGCGAGCACATGCGGTACTCGTACGAGTACCGCCATGTGCCGAGCAGAGCGATGCTCGAGCCGATCCGAGCATCGGCCGAGCATGCTCGCTCAACACTAGCCATTATTGCTTTCAGAGTTCCTTTATTTTTCTTTTCATTTTATGTATGTGCAAAGAAGATGTTAGTGGATTTGTTTGTGTTTCATCCAACGTTTATAAGCAGGAAAACTGCATTTGGAATTTACCTCTAATCTCAGGACCGGATTTCCAAGTTGACAGAGTAGGCAACTGCCATGAGACATTTTGAGGGGCACCTCAACTGTGCTGGCCACACCCACATTCTGAATTGTGGGTGTGTCCACAGCTATCTCAATGTCCCTGCACCAGTATTATACCCATTACATCCTATTATATAACCCTTTTGTTGCAGGAGAGATCTTCAACAAATTGAAGAGTACTGCTTTGGGAATTTATCTGTCAACCAAGTGGTTAAAGCTTTTTTCCGTTCTTGCTTATTATAGGCCAAGGATATTTTCTGTGCAAGACAAAAGTGGACATGATTGAGGGTGGGATCTTGTGAGAAGTGAGGGTGTGGTCATAGTCAGAGCTAAGGGGACCTATAGTGTCATGCCTAGAGGTGCTTGAGATGCATATCTGTCACTGCCTATTCCCATTTATATTGGGGAATGGATACAGATCAGGGGTTGCTAAACTTTTTTTTAATGGAAGCTCATTTTAATTAATGAAAGAGGCACTAAGCTACTCTAAAACATGTATTAAAGGGGTTGTATCACCTCTGTAGAACTTACATTAAATAGTTAGGGTATTTAGCGAATATGACTACAGTTGTGTTAGTTTTTTGTTTTAAAGCTTTATTTTGTCAAAATTTAAGTTATAAAGTGTGGGCTGCAGCTACTTCCTTATAGAATGCGGTTACCAGCTCTGTAACCTCAGTCCGTCACTCTGCCTCTGCTCCCCTCCCTCTATCCAGGCTCCTCCGATGATGGAGGCTTCTATCTGTAAGCTGAAGAGCTCTGATTGGCTAGATATCGATCTCTGCCAATGAGACCACTCCAGCTTACATACAGAAGCCTCCATCATCGGAGGAGGCTGGATAGAGGGAGGGGAGCAGAGGCAGTGTGATGGACTTCGGTACAGAGCTGGTAACCGCAGTCAATGTGGAAGTAGCTGCAGCCCACACTTTATAACTTAAATTCTGACAAAATAAAGCTTTAAAAAAAAAAAAACACAATTTTAGAGGTGATACATCCCCTTTAAATATATATGAATTTATAACTCCACATATTAAACCATTTACAAAACTGCTCTTACCAATTCTTGATTCCTTCCCACACCTTCCAGTAAGAAAATGCTGCAGAGGAAATGAGTGACCTTCTTAACAGCTCAAAGCAATAAAATTCTGTTAGAAGACATATATAATTATTAGGAGAAGGAATCCACATTCACTATAGAATACATAACCTGGGACTCTCCAGTGAACCACAGATTTCCTAATTGATACTGCCTTCCTTTCCTTAACAACACTATCTCATATTACTATGCATGGTTAAAGCTATTAGAGCGTATTAGTAAAGCATTTAATGAATGTAACAGAAAGTTGCCAACTTTTGTCACAATGGGTGAGTTAATATAGAGTCACACTGTGGCTCTTACCCACTTTGATGATGCATATTTTGCACAACACTTACTATAAGTCATCTTGACAAATCATGCAGAATAATCTATAAGCAGCTAATACAGCAGTGGTGCAGGAAAGCCATGACAATGCTGTGAGGCACTCTAGCTACATTACTATCAGCTCACTGATTGGCTTCTGCTGGTACCATGGATGAAACTTATGTCCAGATTGGCTGCAGCCAAGAGAGGAGCATATTTCAAACACTGAACCTGTCTCTATCTCTCTCTGGCCAAACAGCTGCATACCTGATAGTAATGGATAGAGCTACTCACTGGTAGCCAAAGAGCTGCCAGTAGTTTGTGAGCTACCTGTGGAGACCTCTAATATAGATGCAAGCAAGTAAAACAAAGACATTTTACAGACACACCAGAGACTTTTGTCAGCATATCAACCAGGACCATTTTAGCAAAATGGCAAAGATAGCAGCCAGTGATAGTCCACTGGTGTAAGGGTGCCCTCACAGTAAAGGACACTCTTTGACACTTATATGTCAAAGTTTATAATCATCTGGGTTTCCCTCTCCTTAATGATCTTATTCACACAACAGAAGCCTATCAATGGGTGAAATAAGTTGGCAAAAGCAACACTGTGTGAAGATGGGTGTGAAAACTCAGTATTATGTCAAGCTGCTGTAGGTTATTTCCCCTATCCTTGAAAATGCCTTGTGGAAAGAAATGCAAATGATGAGGAAAGTGAAGACAAGTGTAACATCTTCCTGTGGTGTGTTCCTATGCAAATTATTAGGAGGTGGACAGCCCTGTTTTCTGGCTAACTTCTCACTGTGGAACTTCCACACTCCCCTAGTTACCTCTTATTATGTGTATTATGTGAAGCAAGATGTGAGTATACTGAACTGAATGTAAGCTTTAAATAGTGTAAAGTTGCTATAAGCTCAAAAATTTTATTTTAGCAAGAGGGAAAATAAGTGCTGTTTTATTTAAAGGGATAGTAATACTTAATTTTATCTTTATTTTATTTTGTAGGCATTAAAAAAACATGAAGAACAATATAAGTCTTATCTCTTAAACCTTTATGGTTTGAGAGATATTCACAAGCAAAGTTTCCCCTCCCGCCCCTTTTACCTAGTGTAAGCCATCTCTTCTCAGATGTGGAATCCAGTCCATAGACCAGACAGATAACAGAAGGGGACAATCTTCTTCCTATGAGAACAATGAAAGCCCTGCCCCCCTTGACAAGTTTTTCAGTTTTTTCCCTTATCTTAATTGAAGATTGTCCCTCTCTGCAATCTACCTGGGCACCTCCCTTGTGCTCTGGCTGAACAGTGTTACATAAGTAAAAGGGGAGGGAGGGGGATACTTTGTCATTGAATTACTCTTGAACTATAACTCTGACAGAATTGAAATAACACTCTCCAAAGTCCAAATACTATGATGATTAATTAGAGCTGCTTTTATTATGAAACATTATTATCCCTTTAACTCCTTAGAGGCTAGATAGGCATTCAGTGCATTATGAAACAATACATTGCAGCCACGGGGTCAAGAGGTGCCATTACTTTATACTTTTCCCAGGGCCCACCAGTGGCCACCCAACTACAATACATCTCATTACAGTGTAACCACGTATCCTTCTTTATAATGAATTGAGATATCTGAAATCTTTTAGCAAACCTATGGAGTGTGGTGGATATC
The DNA here is from genome assembly GCA_037306005.1 of Rhinophrynus dorsalis. Classification (NCBI taxonomy): domain Eukaryota; kingdom Metazoa; phylum Chordata; class Amphibia; order Anura; family Rhinophrynidae; genus Rhinophrynus; species Rhinophrynus dorsalis. Next base: position 142,663,828 of record CM074724.1, on the reverse strand, counting down.
TGAATTAGTTTAGGCTGTATGATTTGTTGATTAATCTGAATTTACGAGCTTTATAATGCAGGCAGCAAGTACAATGGAATGTATCAGTAATTCAATAATAATCACATTCACATTACAGTGGAGTGAGATAGTAAGCTACACATGCCTGACTGCTCAAACAATTGATTTCAGGCATTTAAAATGCAATGACCAAAGTCTCTACAAGAAATGAACAGGACAAGGTAAGGCAGAATACATAAGCATGCTCTGTAACAGACCTCAGAGTTTAGTATGGAAACATATAAGACAAAATGATAGCTTAACCATCAGGTTCATTCAATTTCCATCTGCTAACAATCACCTAGCATGATTTGGGGTAAATTACCTTGTCTTCTTGTATATAAAGTATTATATCTATACTTGGTAGGAATAAAAAGTGTTAGAAAGGACACACGGATACTGATGTTCTACCAGCCACATTAACAAATCCTGGTGCCTCTCACAGTTGAGGCTCCCCTTAAAATTTGGAGATTTATTGAGATACCTACTCTGTCATTGGTCCTGTGTAATAAGATGTGATGGTGTAATTCTGGGGCAAACTAACTGCTCCATAGTGAAAAATGTTTCCTGAGGAAGAAATAGGCAGAAAACAGCCCATTGCGTCTCACACGGAAACTGTAATGGGAAAGTTGTTTCCACCAATATCTTCCCATAGTGATTTTCAGTAAGGTTCATTGAGAGAAAGTGTGTGTACATGCAGGCTTGAGTGTATATGCATTTGTGCATGTGTATGTGTGCGTGTTGCCATATATGTTTGATGATGTATGCTCTCTTTGTGAATATTGCCCAAGAGATCTTAAGAAACAAGGAGGGTCTTTTCTACTTAGGATTTCTCATTCAGACTCTTGTTAGCATACCTGGGAACTTTTCATTGTTGTCTCTGCTGCCATGGGTGGTGTGAAGAATGACATGTATCGTGTCAAAAAGGGGTGGGGCTTAACACGAGTGTAGGGTGGAGGGCTTAAAAGAAGGCTGGGGAAGGAGCAACACGGGGAGAGTGGAAGTGAGTAAAGTTTCAATAGAAACTCCCCACATCCGGAGGAATCAGCCTCTGCCCCGGAGACCCGGTAAAGCAGTGTCAAAACCGGAGTCTCCAGGGCAAATCTGGAGAGTTCCCAGGTATGTTTGTTAGGTATGAACATAGTTAAGTCTTAAATGAAAATTTGCAAACACAGGGATCTGCTGATACTATGTGAACAAATTAATAAAAAGTATACCTGACTACCAAATCAAAGATTCTTCCTTAGGAAAGTTTTCTCTATAAAGGGATAGTAATACTTGCAAATTACTAATCCCCATATTGTAGCTTTGCTAAAAAGAAACTTATTGCCCCCAGTGTCATCTCTCAAACCCTTATGGTTTGAGAGATGATAGCTCTCAACGTTCCCCCCTTCCCCGACTGAACGCTGAACACTGACTGCAGGGGTATCCAGTATTACTTGAATCAGACGGCTCTGCAGCATTGCCGAGATCACGTTTACAAAAAAGAAATCTTTCACTAAAACTGTCTTCTACGTGTGCTTGCAAACCAAGCACATGTAGAAGACCGTTTCAGTGAAAGAATTCTTTTTTATAAACGCGATCTCGGCTCAGCTGCAGAGCCGCCTGATGCACATAAGACTGTCGTACGACAGCTTCCCCTGCAGTCACCGTTCAGCGTTCAGTCAGAGAAGGGGGAGAGAGGGGGGAACTTTGAGCGCTATCATCTCTCAAACCATAAGGGTTTGAGACATGACACCGGGGGCAATAAGTTTCTTTTTAACAAAGCTACAATATGGGGATTAGTAATTTGCAAGTATTAGTATCCGTTTAACAAATTAAGATACATATTCTTAAAGGGCAACTGTCTTATTGACAGTGCCCTATCAGCAGGTCTACTTCTCTAGAAGCAGACCAGCAAATGAAGCAGGGAATTCATTGTGAGTCCCAGTGGACCAACAGGGGGGAAAGACAGAATGCTCAGAAAATAGACCCCCATCTTTCTTTCTCTCTCTCTCTCTCTCTCTCTCTCTCTCTCTCTCTCTCTCAGGACCAGCAAGAGAGACTGAATTGTGTGACTTATTTCAGTCTCAATGGGATATGACCAGTGCCCCATAGACCCTTGTAAAGGGCTTTTAACATCTATGGGTGCTACATGTGCATCCTGGTAAGTTAGTTACTGTCAAACACAACTTCCAGGTTTCTTTCCAGTAGCAGTTTTGAGGCTAAACAGCATAGCCCCAATATATTTACTGACTCTCCTCCCATATGAGCAAGCTAGTAAAACATCATACATGCCCTTTAAGGGTATAGTGCCTATTTAATGCCTGCTCGGTTCAGTGGACTTTACTATTCCTGGAGATTTTGCTAGCATGGGTGGGTGGAAGTGGCAGTGTCCAGATTGCGCTATTCATATCACAATGCAGGTGGAACTTCATAGCAGTGGGTGACATTGGGATAAAGGATGGTGGAGGTGTGGGCAGAAAGAGGTGGGGAGTGGGCATAATAGATGAGGAAGTAGGTGGGGTTACCATAGATCTTGTTTATCCTGTGAATCACCCTATACTCCCACAGACCCCATAATTAAGTCAGGAAACAGGAGTCTCTGGGGCAGATGTAGAGAATTGCCAGACATGGACCTTACCAATTAGCTGTTATGAACAAGATGTTATTGACTACAGAACCTTTGGCCTTTTGTTTAAGACAAAGTGAAGCAATAGTGGAATAAACCATCTGAAATATAGGAGATATATCAAAATTTGTCTTGATTTCAATAAGTATTTTAAACCATATTTATACTAGAGCCGTCTTTTTTTATTTGGTCCTTACAGTGCTGTTTGTTTGCCCAAGAATGATTCCTCTTGTTCCTTATACATAGAACTCTTTGGTCCGTATTCAATAAGCTAAAGAGGTGCAATTCTGGAACATTCCAACTGCACCAATGATGACAAATTAAAATTGCCCAAATTTCCACTTGATTTAAATTGAACTTTTAACCACTTGATTGCTAGAGAGATCTGCAGCGCATTGCAGAGCAATATGTTAGAGACCTGTCTATCATTCAAGAGGATATAAGCCCCCGTACCTCCCAACATTTCAAATGGCCAAAGAGGGACACTTGTGTTTTAGATGGTGTTTCTGGGGGCGTGGCTGGTGGGTGGGGCATTGCTGAGAATTTTTAGGTTACTTTGTGACCTGTCAACACCTCTTTGTGTAACTGAATAAAGGATATAGAGCAAGACCAAAGTATTTTATTTACACAGATTAATTTACAAACACATATACTGAAGATTAACTAAACATTAATGGGAGTTGTATTGCTGTGGAGCAATGTGATACACTTATAAACACACCACACAGTCTCATCTCCTAAAAAGAGGGACACCAGGGTAGAAAAGAGGGACTGTCCCTCCTAAAGAGGGACACTTGGGAGGTATGAGCCCCATTCATATCAAAAGGAATTTTCTCCCCTGTGTTTCAGCTGGTTTGTTCCAGAATTACATGTCTTTAGCTCATTAAATAGGGACCTTTGTTCTGTATCGCTCTTTCCTGTGAAAACAAACACATTGGGATTTCATTGAGAAAGTGGCTACTGTGTGATTATTTACTGTTCTATAAATGCAATATATGAATATTTAATATCTTTGGGTTTCAAATATATGGATATGTTATTCATCCTGCTTCCAATTTGCACTTTATGACTAGGGAAATGCAAGGCCTTAACTGCTGAAAATACTCAAGTGACATTCAGAGAAGTGAACGACAAAAGCTCAAAATATCTTTGGCTTCTCAATTGACATATCAGCCACGGCAAATGGGCTCACAATGACATTGCTGTTCAGTATCTGCTCATTGCAGATGTCTGGCTATTAATTTTGCCCTTGAAATGCAATAAATGTGCAATCACAAGTAGACGGTCACAAAACAACATTTTCTTAACAATCTGACAGTCTTATTGGTTTCCTTGAATTCATTTAACCATACTAAACACAAATATATTAATATATCATGGCTCTTACTTGTAGCTTAGCACTAGTTACAAGTATTGCACAAGCTCTGCCATGCCAGAGCCTGAGTTATTTGACATATATGGTTAGACAGGAGTTTCTAATGATGTCTAAGAATTGTGAGTTGGGACTTTTTTAGTTTAGATATTATCTCTGACATTAGTTCTAAAACATATCTATCTATCTATCTATCTATCTATCTATCTACATGTATCTATACTAGTCCATAACACTTGATAGTACCCTGTTCTGGGTGAAATATTGATGAGGTAAGCATTGCCAGGGGCAGATTGTAGGGGAATACCAGCCCAGGTGTTTTTTTTAAAACAGCCCACTAGCTGCACCAACGTCCCTATCGACGCCCCCTTGTGGTCCCTGTGCGGCATGGAAGAGCAGGCGCCAGGATATTATGTCATATCCTGGCGCTTTTCATTAACCCTCTGAGTGCCAGAGGGGTACTCAAAGGGTTAACAAGGAATGCGAAGGCTGTCACAGTGAGCCTTCTTATGTTGTATCATTTTAGAATTAAGGATCTCCCAGCTGAACTGAAAAAATGTTTCTATTCCCATTTCTTCTCACAAGCAGAAGCCATTTTTTCCATAAGGAAGTATTACTACGCCTTTAAAGGAGCAGTGCATTTTTTAAATGAAAATAATGGTATGTTATTGGGGTTTTCCTGTTGAGTAAAACAAGGGTTCTCCCACCTCTTGCAGCAGTTTTAGACAAAAGTTATAACAATTTAGAAATGTTGTACTATTTGGAAACAGAGACCCAGGAAGCTTACTTCCTGAAAGTTCAAACTGAAAGGAGGTAAATTGTTGTTGGAGAACTGTTATCAGTGACTCACCTCTTCCATAGAATGCAATAGAATAACTGTTGGAAATATGGCCACTGGAGGGCACTGCTAAATGAGTTTACACTGTAAAAACAATGAAGATGCATCTCACAACTGAGGGTATTTTACTCAGCAGGAAAAGCCTTACATTAGATATTTTATGTTTCATTAATTTGTGTCCAGCTACCTTAAATGGAAACCATATCTATAGATATAAGTGCCTCTTACCCTCTTTAACTGAAAGACCTGCCTAGGTAGGAGTCCTTCATTCTGCAGTCTGAGATATCAATGTTATATTTTTTTGCAATTGATCTGTAGTTGCTTGTATATACTGATCTCCATTGAACTCTGCATTGAGTTACTAGCTCCTCACAATAGATATTAGATTTCAGCAATGACATTTTTAAAAACCCTTAGACAACACACAGAGCTGTACACAGTCCATACAACAGAGTTCTAAGCAAGAAAAAAGCTTAGAGACAATTGACAGCCATGTGAAAGACACCATTGCATTCCTACGTACTTCTCTAAAACAAATTAACAGCTACTAATTCCCATAGACAGAATCACTATTTTAAATAGCAAAGGGGCATACCATACATATTACATAAACTGTGAGCCATATTTATCAAAATAAAGGTGTGCAGTTCTAGAGGAAACTGAAAAAAAGAATGGAAATGAAAATCCACAAATTCCAGTTGATTTAATTAGGGACTTTAACCCCTTGGTTTCTAAAAAGATCTATAGTACGTTGTTGGAGACATCTCTAATATATATCAAAGGTTAAACTCCACACTTAAATCAATGGGGAGTTTCATTTCCTCATGGTGCAGTAGGTTTGTACAAGAATTGCGCATCTTTAGCTTGATAAATAAGGCCCTATATCACAGTAGCCACAGATTATGGACTTAATAGAATAGGTGGCGGAGTTGAGACCAGGGAATTTGTGCATTAAGGTGTGATAAAGAGGTGATCATTTCTCCAGTAACATAAATTCTCCAGTTCCTGTGTTTTTCTATAGAGCCAAAGCACAACTAATTGTCAAGTGGGAGAGATCTTAAAGGGATAGTAATGTTTAATTTTAAGTTGCCTTAATATTGTAGGCATTAAAAAAAGATTAACACTGATGTCATTCTTATCTCTCAAAGTTTTATGGTTTGAGAGATATAACTTGCTAAAGTTACCCCTTCGAGACTGTTTCAGACAAGTCTGCCATCTAGCTGACAGCAAGGGATTGTGGTCCCGGGACTGGCCGGCGGCTCTTCAGCAGAGCCAAAATCTCGCTACTTAGAAATAAATACTTCATTGGAACGGTCTACAAAGTGTACCTGGTTTGCAAGCACACTTTGTAGACCATTCCAATGAAGTTCAGCTCTGCTGAAGAGCCACCAGCCGGTCCCGGGACCGGAATCTCCTTCTGTCACCTAGATGCCAGACTTGTCTGAAACAGCTAGGAAAGGGTAAATTTAGCAAGTTATATCTCTCAAACCATAAAGGTTTGAGTGATAAGACTTACATCGATGTTAATCTTTTTTTAATGCCTACTTAAACATTACTATCCCTTTAATGCACAGGCTCCATAGAATAATATGGACATTAGAGAATATATATAATTGGAGCAGTAACCACCTCCTTAATATATATTTGTCTCACCTTAGTACATAACTCCCCTCAAGTCCTGCAAAAAGGAACATCTGCCTCTAAGGACACTGTAACCCACACTAATGAGTGCATGGAGACCTCTACAGAGCCCAGTGGGTTAAAAGCAAACATAGAGCCCTCTGTGGCATTCTAGGGGGTTAAAAGATATATACTGTAAAGAAAAAGAATGGGAGATGGGTGTTATATTACCCTGAAACAATCTGTAAGACAATATGTAATACCATAAACACAGGAAGGACAAAATAATCATGACAATTATAATAATAATACATCTTAATAAGTTTAACAAAATGCAATTAGGTTTAATTGGATTATAGAAAACACTGTATCTGAATATCTGAGTATAATTAGCAATTAAGAATACGAGTCGTAAACATACCTCATGAACCATTCAGTGTCATATTTCCTGTGGAATAGAAAAATAATTCCATTAAAACAAATTAAATAAATAGAATTTAAATGTATCCATTGTAGCTCAACAATGAATCTTAGGGATTAACCCATTGCATTTCATAATTCATACTACAGCCAGGCAGTGCCACAGACAGAATGAATGAATGAATGAATTAATTAATTAATTAATATGTTTATTTATATAGTGCCACCAGTGTACGCAGTGCATCACAATTTGAGGGTTTAGACAATACAGGTTTACTAATGCCTTGCAAAGGGAAACACTGGAAGTGAGGTTCCTGCCCTAAAGCTTGCAATCTAAGCGTATATAGGGGTTGGAGCTGTGTTAAGAGGAATCACTACAAGGAAAACCTTAGGGGACAGATTAAAGACCTAAAAAGTTCCATTAATTGAAATGGAAATTTTAACCCCTTAAATGCTACAGAGATCTCCATCTCATTGTTTGCAATGTGTTGGAGACCTCCCTGGCACTCAATATAGGGTGACCACATTTCAATTTTGACATTCAGGGACACTGCGGAGAGAAGATCGCACCAAAGAAGAATGCCCATTAATTGCTGTGTTAGAAAGTGATGTCTGTGGTAGGCTTCAAGAAAATGTATATCACACCCAAAGCCTTAAACTAACATCACACGCCACTACAACAGAATTGCACTGCAGCTTCTGATTGATGTCCGGTCAAGACTCAGTTCTCTCTCATGTGTTTTGAGCTCTGTCTGGAAGCCATTTTCTTGTAGCCCAGCAGAGGCGTCACTTCCTGTCACAGTAAGTAATGGGCAGTTTTCCTTCTATTGTATAGAGCTCTGTGCTGTGGAGTCTTCATTTGGGGCTTGGTATTGGCCCAGAAGGGGGCTGCCCAGGACAAGGGACATACTTAAAATATGGGACTGTCCCAGGAAATCAGAGACACTTGGTCACCCTAACTCAAAGCACTAAAAGCCCCATTTAAATTAATGAAAACATTTATGTGTCCCCAAGGTACAACTGGCTTGCCCTAGCATACAGAAGATTTACTAAGAAAAGTAGTGCAATAGCACTTTTAAGCTCCTAAATGCTAAAGAGGTAATCAGTGTGTTGCTTCGCAATGTGTTGGAGACCTGTCTAGCATTCAAGGGGTAAGCTTTTTTTTTTTAACTAAATGTGGAAATGTTATTTGTTCTCTGTTGTGCAGTTTCATTGGCCCAAATTTGATTTCCTTTTAGGGTGACCACTTGTCCCTGACTGCACAGGACAGTCTCTCATTTTAAATGTGTGTCCCATGTCTCTGGCAGCCCCCTTCTGGGACAATACAAAGTCCCTAAATGAAGACCACAGAGCACAGAGTTCTAGACACTAGGAGAACTGTCCTTTGCCTACTGTTACAGAAAGTGATGCCTCTTCTGGGCTACAAGAAAATGGCTTCCAGACAGAGCTCTAAACACTAGAAAGAGACCCAAGCCTTGATCCTGACATGAAACAGGTGCTGCAGTGCAATTTTGTTTCAGTGTAATGCTTGTCTAAGGCTTTGGACGTGAGGTACATTTTCTTATAGACTGCAACAGACATCATTTTCTGTTACAGCGGTTAATGGTCAGTTCTCCCTCTAGTGTTTAGAACTTTGTGGTGCTCCTGAGAAAGAGAGGGTTGCTTACTGATGACAGTGATATACAGTGACCCCTCCAATATAGCTGCACTAGAACCAAGGAGAGGACAAGTACTCTACTGCTCTTATCTCCGCAGTGCCCCTGAATGGGAATGGAAATGTGGTCACCCTATTTACATTAGTACATCATCCTCATTGTGACATTCTTAGTCAAAATAATGGTTATGATCCTGGTTATCTAGGCAAAAACCTGTTTCCACTTCTCTTGTTTACCGGCACAAAATATTATATATATCTAAAGTACAGAAATAAGATTCCTTACAATTTCCATGCAGGCAAAAAGGAGGACTGTGTTAGTCTAAAATAAAACAGGAGACAAGTGGAGGAAGACTGTGTACATATGGACGACTTGGCAGCCCTGTTTTAACCCTTTGACTGCCAGAGGGGTATGGAATGCATTGCCTTGCGCACCCCTCTGGCATTGAAAGGGTTAATGCTTGAGACAAGTGAGACAAGCAACCTGTGCATATGCACCTTAGATGCATTCTCCTGTCAATGCTGATGTGTGTGGGGCATGGCAGAGGTGTGTCTCAAAGAAGCCCACATTAGAGTCAGCCATACACAATTGGTTAATAGTCATGTGGGTTGGCCAATCACTGTGAACAGTCTGTACAGAGACTCGTAGATCAGTATGCTAAAAACTGGATGTTTCCAATGCATCAGTACATCTACATTATATGAGATGAAAATTGCATGTGTTACTTTGCCTATCAATTGCATGTATTTAGCTTACTGAATTGCACTTTAAGTCTGTAAATCTCAAGAGTTTATGTGGTTGGTACTGGTATTGATGTGAACCTAAAATCTTGTATATACTGGCAGTTGTGTCACTAGAGCAAACATTTTTTATTTTTTGGCACGTATCAAAAATTTTTTCACAGATGCATGACTAGAACATATTGAACACTGGGCAGATGGTGCCCTCTTTGGATGCTGGGCTCTGTCACAACTGTGCTCTCTGTACCCCCTGTTATTAATCCCTCTGTGTACTGGAGTGGAAGGTAAATTTTTGCTTATTAGGGCTGACCACGCGTACACATCAGTAGAGTGGGAGTGGCCAGCATGACTGAGGCACACCTGGAGATTTGATGCCCCCATGTTGTTGTCTTTTCTGATAAGTGAACTTCCTTCCTGTAATGATTAATTTATAATTTCTTTATGTAAATATAACATGGCACTCTGATTTTCACATGCTAAAATAAGAAATATAAGTCTCATTATGTTTAGTTTATACAAGACAATTAGCATTCAATATTAACATATTTGTTTTTAAAACAGGTTTGAAATTCTTGGAACAGTGTCAAATTAAATGCATATTTCAGTCCCATCTGGTAGCTACTGAGTTAACTTGAGGAAGACACTATTTTTAATTATTTTTTTTTTTCAATTCTGCTGAGTTAATTATAAATTGATTTAATTATAGTGTAAAAAAAATCAAACCCATCTTACATAACACTAATCAGCTGTATGAAAGTTTAAATCAAAAGGTTAGAACCCGCAGTGCAAATCATAAATGTAAAAATAGACTAGTGTGGATCTATTTTGTTTAATAAGTATGAAGATTATAGATTGGAAGCAGTGTAAGTGTTTGGGACTTCATTTAAATATAAATGCAGGTCCTGCCCTTTAGATATACCAAATTAGGCCAAGTGTACTTGCTAAAATCATAAATGTTGAAATCCATTGTGTGAAAACATAGTATAAACTAATTTTTTGCCTGCATTTTTTTTTTTTCAAACCACTGTATTAACCCTTTAGTTAGTAATGTCGTGTTTCAATAAAAAAGTAATATTATAGATATTCAAAAAATAAATTAACTCATGCAAGTCCCGTCTCTCAAACCTTTATAGTTTGAGAGATATATGATGATAAAGTTCCCCCTCCCTCCCCTGTCACTGACGTCAGTAGTAAAGCTGACAGAAGGAGATCTGAGTCATGCGACTCGACGGCGGCTCTTCAGCAGAGCCAAAATAGCACTATCTAACAAGAAATACTTAATTGAAACAGTCTACAAAGTGTGCCTGGTTTGCAAGCACACTTTGTAGACCGCTACTATGAATTATTTCTTTCTAGATAACGCGATTTCGGCTCTGCTGAAGAGCCGCTGGACAGTCCCGGTACCAGGATCTCCTTCTGTCAGCTAGAGGCTGACGTTAGGGAAAGGGGAGGGAGCGGGGAACTTTATCACCGTATATCTCTCAAACCATAAAGGTTTGAGAGACGGGACTTGCATGAGTTAATTTATTTTTTGAATATCTACAATATTACTTTTCAATGAAACAAGACATTACTAGACCTTTAAGGACCAGGGAGGTGAGCAACTCATTACTTGTCTTTAAATAGTTTAAAGTGCTATTCAATAATCTAAAGAAGTGCAATTCTGGAGCAAACCAACTGAAGCATAGGGAAGAAGACTCACATTGATTTAAATAGGGCTTATAACCTTTTCAATGCTAGACAAGTCTCCAATGCATTGTGAAGCAAGTAAACTGGAAGCTTCTCTAGCATTCAACGAGTTATAGACCCTTCTAAATCAATGGGACTTTGAGGAAATTGTATTTGTCCCCTATGGTCCTGTTGGATTGCTCCAGCTTTGCTCATTTTTAGATAATTAAAGGGATAGTATTAGTTGTTTTTAACAAAGCTTAATATCGTAGATATGAAAAATAAGAATACAATGAGGTATGTCCCATCTCTCAGACATGTATAGTTTGAGAGATCTAAGCATCTAAAGATCCCCCCTCCCACAACTTTCACAGATGTCAGCTCTCCAGCTGACAGAAGGAGATCTTGGTCCCGGGACCTGGCAGCGGCTCTTCAGCAGAGCCGAAATAGCGTTATTTCAAAAGAAATACTTCATTGTAATGGTCTACAAAATATGCTTGCAAACCAGGAACATTTTGTAGACCGATCCAATTAAGTATTTCTTTCTATATAACGCTATTTTGGCTCTGCTTAAGAGCCACTGGCCGGTCCCAGGACTAAGATCTCCTTCTGTCAGCTAGCGTGCTGACGTCAATGAAAGGGGATGGAAGGGGGAACTTTAGATGCTTATATCTCTCAAACTATACATGTCTGAATGATGGGACATACTTCATTGCATTAATATTTATCATATCTACAACATTGAACAACCATTACTATCCCTTTAAGCTCATATCTGAGAACTCTCCAGATCTGCCCCAGAAACCCCAGTTTTTAGTTATGTGTGTGAAGACTCAGCATTGCCTGATTATAGGTGTCAAAACTCAGCATTGCCCAATGATGGATATGAAAATTCAGCATTTTGTGAAGATATTCAACTATTACCTGCTGTGTGAAGGTGGGTGTAAAATGAAATATTATATCAGGCTACCATATGTGTAAGTAATTAGCACTTTATGACCATATCTGGGAAGTCTCTGGATTTGCCACAGAGACTCCGGTTTTGGGAGTACATTACCTGGTCTCCGGCGAAGAGGCTGATTCTCTGGGTGTGGGGAGTTTGCTTTAAAACTCTGCCCACTTCTGCTGTTTCCCACTCAGTTCCTCCCACATTTCCCCCTTCCACATCCAGTTCCTCCCACTTCCCGCACACTTTTGTGATGCCTCTGGAAAGCCCCTCCCCCACTCACGGGTAAACCACACACCCCTTTTGCCTCAATTCAAGGCAATTATACCCCCCAGCGGCACCAGATGAGTACCTTACAAGGACTCCAGAAACAAAAATTCCCAGGTATGTGTGTGTAACCAATGGTATGAACATTCAACATTCTATGAAGATGATTTTATCTAAGCTTAAAGAATAAAATGGGTGTTATAATTTAACCCTGCGGTTGCTAGATAGGCCTCTAATGCGTTGTGAAGTAGTTTAGGGTGTCTGATACATTATATATTGCACAAGACCCAGCAGTGGCTTAAATGGCCCTGACAAGCTGTTTGGAAGGACATATCACACTTGAAATCCCTGGACAGGTATGGGTTAAAATGTAAGAGGCCTCTAGCCCAGCCATGCAGATCAAGCTGTCTCTGTGTGCGAGGAGCAAGAATAAAGACGGATGTTTCCATACTTGAAGAAAATTGATTGTTTTCGATTGGTATTCATCTATTATTTTGGAATGCAGAATGAATAAAAGTTCTGCAGGTCACAGACGTTAAGAAGCCTTTTTTTCCCTGCAGTTGGGGAGTGCGTGTCAGCTTTGATTTATGAAGTAAGGGCTGTGGGCTCGTTAGCAGTGTGTTTGTCAGTCTCCTGGTGATGTGTACACCTCACGGCACAGTTTTCTGTGATTACACTCTTACCATGTGCTGTGGGCATCTATAGATTTAACCTAAACACAATTACCCTGAAAAATAAATTAACGTTTTTTTAATATGAACTGTGTACTATCATGGAAATAAATAATTTCTCTTTGGCACCTACAATCTAATCGGTAGGATCATTTTATCTTTAACTCTTAATGTCTAATGGGGTGTGGAAAGCATTGCAAAGCAATTTTTTCCATACAACCTGGTCCTCGAGAGGTTAAAATGGACCTGTCACCCTAAGACAAGCTTACTTTGTTTTACAGAGAATTAAAATCTGTCTATGTGTTGCACTATTCATTTTTTTGCAAAATGAATAGTTTGTAAGACTTTTGTCTTTATGTTCTCGTTGCACATTTTGGCATTTTATGCTAATTCCCTTCAGAATATGTTAATTAGCTCCATTTGAGGCCAAAATTTTAGCTTGCTGTGTTATGCCCCTAGTGTGTGTGCTCTGCCTTGATTTACTCCTGCGGCTAATGCACTAAGTGGAATTGGACCAATTCTGGAACATACCAACTTTACCATAGGGGGCAATAAAAGTTCTGGAAATTCCCTTTGATTTAAATGGTACTTTTCACCCCTTGAATGCTCCAACAAATTGTGTTCAATGTGTAAAAGCCCAATTTTGTGTCCTCTAGATTACATTTGATTTGTCCCAGAATTGCTCCATCAGCCTAAATCTGTGGTAATTCTGGTCCAGCACTATAATTAATCAGCATAAAGTGCCACCAACAAAAATAGGTTCATTTCTCAAGATCTTAATATTTCAAACAAAATAGCTAGCACAGCATGTAGGCAGTTTTTCATTCTCTGTTAAAACTAAATAGGGCAGGATTTCCCAATAGGCAGAGTAGGCAACTGCCTAGAGTTAAACTTTTCTGAAGGGCACCTGTGCTGGCCACACCCACATCCTGAATTGTGGGTGTGGTCAGATCAATCTCATTGTCCTTGCACCAGACTGTTTACAGGCTATTATTTAACCCTTTAGATGCAAGAAGATGTCTCTAGCAACCAAGGGGTTAGAGCTTTTTTTTCCCTTGTCCGTTGGGGGTCAAGGGTATTTTCTCTGCCAGGAAACAGTAGATGAGAGTGTGGGCAGGGTCATGTGAGGAGTAGGGTGTGGCCATGGATGGAGCTAAGGGCACCTAGACTGCCTTAGGGTAATGCGTCCACTTTAACCCTTTGAATGGTAAAGATGTCTCCAAGTAATGCATCTCTAGCATCCAAGGGACAAACAGGCATATGAGAAATTCCGTACATCATCTTACTTAAGTAATGAAAAGCAAAGTGATTTATGTTCATGAGAAACATATTCACTGAGCCATGATTAATTGCTACTTCAGACTACATGCATTTAGACCCATAACTTACACTAGCAACAGTATTGGATATTCTCAAGGTTGTTATGCGTAGTTAATTTAAATCTTATTCCTGATTACCTTAAATCAGTGCAACATATCTTTTGTATGGGCTGGGAAGCATTTATGTTTTGGATTCACATGCATGTAGGCCTAAAACTTAAAAATAAATTATGCGATAAATTGTATCCAAAGCAATGGAAATATAAACTGTCACAGATAACCATGTTTTCTAGAGCTGGCCCAAGAACTGTCAGTTAGACAGCAGGCTGCATTTTCCATTAGGCAGAGTAGGCAACATCCTATTGCACTACATTCTGAGGGGAGTCTCAGTATTGCTGGCCACACCCAGGGCCGGATTTTCCGTAAGGCAGAGTAGGCATCTGCCTACAGGCGCACCCTACAGAGGGGCGCCTGCCACTACAACTGATTTTTTTTTTTTTTTTTTTTTTTTTTGCGCGGCTTGACATGCCGCTCCGAGCCGCCAGCCACCGCATTACAAGCTGTGAGCTCTCCCGGCTCTTTAGCAATGCAGAGCGCTGGGAGATAAAATCTCCCAGCGCTCTGCATTACTAAAGGGAAAGCCGCGCGGGAGCTCCAGCAGCTCCATGTCTGTGCACAAGCACAGATCTCTCCAGCCGCTGCGCTGGACCACCAGGGACATAGGAAACGGATGTGGGGGAGAGAATGAGGCTTAACCCTTTGAGTGCCAGAGTGGTACACAACGCATTGCAAAGCAATGCGTTGTGTACTACTCTGGCACTCAAAGGGTTAATTTGGAGATAATGGGAGCAATGTGAGGTCATTATGGGGATGATCATGGGGGGCAAACGATGTGCTGATGGGGGGGCAATGTGAAGTCAATGTGGAGGTGATGGGGTCAGTGTGGAGCTGATGGGGGGGCAATGTGGAGGTGATGGGGTCAGTGTGGAGCTGATGGGGGTCAATGTGAGGGAAAGTTGAGATGATGGGGCAATGTGGAGCTGATGGAAGGCAATGTGGAGCTAATGGGGGGCTATGTGAGGGCAATATGGAGATATGGAGCATTGTGGAGATGACGGGGTGGGGGGGCGCTTCAGATATCTGTGCCTACAGGCTCCTGATATATAAATCCAGCCCTGGCCACACCTAGTGTGGAAGATGTGGCCAACACAATACCAGTTGTATTGTATCACAGACCAACTGTTTTATGGTGGCTAGATTATGTGTCAGGTTATAAAATGCTATGTGGTAGTCAGAAACGCTCAACTACAAATGCAATAGAAATTTGCAGGCTCTCTAGGAGTGGTGTCCTTCCCCTGGTGCAGTCTCATTTAGCCCTCTAGTGTGTTTCACAGAGAGGAAATATCCTAAAGCACATAATGCTGGTCCCACCAAAACAGCAGTCCAGCCACTAAGTGGCAGGCAATTCTTCTCTGAAGAAGGGAAGCAACCAACCCCAGGCATATGTTTGGGCCTCGTCAGTGAGGTGTAGCTGGTCTCTCTAGGCACTATGAGCAAGGGGTCCACTGCTGGATTCCCATATTACCCTTGGGGGTGACCAATCCCTAGGACAATTTTCATATGTAAAGTGGAAAGTTATAAAATGCTGCAGTGCCCAGATTATATACCTGTACTGAGTAGTTGATATAACAGCTATATTTTCTGTCTGTATGTCATAGGTTAAGATGTTCTGTGCTAGGCAACAGTCAGCTAAGTTGTGGGTGGGATCATAGGAGGAGTCGGGTGAGATAATAGATTAAGCTAAGGGGTGATAATAGTTGTTGCTTTGTATTGGGGCTCCTAAGAGTCTGGTGTTATTATTGATGGAAAGAGGAACTAAAGATGGCAGAAAGCTTCAGCAGACAGAAAAATAAACAGTCCTATTGATTCAAATGAGACTTATAACCTCTTGAATGATAGACAGGTCACCAATGTTTTGTTTCACAATGTACAGGATACCTCTTTAGCATTCTAGGGTTTAAAAGTCCCATTTATAAAGAATGTGGATTTGGGAGTTCTTTATTTGACATCTGTGGAACAGTTGGTTTGCTCCAGATTTGCTAAAAGGGTTAGTAATGTCTTATAAAAATAAAAAGTAATATTGTAGCTAATCAAAAAAGAAATCCATAGCTGCCAGTCTGATCTCTCAAACCTTTATGGTTTGAGAGATATACCATTTTAAAGCCCCCCCTCCCCTTTCCCTGACGTCAGCATCTAGTTTACAGAAGAAGATCCTGGTCCCGGACCAGCAGGCAGCTCTTCAGCAGAGCCAAAATACTGCAGTCTAAAAAGAAATACTTCATTATAACGGTCTACAAAGTGTGCTTGCAAACCAGGCACACTTTGTAGATCGTTCCAATTAAGTATTTATTTTTAGATTGTGGTATTTCGGCTCTGCTGAAGGGCCATCTTGAGTACGCTGACACTGATCTCCTGCTGTCAGCTTTACAGATGACATCAGTGAGGGGGGAACTTTATCATTGTATATCTTTCAAACCATAATGGTTTGAGAGATCAGACTGGCATCAATGGATTTCTTTTTTGATTTCCTACAATATTACTTTTTATTTATACACAGTGGCGTAACAATAGGGGTTGCAGGGGTTGCACCTGCGACCGGGCCCGTCACTCTCAGGGGCCCGGCCGCCCCCTGCGACCCCCTCGCCACGCGCCCGCAGCACAGCTGATCTCCCAGTGGCCGGCGCTCTAGTAATGCAGAGTGCTGGAAGATGACATAATCTCCCAGTGCTCTGCATTACTAAGAACCGCGTGGGAGCTTGAGTTCCAGACAGAGGTCTGTGCCGAATGAGCCACAGATCGGTCATCTCACTCACCGCTAGACAACCAGGGACTCGAGGTAGGAGGAGGGGGGCGGTCAGTAGGGGCATTGTGGAGAATGAGAGGTACTGTGGAAGGGGAATTGTGGAGAATGAGGGGCATTGTGGAAGGGGCATTATGGAGATTGAGGGGCAATATGGAGATGGGGACATTGTGGAAGGGGCAATGTGGAGAAAGAGGGGCAATGTGGAAGGGGCATTGTGGAGAATGAGGGGCATTGTGATGGGGGCATTGTTGAAGGGGCAATGTGGAAGGGGCAATATGGAGAAAGAGGGGCATTGTGGAGATGGAGGGGCACTGTGGAGAATGAGGGGCATTGTGGAAGAGGCAACGTGGAGGTGGTCAATGTAGTTGAGGGGGGCCAATGTGGTCGGGGGGGGGGGGGCATGGTAATTCTTGCACCAGGGCCTGGTGGCTTCTAGTTATGCCTCTGATAAGACATTACTAACCCTTTAATTATTCTTAGTACATCAGTCTACTAATAGCAAAAGACAAGTATATAATGTGTTTATCAAGTAGCATTCTTTTCTTAAACTCTTCCTAAAAGGCACATTATGGTCTGTTAGGGAACCCAGTATCTGTACTATTTTCTTATTCGGAGCCTTACGAGGAAACTTGGTAGTGCTGAAACAAAGGAATATCATGGTACAGCGATATAGTGGTCCCTCCTTTAACCCCCCCCCCAAAAAAAAACAACTTTTTATCAATGCAGAAAACAGGTTTATGGTGACTTGAATGAAGATAATTTGAATAGAAGACATTATGGTGATGTGGAGGAAGATGATTTGAATAGAAAACATTATTGGGATGTGGAGGATGATGAGTTGAATAGAAGACATTAGACTGGCATTAATTCATAGAATTAAAGTAAAACATAATTCCAAAGACAATGATATAGTGGGTGTAAATGGATAAGTATGTACTAATTGAAAGAATGAAACTGAATCTGCATACACAATTTTTTTTAAATAAATATGGATTTTTTTTAGAAGTAAAATGAAAACCTTAGAAATACTGTGATAGCTAATACAGTAAGAAATGTTTTTGTTAAAAATCTCATGGGGGCCACATTCTGGGCCCCATGTTGGACACCCATGGTTTAGGGAAATTTGTTAAATGCAGGCTACTGAGGGTGATAAGGTGGACCTGCAAATCTAGGATTTAATTTTTCTTCTTAACAACAGTTGTTCAACCTCCGACTATACTTTTCTACTTCCAGACTGATTCTTAGCAACTCAGTTCAGGTTCCATATTTAAGTAATAAGTCTTGTGACCTTGGAAACTGATGTAAAGAAAAACTGGTGCTTGAGTTTGTGTACATCTGAATTGATTGGAATTATTTGATGAATAGTATCCATGTAACAACAATGTATCTTGTTATCTGACAAACATTTCCATTGCCTACTTGAAGGCTGTATTTTTTTTTTCTATAAAAAAACATGTCTATTTTATGTCAAATGTATGGGCAGTTGAGTCAAGCAGGATGACATGCAAAGAAGAGTAATTGTGTGGCCAAGTAATTGCACCTTAGAGAACAAATAAATATCCCCATTTATTTGAATGAGTCTTTTAAACCCCTTGAATGCTAAGGAGGTCTCCAATGCGTGGCATGGCAAAACAAAACGGTGAATCCTCGCTAGCATTCAAGGAATTAAAAGCCATGTGATGGTCACAATGATATAGATAGTTTAGGTCCAGAATTGTTCCAATTCTTTTTTTCAGCTATATAATTTTCAAGTGGAAGATTACTGTAAAATATGCAGGTGTCTCCTCTCATTGACTGTAGCATTGAGAAAGATAAAATAGTCCACAATTGTCAGAGGTAGAGTATATTATTTTAGAGCGTGACTAATACCAGTCAAACTCTATAAATCACTTCCATTTACCAGAATATTGTATATATATATATATATATATATATATATATATATATATATATTCTTTTTTTATGTAAGTCCCCCTTCCACTTTCAATGACATCAGCTCCTTCGCTCAGATGGAACTGAATGGTCATTTGACCACTCTGAACCTACACATCTCTGGCAGCTATAATAATCCTTGGAGTTCAGACAGGCAGTGATAATTCTCTTGTCTAAACTATTTCTATGTGTCATGGACACTAACAACTGGAAATGTTAGCATTCAGGACTTGCTGAAACAATTCAGTTGAAGGAAATATCTCTCATGGACTGAATGCAAAGTGGTGTCTGTTCAAATGACCAGAGTCTGCTCCTTCTATCTGAAGGAGCTGACTTTACCAAAATGGTCTGGAAATCAGAATCTGACCCTTTAAGGATGAAAGATGGGTGAAACACATTGCTTCTCAATTCATTGCACACCCGACCGGTCCTCAAAGGGTTAAAATCATTTGTTCTAGTCTAGTGAATTCAAGTGTTTTATAGAGAGTGCGTGATATCAGTAACTCTCTAAAATCATAAGCTAGTAGTCTGAAAAAAAGCTGTGGCATTACTATACAATACCAAAACTCCTCATGGAACTCTAAAGATGGTCACTTCCTTAAATGATCAAAGATAGCAAATGTTAGTATCAGATGTTACAGATTTAATGTGGGCGATATATATCTTGTACATGCATATGTAGAATTACTCCTTTTGATAGATGGGGTTTTTGGTTTGTTATTATAGTGTAAAGTTTGGTGCTCTAGCATATTACACACTTAGACTAGATATGTATATCACTGAAAGTTTCCATAGCAATTAAATGTTCATCTGTCACTGAGATGTAATTTAACCATGTCACCCTTAAAACATATTGTTGCACTCATACACATAATTAAGACTGATTGGCTCTTTAACCCCTTTCTATTGGGCATATATAATGCATATAACCAATGGGATCTATTAAGCTGTGATGAAGGCACCTAAAGGAGCAAATTATTGTAATATCCCAAAGTGGAACACTGAAGTTCCAAAGAGATCTCATGTTGATTGAAATAAAAGTGGAATTAACCTAGGGATAATTGGTTCTTAATTTAACATATTAATTTATATGGTAGGTGTCCTTCCTACAACAGTCAGGAATATTCATTTATGTATTTTTCCATGTATCTGTGGTTCCTTCTATAGAATGATCCATGATGAAATTTGTCTCTAGAGAACACCTCCTCACAACACAACTAAAGGACTCATAACGGTTATTTTTTTCATTATCAGATTAAGTGAAACTAGTAGCAGTGAATTACAAGAGAGCTCAAATGCAAATAAAAAGTGTATATACATATAAGTGGATGATATATGATAGAAACCTACCTAGGATTGTATTCCGGTTAAACAAATTAAGAGCAACGTATTCTTAGGAATAACAATCTCCTACATGTGTTTCTTCAAGTGGTATGATTCTAGACCAATGTGTATAAATCTTATCCTAAACTATAATAAAGTATGCATTAAATTATCAATACACCTTTGATAAGATTTTCCTTACTGAGTGAAACAAGGGTACTCCCACCACTGCTGCGAGATTTTTAATTCAAATATGTGATACTACTGAATGAAAACTCTCCCATCAGTGGTAGTACCATGACACACAAGCATTTCTTATTTTTAATTAAAAAGGTTTCCTGAGAAACATAGAATTTGACAGCAGATAAGAACCATTCGGCCCATCTAATCTGACCGCTTTCTTATTGTAAAAACCTCAAACCTTTTGTGGTCCTTGGTCTTTTCTTATGTTAAGGACAGCTTTATGCCTATCCCATGCATGCTTAAATTCTGTCACTGTATTAACTTCTACCACTTCTGCTGGTAGGCTATTCTACTTATCTACTACCCTCTCAGTGAAGTAAAACTTTCTTACATTACATCTAAACCTGTGTCCCTCTAGTTTTAGACTATGGTCTCTCATTTTTACTCCTTTGAAATGTACTTCCCTCCTGCTCTTTGTTGAATCCCTTCATGTATTTGAATGTTTCTATCATATCCCCTCTCTCTCTTCTCTCCTCCAAGATATACATGTTCAGATCCTTTAGCCTATCCTGATATTTCTTTCCTGTAAACCAGTTACCATTTTAGTAGCCCTTCTCTGAATTTTCTCTAGAGTATCTATAGCCTTCTGAAGATGGGGCCTCCAGTACTGTAGACAATAATCTAGGTGAGTTCTAACTAGAGATCTTTAAACTGACCAATCAGTAATCACAGTTGAAGCCAGTTAATTGAACATGCTTATAATTGTGTCTGAGGTTCTGACTTCCATCAGCCCTCCTATCGTGGTATCATTCCTTATGACAGGTTAGTCAACTGTTGGGCCTTTAGTTGTTGGGGAGTACAAATCCTATCATCCCCAACCAGACAACACCTGGTTGGTGATGATTAGAGTTGTAGTTCCCAAATGTGACAATTGACTGTGCCTTATGATATTTTAACTGAGCCATATTACACTCAAGCAAGTAAGTATAAGCATGCTTGTTTTTGAGTTATAAACTTTTAATGTTTTCTTTGTGATATTTGCCTCTACACTTCAAATCTTCATGGACAAATATGACAGGCAAATTACAGAAACCGAAAAAGAAGGGATTAAAATGTAAAAAATACATTAAAAAAAACAGAGGTCACAGAGAGGACCGAGAACAAAATGAAAAAAAGCCAGAGATGGAGAGAGAAGTGTAGGGGGTGGAGAACAAGGGTGAAGGAATGATTAAAATGATTCTCTGGACAGCCTTGGTGAAATCAAACACATGGGATGGTAATATTCTCTCAGAAGACAGAGGGAAAAAATGCTATTTTGTGTCCCTTCTGTCCTTTTGACATTTAATCTGTCACACCAAGAACCTGGAAGAAGCCATATGAGAGTTTTCATTTACCTTTCACATGACAACAGAAAAATGAATCTGAAGATTTTTCTAAAATCTTCTAAATATTAAAGGGGAGCTTTACTTTTGAAATAAGTGTCTCATAAAAAAGAAATAACACCTCTTAATACGGAGTGATACAGAGGTGATAAAGTGGAGTTTAGTTCTCCAGTGATATCACTTCTCTAATTTCTGTTATTCTATAGAGTCTATGCACTAAGATCTCTTAAAGCGATAGTAATACTTCGTTTAAATTTTATTTTATTTTGTAGGCATTAAAAAAACATGAAGAATGATATAAGTCTTATCTCTCAAACCTTTATGGTTTAAGAGATATTCACAAGCAAAGTTTCCCCCTCCCGCCCCTTTTTCCTAGTGTAAGCCATCTCTTCTCAGATGTGAATCTGGTTGTAAGACCAGACAGATAACAGCAGGGGACAATCTTCTTTGTATGAAAAGAATGAAAGCCCTTCCCCCCTTGATAAGTTTTTCAGCTTTTTCCCTTATCTTAATTGAAGATTGTCCCTCTCTGCAGTCTACCTGGGCACCTCCCTTCTGGTTTGGCTGAACGGGGAGGGATACTTTGCTTGTGAATATCTCTTAAACCATAAAGGTTTGAGAGATAAGACTTATATAGTTCTTCATGTTTTTTTAATGCCTACAAAATTAAATAAAGATAAAATGACGTATTACTATCCCTTTAAGTGGGAGAAATCTTAGTGCATAGGCTACATAGAATAACAGAAATGGGAAAGTGATATCACTTTAGAAGTTATCTTCAGTTTACCACCTTTTAGTGCATCTCCCCCAAAGGATTAAAGGGATAGTAATACTTTATTACTATTCCTATTGTAGGTAAAATATTGTAATAGCCCCTAGATTCATCTCTCAAACCTTTATGGTCTGAGAGATAACCGAAGGCAAAGTTCCCCCCTCCCTCCCCTTCCCTGAAGTCAGCGTTGTACTGACTGCAGGGGAAGTCTGTCGTACGACAGGCTTGCGGCTCTGCAGCTGAGCCGAGATCCCGTTAGTGAAAAATAATTATTTCACTGAAAGGGTCTTCTACATGTGCTTGGTTTGCACACATGTAGAAGACTGTTTCAGTTAAATAATTCTTTGTCACTAACGCGATTGCAGCTCTGCTGCAGAGCCGCATGATTAATGTCAAACCGGATATCCCTGCATAAAGGTTTGAGAGATGAACCTGAGGGCTACTAAATTATTTTGGAAGTACCTACAATATGGGAGATAATAATAATAAAGCATTACTATACCTTTAAAAATGGCAATCATTTCAATGGAAAAATGTGTTCCCTGTAGTGCAGTTGTTTTTTTACCCAGAACTGCATCCATTTTCTTAGTACATTAGCCTCAATGACATTGTCATAAAATCCAAGAGGTTTATAAATATCAGAAAGCTGTAATAGACCCACTTATAAATAAATAGAATGTTCTCATTCACACTCCACCAACAATGACTTTTGTATGTAATTCCCTTTGATTAGAGGCATAAACAAAACCTTCTTGGCCCTGATGCAAAAGCTGAGGCTGATCCTCCCTGCTCCCTCCATGGTCTGGAGCGAGCTTGAATTAGGCACTGACACATACCTAAGTGCAATTCACTACCGAAGCATCTCAGGTCTTCTCATTACCAGGAAAGACAGAGAAAAAGCAATTTGATTGTAATGTCTGGGAGCTAAAATATTAAAAAGAACAGTACTTGTTCAAAAAATCCTGTTTGTGTAACTAATGTTTTTATTTAAAACTATAATTGGATAAGTTTTAAATATTTAAAAGACCAACCAGTTCATTAAAAATGATATGTCCATGAAAATATATGTTTTTCACTCTTTGCGTAGGGTTTAACCTCTTAAGGACCAAGGACGTACATGTACATCATGGGGAGAACGTGCCTAAAGATAACATACATGTATGTCCTGGAATTAAGGGGTCCCCGCGCAGCTGCACGCTGTTCGGGGACATCTGATTCCTGCAAAAGAAACAAAAAATGCTCTGCGGTCCTTAAGTGTCAGATGCGCACCCGTGCGGCTGGTCCTTAATGGGTTAAAAATATTCAAGTAGTCAAAATGTTCAAATATTATTGGTTCTTTGTTCCAAAGATTAGTATAGGATGAAAATGAGGTAGAATATGATGGAGATCATGGTCTTAGGTAGATAATGTTATATAATGAGGATGATGTAGAGAAAAGCAACCTTTGATGTTACGTCTGATGCAGATGTGATATAGTTTGTGGCCTTGTCCACCAATAGTGAAAGTTATCTGGTAATGTATAGGGAAGACAGACAGGAACATTCAAAAGAAAATACACTCTAAGTGTAGTATAATTCATTTACACGATATATAAAAACAAAAACACCAATCATTGCACTAACATGTTAACATCTTAGACTTGAAGTGTGACAGGGCAGGGTCCCTGTTCCAGCCACCATGCTCAGCTCTCTTTCCTTGCACCCCTGAGGAAGTAGAGCTGAAGATCCACAATAAACATTGAGTATCCCTACCTTCCATCTTGCACTTCATTACTACAGGTCCCTCCAAACCCTTTGTAAGAAATCCCCCCCACTTCAGCCCACCAACAGTAGGAGTCTGCTGGACTTCCTAAAAGTCAAACCACTTTAGACTTAAAAGAACTAAAGGAAATAAGCTCAGGCAAAATAACGTTTTTCAGAGTCTCCATTCAAGCCAGTCATTTGCACTGGTGGTCAGCAGTTTAGGATTCATGGAGTATTGGACATATTGTTACACCAAATTTCATTCCAGCATTAGGACAAACCAGACAGACAGCACACTGGTGATATAAGTGGATAGAGGGCACAGTTCACTGCTACAAGTTGTACGTATCCGAGACATGCTTCATATATTGTATGAATAAATTATGCTACACTTAGATCAGTGTTTGTTTTCTCTTATTTGTTACCTGTCTTTCTTGCTCTGTATTTTGTGAGGTATGTGCCTCGGAGTTGTTGCATCATGATTCATGACAGACATGCGGTCAGATAACACATTTAGTGACAGTGTCCAAGACATTGCTTTGCAATGCCTTGACACCTGACTAGTGTGTAAAGGGTTAAAGAAGAAAATGGACACCATCTTGGAGTGTAATGGGTTAATGAAGAAAAAGGGAGGTGCTCACTAAAATGATTCTTATCTTACTCTCAGGCAATAGTCGTGTGTGATGATATCAGAAGCTGCCAGGATAGTGCAGTGTCAAAGGGCCCCCTTATATGCTAGGCCCAGTCACAACTGCAACCTCTGCACCCACTTTCATGTCACTACTACAAATGCCAATTTGCTAAGCTACTTACACAGAGAATTGTCTTCTTTATGACTCTTTACACCAAGAGAAGGGTAGTAGGGAAGTGTACAGGTATTTTTGTATGTTCCTTTCCTATGCACCTTGTTTAATCTCATATTATAACAAGGCACAGAAGCAATTGGCGTAACCTAATTACATTCTCTTGCTCATTCTATAGGGGAGGCATTTGGGGTGTTTGAGAAGGCTACATTAGGACAGTAACAATGGTCTGTACTAAATCTATTACTAGTTCTAGCTCAGTGTTTCTTAAGGGTCTTATGGTGGTGGACAAAATCTTGGTGAAACTCTAAAAACTAAATTAATTAACTCCTTGGATTCTAAAGAGGTCTTGAATGCATTGCTTCACATGATTGAAGACTGTTCTGTGATCCAAGAGATTAAGATGGTGACAATATAAAATATACTAGAATGATAATTTGTACCAAGATTACCATGGAAATGAAACTATTAGGTTTCCTGTAACCATAATCATAATATTCCATGATCTCCGGTAGTCCTATGAATAAGTGAGAGGGAATCATGAAACGCGTAAGGTGGTTCGTTTTATGATATTTTGCTATTTTAAAACCACGAGTGTCATCTATTCAGAAGTTGGATGTTTTTAAACTTTGTACCAATAAAGATACTTGTTTACGAGGTTCATAGTGATTGAGTTGGCTGTTTTGGATCCAGCCAGTCCATTGAAGCATTCTCTTCCTGTGTCGTCATGTTCCCTGGTAGTCACAGAACTTCAGTGAGGCTGATGTGCTAAAAAGGGCAGCAATTCTCAAGAAAACCAGATTGGGAACAAATTAAAATTCCCAAATCTTCTTTTGATTCATATTGGATTTTGAAGCACCTTTCATGCTAAAGAGGTATCCAACTCACTACATTAGTGACCTTTCTAACATTCAAGGGGTGAACCATTTGTGCACCAGAGGAATGCACAACACATTGCTCCAAAATGCTTTGCATTCCCCTCTGGCACTCAAAGGGTTAAATGATTCTTATAAACAAATAGGAATTTAAATGTGTTCCTTTTACTGCAGTTAGTTTCCTCAGTAATTACTCCATGTTCTTGGTACATCAGCCCCATTGTTAGACATCCTACACTTGTTCCATTGTCTTCCTTTACCAACATTTGTTACACAGGGCGCCTTGTATTTCTTTTGGGATCCATGTAGTTCTATGGAACACACCTTGAGTAACACTGTTCTAGTCCATAACACAAAATGCAGATGCTTGAGAAAGAGCCAATGTCCCAGACTACAAAGTGAGCTACTCTAATACACACCCCAAAACTATGGTGTACTCAAATAAGCTCTTATTTTGAATCACTGAGATTTTACTTCTGCGGCAGACATGTCATCCCCTTGACTACCAGAGCAGGTATTTAACAATGCTTTCTTAGCACCTCTGGAAGAAATATTGTAAGCTCCATTGGCCACATCGTCAATTAGTCTTTTGAGCTGTAATTATAGAACTCAATTAGTTGACCCATGTCGAGTCTGAGCCTTCCAACTCCCACAGGAAATATCCACATGATGCAAATGCACATTAATAATGAAACACAATGGACAAAGCATAGAGAGAAATAGTTACAGAAGTACTCATCATAAATGTACACATCCATATCCAATCAGATTCACATACTCACCACCAATCCAATGCATACAGTGAGGCTAATGTACTAAAGAAAAGAGGGGCAATTCTGGGGTAAACCATTTGCACCACAGTAAACAAATATAATTTCCCCAAATCCCCATCAGTTTAAATGGGGCTTTTAATCTGTTGAATGCTAGAGAGGGATTTAACTCATTGACTCTTTAGCATTCAAGTGATGTGAAGCCCCATTTAACCCTTTGAGTGCCAGAGGGGTCTTCAACACATTGCTTTTGACACTCCCTGGCACGCAAAGGGTTAAATCAATAGGTATGTTTATTTGTTCCCTACAGTGCAGTTGGTTTGTTCCAGAACTGCATCACATTTCATTAGTACATTAGCCTCAGTGAGTGATATACCAGGAAGAAATAGAGCAATTTGTGGACAAGTCATTTGCACCACATTCCCATTGATTTCAACTGGGCTTTTAAACCCATGGATGCTAAAGAGGTCTCAAGTGTCTTATGAAGCAATGAGAAGGAAACCCATCTAATAAACAAAGGGTTGAAAGCCCCATTTAAATCAATAGGAATGTTCATTTGTCTTCTATGATGTAGTTGGTTGGCCCCAGAATTGTGCCACCTCTGCTTAGTAGAT
Source organism: Rhinophrynus dorsalis (assembly GCA_037306005.1). NCBI lineage: Eukaryota > Metazoa > Chordata > Amphibia > Anura > Rhinophrynidae > Rhinophrynus > Rhinophrynus dorsalis. The sequence continues at coordinate 142,636,403 of CM074724.1, read as the reverse complement.
CAGTCTCAGTGTATTAAACTAACTGCACTATAGGGGATAGATAAACTTGTCCACTGAGTAAAATGGTGTTTTAATCCTTTCAATGCTAGGAAGGTCTCCAATGTATTTCTTCACAATGCATTCAAAAAATCTGACATTCAAGGGGTTAAAAGCCCCATTTATACCAATGGGAATTAGGGAATGTTTATTTGTACCGTACAATGCATTTGGTTTGTACTGTAAATGCACTACTCTTCATCAGTACCAGCCCCACTCTCACAGACACAAAAGACCACCCCTCTCACACACAGAAATGAATGGATTTCTGGTGACTACTTTATTCACCTGTTTGCAGTTTTTACTATGGGTGATTCTTTATCCACTTGGGTATGCAACAATGCATTGGATACCTCTCTAGCAAACAAGGGCTTAGGAGTATTCAGATGAGGCAAGAAACAGGGTCATGTGAAAAGTTGGGCATGGTCATGGATGAGCTAAAGGCACCTATGGTGCATTGCCTAGGCGAACTAGAGTTGATTCTGTTGTAGATGTTAATCATACATTCCTGTTGTAGCATGATAATAAAATATGTTTACTTATTTCAGTCTTATTTTTGTCAAACTCATATCTAACATAAACTTGGATTCCAGTGCAGTAATAACTTTTTATCAAGGGCTTTATTTACAGATCTCTCCATAAATTTCTACAAAAATCTTGTATATAATACTATTCAGAACTCACAGATTACTATGTGAAAAATGGGGGGAGAGACAGTGACATAGATAAGCATGGGAAGAAAGGAGGAGACATTGTGAAGCCTGGGGAAAGAGGAGACAGCAGTGTGACATCTAGGAGAGAGGAGGTGACATTGTGGAGCCTGAGGAGAGAAGTAGTAGCAGAGGGAAGTCTGAGGACAGAGGAAGTGGGCCAGTGGAAAGCCTAGTGAGTTAGGAGGTGGCAGTGTGAAGCCTGGTGAGAGAGGAGGTGGCAGTGGGGAAGTTGGTGAGAGGAGGTTACAGTGTGAAGCCTGAGGAGAAAGGAGATACCAGAGATAAGCATGGGAAGAAAGGAGGTGACAGTGGAAAGACTAGGTAGAAAGGATATGGTAGCCTGGGGACAGAGGAAGTGGCAAGGAATCCCCGTGAGAGAGAAGGTGGCAGTATCAAGCCTGGGGAGAGAAGAGGTGGCTGTGGAGAACATGGAGAGACTGAAAGTTCCACTGCGAAGCATGGGGTGAGAAGAAGTTCAAGAGATAAGCATTGGAAAAGAGGAGGGGCCGGGGGAAGCTGGTGGGTGGAGAGAGGAGGTGATAGAAGGAAGCATGGGAGAGAGGAGGTGACAGTGGAAAGCATGGAAAGAGAGGAGGTGGCAATATGAATCCTGGAGAGAGAGAGGATATTGCTGTGAGAAGCCTGAAGAGTAAGGAGTTGGAAGTGTGAAGCCTAGAGAGACAGAATGTGACAACGTAAGGCCCAGGGGAGAGAAGAGGTGGCAGTGAGAAGCCTGGGGAGACAGGATGTGGCAGCAGAGACCCTGGTAAGGGAGGAGGTGGCAGAGGGAAGCCTAGAGAGAGAGAGAGACAGAATAGGTGGCAGTGTGAAGCCTAGGGAGAGAGAAGGTGTTGTGTGAAACCTGGGGAAAGAGGAGGTGGCAAGGGGGAGCATGGAAGGAAATGAGATTGCAGAGGTTAGCATGGAGAACGAGGGAGTGGCAGCAGGTCTAAAGGGGACCAAAAGAGATTGTGTGAAGTTGGAGTACAGTTGTACATCAGCCCTTCTATCCATCAAAGAGATTGTCCTACTTTTTCAGATGTGCCCCACACAGGGAATTGTTTGGTTTACATCTGAGGGCAGACCTGCTTTTTGCCAGCTACCTCTTTGGATGTTTTCTATGAATAACAAATGTGCAGCATTATTTTGCTTATTCCTGGTTGTAGTTTCAAAAAGTTGGGGAGCCTAAAGTTGCCTACCCCCACAAAAGATCAATCTGATCATCCAATTAAATTTTCTCTATAGAAAAACACTTTGCAAAGTTTATAGGACATTGCACATGTTAGCAAGCCCCACATCCACATTAATCAGTGCCGTATTCCTTACAGTAGCGTTGTGAAGGTCAAGCAGGTAATTTACAACCAACAGTGACCAGCACGTTTCAGTTTCTATGACACAGAATTTATTACTTAAAATTCAAATGACAGATAAAAAATCTCTGGGATGGAAATACCTCTGCTGGGAGAGATGATGGAACAAGTGGAATCCGAGAAAGGGCCTGTGTTGAGCTCATTAATTAAAATTACAAATTGTCCACGGATTAAGAACAGTACACTCTTTTCATTTTCCCTACAAGAACCATTCCTGCTGATCTCAAAGACTTTAAGAAAGAAAATGCACAGCATCTTGACCAATCAGAATGTACTTTAAGTTGGCAGAAAGGTTAAAATTATTGGATAATAATAGCTATGGTGTTGTATTAATCATGCCTCTAAGGCACTTTGAGAACTAAAGATGAGTAGTTCTCTATAAGAGCAAAATTATGATGACTTTTTGTTATCTTTTTATCGATTCCTTCTCTCTACAGCCATTTATCTCTAGTTTTACCTCGTTCCCTTTTAATTTATTTATTTTTTTTTTTAGAAATCTTTCTATATTTTCTTTTTATCTTTGAATCTAAGCATTTTCTTATAAACCATCTGAAGCTGACCCGGAGCAATCTAACTGTGCTGTAGACATGAAATTAAAATGATTATTTACATAAATCTGGCTTTTTAACCCTTTTCATGCTGTAGAGGTTTCAACATGAGACATGAAAGCATGAAAGGGACAATTTATATCAATGAAGAATTTGGAAATGCGTAGTTTTTTCTATGTTGAAGTTGTTATATTATGCATTTACACAGCGTTACTTTCTATACAGGGCCCACTCTTTCCTTTTGAATACACACTATATAAGGTGATTCTAAGAAAAACCCTTAGCACTCTGTTTAAAGGGATAGTAATACTTCATTTTATCTTTATTTTATTTTGTAGGCATTAAAAAAACACGAAGAACTAAATCAGTCTTATCTCTCAAACCTTTATGGTTTGAGAGATATTCACAAGCAAAGTTTCCCCTCACTGACCAAAAACGGTCAAGTCTGCCATCTAGCTGTCAGATTTGGAATCCGGTCTGCAGACCGGCCATGGCTCTACAGCAGAGCCGATATCGCGAGATCTAAGAAGAACTACTTCATTCGAATAGTCTACAAAGTGTGCCTGGTTTGCAAGCACACTTTTTAGACCCTTCCATTGAAACAGTTATTTTTATATCTTGCGATCTCGGCTCTGCTGAAGAGCCACCGGTTGATCTGCGGACCAGATTCCAAATCTGACAGCTTGTTGACAGACTTGACCGTTTTGGTCAGTGAGGGGAAACTTTACTTGTTAATATCTCTCAAACCATAAAGGTTTGAGAGATAAGACTTATTTCCTTCTTCATGTTTTTTTAATGCCTACAAAATAAAATAAAAATAAAATGAAGTATTACTATCCCTTTAACTCTTTTGTTACTAGAAGGTTATTCAATACATTGTTTTGCAATGCGTTACATACCAGTGGTACTCAAAAGGTTAACCGTCTTGTGCTCTGTCGGTCTTCTATATTTTCCTTAGACACTGCTGTGTTTGGAATATTAGCATTCATTCATTTTGCATTGCTTTAAAGCGGAACTTTCACCTAAAATAAAAATTGTCCCATGGGTTTTAATCCTAGACACAACATTAGCGCTGTGTGTGTTTTTTTTTTTTTTTTTGCAAATTACCTAGTAGCGGAGATATTTACCCTTCAAAATCAGGCATGTCAGCGTTCTGCAGGACCCTGCATGTCCTGCATGTCGTCTCAGGACTTCCCAGCTTCCCCAGGGAGCGCGTTCACGCTCCCCTTCGTAGCTGGAAAGTCCTGAGATGGTAAAGGGTCCCGTAGAAAGCAGAAGTGCCCAATTTTGAAGGGTAAATATATCCGCTACTAGGTGATTTGCAAAAAAAAAACAAAAAAACACACCGCTAATGTGTTAAGGATTAAAACCCATGTGATAATTTTTAATTAAGGTGAAAGTTCCGCTTTAGTGAATATATTAGTTAAGAGTTATGCTTTAATGAATTTAAATCAAAAGGTAAAACATTATGGGGGAGAATTAGAAACCAAGCGTTATGACAAATATGGAGTAAAAGTGTCCTGAAAATTAAAGTCGACATTTAACAAGACAGTTTCACCAGTTTTGGAAGCCTTACCACCATGTAGTTGTGTTTTGGGAAAAGTAACGGTACAGCTGGTGAAATTCCTGGCTCAGCAAATTAAGAAAGAAATGTAGCTAACTGCGACAATTTTGCGACAGAATTTTCGCCAGAATCTTAACGCCAGCTATAGTCTGTCTTTAACCATTCCAGGCATTAACATCAACTAACTAACACCACATTTATAAAGATGCCCTTATAAATCCAACCTGCCATTATCACCAGTTGCCATGACTGAACGACATTCTTTAAGAAATACTACGAATGATTTTTATAAACCTCCCGATATTTCCTTATGCTGAAGGTGTTCCTCATCTTGGTGAACCATGAGCATTAAATTCCATCGTAGCCCCTGGTTTATGGTAGATCAGGAGATAGTACTGTCTTTCATTCAATGCAGTTGCTATCTTGCACATACTAATGGTGATGTGCAAAAACAGAGATGGTCTTTTATGGCGATTTTCATGGAAAAAAAGACAGTTTGTCACTTTTTCTATGGAATTTCCCTTGCATAGACAATAGATAACATTTCTTCCTTTTCTCTACTGCCACTGAGTTTCTCACAAGAGCTTTGAAATGTTCCTCCTATGATTTTTATAACTGTGAGAATTCCTGCTGCAATACAGAATGTCAAACTCAATAAATGTGGTTCTATGGCTACCAGTGCAGTCATATAAGGCTAGGGGCTCAGTATGTGTGGTTCTATTGCTACTAGTAGGACAACACTATCCTAGAAGATACGGCGTGGGGTTCAGTATGGGTGGTTATATGGCTACCATTAGGACAAACATTATAGTCATTATGTGTGGTTCTGTGACTACCACTGGGACAAGGCTGGGGTAGCCAGTATCTGTGGTTGTGTGACTACTGTTGGAACAAAGCTTTGGGTCAGTATGTGTGGTTCTATTGCTACCAGTGTAGTGGAATATGATAGTGGGGTCAGTATGTGTGGTAATACAGCTAACAGTGGGACAAGTCTGTGGGTCAGTATGTGTGGTGCTATAGCGACTAATGCAGTGGGAAACGGCTGGGTGGGGGAGTCAGTGTGTGTGTGTGTGGTTCTATAACTACTAGTGGGACAAGACTTGGAGGAGGAGATGTGTGGTTTTATGGTTACCAGTAGGACAAGGTTGGGGGAGTCAGTATGTGTGGTTCTTCAGCTACCAGTGGGAAAAGACTGTGGGGGTTAGTATGTGAGGTTGTATGGCTAATAGTGTAGTGGGACAAGTCTGGGGTGTCAGCATGTGTGGTTCCCTAGCTACCAGGGGACAAGGCTGGGGGATATGTGTGGTTCAATGGTAGGACAAATTAGGGAGTCAGTATGTGTGGTTCTTTAGCTATCAATTGTGACATGACTGTGGGGTCAGTATATGTGGTTCTACAGCTAATAGCTGGACAAGGCTGTAGTGTCAGTGAATTTAGCAGCACAATCAGTATGTTAAACCTAACTAACAGTCCCTTTTTCCCCATCCTTAACTAAGGAGGACTGGAGTAGTTCTGGGGCAAACCTGCAGCACAGTAGGGGACAAATACAAGTCCCATTCATTTAAATGGGGCTATTAAATGCTCGAGAGATTGAGAAGCAATATGATGGAGACCTCACTAGCATTTACAGAGTTAATAGCCCCATTTACATCAGTGGAGATTTTGGATTTTTTCTTGTCCCCTATAGTGTAATTGTGGTCCCCCAGCATTACACCAGTTCTTCTTAGTACATCTGCTTTATTATTATGTTAATGTGTGCAAGTCCTCCCTCCTCTTATGTCCCATTCAGATATACATTAGGGCCTTCAACACAGCATTTGATGGCAGAAAAGGGGCAAGGATGGTTCATTTGTTTGCATTGAAAAGTTTGCTTTCCATTGATATCACAGATAACCATTATGCTATTATATTGCAATCTTTAATCTGAACCGTTTTAGAGAAGAAAAAACATCCATTTTACTTCCATTAACTTCTGTTGGGTTTAACTATCAAAAATAGACATTTGAGATAAGTCATGTGATAATAAGGAGATAATGAGGCATTAAAGCCTGTAGCTGATACTTAACCTCTTGTTAAACAATGCTGTCAATCAGCGTTCTGCTTCAAGAAATCATAGAACGGAAAGTGTGATTTTCAGCATTTCTTCCCAGAATTCCATGCAGCATCTAAAATCAAGATCCTGCATGAGTGACCTAGACTAGTTCATGCGTAGTGAGTGGGGAATTATATGTGTAGTAGTGCAGCAATTCTGGAGCAAACCAACTGAACCATTAGAAACAAATAAACACTTCCATTGATTTATATTGGGTTTTTATCCCCTTGAATCCTAGACAGGTCTCCAACACATTTCTCCAGAATTCATTGGTGACCTCTCAAGCAATCAATAGGTTTAATAGTAGCAAGTAAAGGGGTTTATTTAGTTAATAAATAGTAATAAACTAAATCAGTGGGAATGTTTCTTCTTCCATATGGTGCAGCTGGTTTGCTCCAGAATTTCTCCAGTTTTGGCCTTATACATATCCAATTTTGTCTTGAATTGCATTAAAAATTATCAGGGACATAAATGTCTGCTCTGGGAAGAATATTGAGAGACAACTTCCTGTTTCCTACGTGCGTTTCCTGTAGAAGAGTGATGTGAGTGGATGTGTGTGAACGTGTGATTCAATACATGGGTGAGTACTCATTTAAGATGATGTATGAATGTATGCGTTGTGTGTGCTTGCACCATGATGCCTTTTGTAGGAACATGGGTATGGAAGGTTATGCCCAATGAAATCGATGGGCTTAACCTTTTGCCCATAGTTTTTGCCTGAGTTTCTATTTTGCTAAAGCAATTCAGCAGAATGGAGAAACATATTTCCCATTCCACCACATTTCCAGTGGCAACAAAAATGAATTGTCTGCCATTTCCTAAAAATTAACTCAGTGCACTGAAGACTTTAAAGTTAAGGGGTTAACGTTTGAGGTTTATAAATCATGCTCATTTATTGCAAAAGTGGGAAAAAGCAGAACTGTGCTAAAAACAAACTTTCATAACTTGTTTTTATTAAAGCTAATACATATCTCTCATTTGTTTTAATTTTTGTCTGTTTTAATTCTTTCTTATTCCCTTTCATTCCCATCCCTCGCAACCTCTATTTTTATTTGTTTCTATCTTCCTGGCAATCTCTGTTTCACTGACGCACTGCAATCCGGTTGCTTGGAAATCTCTTTTGAAGTTACACTGCATGGAGAGGATTTATCCATGTCCACTTAAATATTCATGGGTTTGCATATCTGTTAAAAAAGACACTTGTTTATTTAGATAAGATTTAATTTATTCATAATTTACCCGAAATTTGCTTCCACGTGCATGTACGTTTTCGCTTTTGAGCAGCATAATGCATAAAACATTAGTCAAGCATGCAAATTAAACAAATATGGCATTTCATACTGCCGGATTGCCTTAGAACGATAACTCACTCTGGGTCTAGTAGGGAGACAGGAAGAGTCACTGAGGCTGATGTACTAAGAAAAGTAATTCTGGGGTAAACCAACTGTATCATAGGAACAAATGCAAATTCTAATTGAAATAAATGGGACTTTTAACTCCTTAAATGGTAGCATCCGATGGGTTAAGCCTAGTGTTGAGCGAGCACCCCGATGCTCGGGGGTTCGGGTGCTCTGACCGAGCACCCCCGGAGGCTCGAGTGCTCGGCCGAGCACCCGAGCCCCATTGAATTGAATGGGAGGACTCGAGCATTACACCAGGCACCCCCTGCTCTGATGAGGGGAGGGTGCCTGGTCAATGCCCCCTTCATCTCCACAATGCCCCTCTTCCACAATGTCCCCCTTCCACAATGTCCCCCTTCCACAATGTCCCCCTTCATCTCCGCAATGTCCCCCTTCATCTCCGCAATGCCCCCTTCATCTCCGCAATGCCCCCTTCATCTCCGCAATGCCCCCCTTCCACAATGTCCCCCTTCCACAATGTCCCCTTTCATCTCCGCAATGCCCCCCTTCCACAATGTCCCCCTTCCACAATGTCCCCCTTCATCTCCGCAATGCCCCCTTCATCTCCGCAATGCCTTCATCTCCGCAATGCCCCCCTTCCACAATGTCCCCCTTCATCTCCGCAATGCCCCCTTCATCTCCGCAATGCCCCCCTTCCACAATGTCCCCCTTCCACAATGTCCCCCTTCCACAATGTCCCCCTTCATCTCCGCAATGCCCCCTTCATCTCCGCAATGCCCCCTTCCATCTCCACATGTCCCCTACCTCCAGTCCCTGGTGGTCCAGCGGAGCGTCTGTAAGATCTGTGCCTCCTTCGGCACAGATCCCTGCCACCCGAACATGGCGGGCGAGCACATGGCGGTACTCGTACGAGTACCGCCATGTGCCGAGCAGAGCGATGCTCGAGCCGATCCGAGCATCGGCCGAGCATGCTCGCTCAACACTAGTTAAGCCCCATTTAAGTAAATTAAATTTTTATCTCCCAAGGTGCAGTTGGTTTGCTGCAAAATTACTCAAGGGGTAGATGCATTAAAGCATGATAAAGAGGTGGTAAAGTGGAGATGACTTCTCCAGTGATATCAGTTCTCTAAATCCAGTGTTATGCTATAGAGCCAATGCACTAAGAATTCTCCAGCTTTGGAGATCTTACTGCATGGCTTTATGGAATAATATAGGAACTGGAAAAGTGATATCACTGAAGAAGTTAACTCCACCTTATTATCTCTTTATCATCCTTAGTGCATAATCCCCAGTTCTTAGTGATAGCTTCTCTTGGTAAAGCAGGGAGACTGGGAGAGTTAATAATGGGGATGTAGTAATACAATTTAGCTCTAGCATGCATGTTGGAACTATTTTGTTAGTGCTCAGCCTGTCTAACACCAAGTTACTAAGCTACTTCTTCTGTAAAATACTCATGCCAAAGGGAAGGAAGTTTATAGGTTTTTCATAATGTTCTGTGATTGTTTAACAGCTTAAGGACCAGCGGTCTTGGGGTTGGTTTTCCTTTAAGGACCAGATTAATGACTTCAGGGAGACTGCACACATGACTGATCACATGTGCTGGGGTGCGAACAGGAGTCTGATAGTGTCTGCTCCGGTCTTGGAGCGGACAATTTAAGACCCCACTACTACACTACACACAGAGCTCCCGCAGAAGCTCTGAGCGTAAAAAATACAAGACATGCCAGGACCATCACAGGTCCTTTAGGGAAGGACAGCAGTGATGGTCCTGACACGTCACTGGTTCTGGTATCCTTTTCACATGTCGATTTGCATACAGCGCCACTTCTTATGTGCATTTCTTATGTTGCGCGTCATTAAATGGCGCATTCCTTTGGTCATGCGTATTCAAATGACGCATCACAAATATCACGTATTCAGATTATGCATTCCAATGGTAAATGGCGCACCAACAGCGTGCTCCATCCTATCACTGTAAATCCTGCTATATGGGTACTATCATGGTGCTATATGGGTGTTATATGGGTGCAAATGGCGCTATATGGCGTGTCATGGGCACAAGGGTCACATGGAGCAATAAGGGGGCAACAATGGTGCAACTATGGCGCAATGTTATAAGGGGGCAAAAATTACGCAGTCATTACTTCATAATGACGCAGTGCGTCAAAATTCAGCGTCATGTATGCAGGAAGTACAAAAACAAAACAGGAAACAGGAACACTGCGACATTACAGCAGACGCTGAAGCTTATGAGCACACTCATAAGTGGTTCTTAAGTGGTTAACACTATGTACTAATAGTAACAAGGTACAGAAGAAACTGCCATATCGTTACTCCCTTGTCCAGCATATATTATTGGGAAGGCGTTAGGGGATTGCTCACATTATAGTCTTAAACGATTTTGCAGTATGCACACTAGTATGCATTGGAGCCTTCATACACTGAATTCCTCTCTAGCTTTCAAGATGTTAAAAGCCTAATTTAAATAAACTGATTTTTCCCCTATTGCACATAACATCCTCTTTGGCTACCTGTCCATTTTATGCAATTCTTTTCCTATCTAAATGTTATGTTGAAAGGTGTTAGATACATTTACCGGGAGCTAATTTCAAGCTGGCAGCATCAACGTCTCTTGTAAACCTTCCATGTCTACTCAAATCAGACAGCAGGAGTGTGAAATTGTTCTCTCGCTATCCTCAGCCTCATAGAACCGTCTGTTCCAGCGACACTCAACAAAGGTGAAGTTTGATACATTCCTCAATGAAATGTGTCAAAAAAAAAAAAAGAAATGTTAAGTGTTCAAAAAAGGCTTGATAATTGTCAAAGACAATACAGATTTTTATTAGACATTGTGCAAATATATTTAGCAATGTTGTGGAAGTGAAAATATCAAACACACAGAGGATGATGTATGAAGGACAGGTGAAAATCTGGAGTTTCAACCCCTTGAAACATGCAGATATCTCCAGTTTGTTGCTTGAAAACTTCTCTAGAACAAAAGATTTTAAAAACAAAATAAAAAAATGGAGAATTTTAATTATTGTGTATAGCTTCATAATTTCTATAGCTCGTCTTCTTCATACATAGACCTCACTGTCATTTAGTGAAAAAAATATTTACACTTCTTTCAGTAATGTATACCTCCCAAGTGTCCCTCTTTAGGAGGGACAGTCCCTCTTTTAGACCCAAATCCATCTGTCCCTCTTTACCACCCTAATGTCCCTCTTTTTAGAAGATCAGACTGTGTGGTGTGTATATAACTGTATCACATTGCTCTACAGCAATAAAACTCACAATAATGTTTTTTAAATGTCAATAAATGTGTTTATAAATTAGTCTGTGTACATAAAATACTTTGGTCTTGTTATAAGTCATTTATTAGGTTACACAAGGAAGTGAGAATAGGTCATGAAATAGCCTAAAAACTCTTGGTAATGCCCAGCCCACCAGCCACACCCCCAGCAATCCCCCCTAAAACACAAGTGTCCCTCTTTGGCCATTTGAAATATTGGGAGGTATGGTAATACAAACTAATAATGTCTTTAAAACAAGAGAAATTTTAATGTATTCTTGCTGGTAAAACATGTTCTAATTAAGTAACAGAAATTATTCTAGTTGATTACCCACAGCCAAGAGAGAAGGTCGTCATGAGCTGCTGTAACCAGGTCATTTGAAGTCAACTATTATGTATTGCTACATCTGTTTGTATGGGAGACTTAGTAATCAGTCCAGATCTGTGTTGTGCAATCTACAATTTTGGTGCTCACCCCACAGGGAGTCTAGGGTACACAAGAAGAACTGGCAAGTGAAATATCGGCCTTCCCTTGTGACAGTGATGCTACAAAGGTCATTAAAGGCATAGTAATACTTTATTATTACTATCCCTCATATTGTAGGTATTTGCAAAATAAGTTATTAGCCTCCAGGTTCATCTCTCAAACCTTTATGGTTCTGCAGATGAGCCGAGATCCCGTTAGTGAAGAGGAATTATTTCACTGAAACAGTCTTCTACATGTGCTTGGTTTGCAAGCACATGTAGAAGACTGTTTCAGTGAAATAATTCGTTGTCACTAATGCAATCGCGGCTCTGCTGCAGAGCCGCATGATGAAAGACAGACCGGATATCCCTGCAGTCAGCACAATGCTGACTTCATGGAAGGGGGAGGGAGGGGGAACTTTGCCTTCTGTTATCTCTCAAACCATAAAGGTTTGAGAGGTGAATCTGGGTGCTATTAACTTATTTTGCAAATATCTACAATATGAGGGATAGTAATAATAAAGTATTACTATCCCTTTAATGGTCAAATCTGGCTGTCCATTATGGTACATTTAATCTGCAAACAACCTGTGCAAGTCAAGTCAAAGACTTGCACCAAAGAATCTGGTGATTCAACTGTGGAGGTAATTTCTTTGACCCCTGAAGTGGTTGTTTGTGTACAGAGCAGCGTATAGCTGTAAAATTCAACCCTTGCAAGACTGATATGCTGTCTCCATAAGTATCTGCCATTCAGGGCACTAGTATACTAGTATATTTAAATGGCCATTAATGTTTAAAAAAACAATGTTCTTTGAAAAAGAAACTAACAACCGTAACCATGTACATAACATAGATTTTTACAGTTTCCATTTGCAGGCTTAGACATTCTGTTTACCTCGTAATTAACACAAAAAAATCAATTAAGCTTTATTATGAAAAACATAGTGTAATACATTTTCTGCTCAGTGCTGCAAAGGTATTCCTACTGCTGGGACTTGTTTCATGGAAAAGCTGTTACTGCTCAAATTGTAACAAAGTGATGTATCTGTTACTATCACATTCTACGGGAAACTGTAGCCAGGTGCTCTCTGATCCCATGGAATACAAGAAAATAAGTCTCTGGTCACCGGATGAACTTCATAGACACTAGGTGGCACTGTTGCTAACAGTTTAGTATAAAGAAACAGCAGTCTGAACTGTAATAACATTTGAGTACAGCAGCGCACGTCAGTGGGAGTACCCATGTTTTTCTTATAAGGAAAAGCTCTACAATATAGGGCTTTGCATTTTATAACAATAAAACTTTACTTATCCTTCGAATCTGCATTTTTCTGTTTATAAATCTCTTTCAGGGATTAATTGTATTTATTTTCAATAAATTGAATTGTAGAGTAGTGAGAAATTATAAGGCCAGGGAGGAATCTGTTATTATGCAGTCTCAGATAATCTTCTGTGATATAAACTTATTGGCTAGATGGAAAGGCCAGATTAGAATTTAAGAAATCCAATGCACTCTAAAGGCAAGCAAAAGTTTCACCTAAATGCTGGTCCATTAAACATGGGATATTTTAGAAAATATCAACTTGGTTTTAAACTATTTATTTACCACCAAGGATTGCATTGGAGGCAATTCTTGTATCCAAGGGGGTTAAATCATTCAGTTATCACACTTTTGGAGAGTGGCAGTCTCCCTCAGCACAGTGAGGTTTATGGGAAAAAACAAGCACATGGGAAGGTATGCATTGAATCAGGGCCTTGTTTACTCTTCAGATGCACCTAGACAAGACACCCTAGGCTCTTTTATTGCAGATGGAGTCTTTCTAGTAATTCTAGTAGGATCTCCCATAGAGTTTGGAAACAGAGAAGCTACGGTTTTCATTCACTGGGCCTTATTTATAAAGCCAAAGTGGCAGTGTTTTCAGGCAGACCAACAGGTGCTTAGCAATGCATTGTGACCTCCCTATTATTCAAGTGCTTCAAAATGCATTGCAGGGGACTCAAAGGGTTAAAATCCTTCATCTAAATCATTGGGAATCTTCTGAATTATTTTAATTTTTTTCTATGTTGCTGTTCGATTGCCCCAGAATTGTTTCACATTGCCTTCATACAGAAGGCATTCTATTTCCCAATATCATTAACTCCCTTCTGCTTTGAGCATGCTCCAGTCTCTTTTATTTATGGGAGAAATATTTCTCTTGGCTTCCCCGTTCCCGCCTCCCCCCACCACCACCCTCAGCCCCTTTTATTACAGCAATACATTCCCTTTGCTTGACAGCCTGGACGCTGTAAAAGCTGTAACTGAAAAAAGAAAAATCTATTTTTCTTTTTTTTTCCATTTGGTAATAACTTAAAAATATCCACAAGAGCCATGCATATTAATTATAATAAATCGTTACATTTAAATATATGGAGGGAATACCAATTCAAATCTAGAGAGCCATCAGGGTTGCACTTGGTAACAAGCCATTTTGTTAAGTGCTTTGTTAATCGTCTGCTCATAGAAAAATAAAACAACATTATTTTAGAGGTAACATTTGGGTTATGATCAAATGTCAGAAAATGAGTTGCTATGGGAAACATATTTACATAGATAAGCAATGATTCAAGTATTAAAACATGGTAATTAATCCTTAATGGTGCAAAATATACTACGTACTTTAGTCAGAGCAATAGTATTTAATTGACCAAACTGAGTGTTCTTATCCCTTTCATTGCCAGAAGGGTATGCAATGGATTGCAAAGCAATGCGTTGCGTACCTCTCTGGTACTCAAAGGGTAAATAGGCAGAGTTTATAAATTAATTTGCAAGGCTAAATATCCTCTGCAGATTTATCTCATTTCTCATTCATTTTGAGATAATTGAGGGATACCAGAGGTTTTCATTAAAACAGACAAACCCCCCCAAAAAAAAAAATAAAGTAAAGATAATAAAGGCTAACAACTAAATGAAGTTGTAGGGGCAGAGTAATGAAATAAGTAAAGTAGCATGTTAAGGGAAGAAAAATCAGAAACGCGGTTTTATTTTTGTCCTCACATGTCTTATTCACGCAAAACTATTAACAGTTTAAAATGCTCTTTGATTTTCCAGGAGAATGATGAGAGTTTTCACTCTCAGGGCTCGATTTAAAGGAGGCCAGTAAAACATCTGATAGGGCCAAATTGTCTACTAACCGACAGAATAAAATGTCCAAATAGGTATTCAAAGGCCCTACCAGCTGAAAGCACAACTGACGTTAGGCCACAGAAAAGGTCCTGTGGAAAAAAATGTTTGTTTTGTGCTTTAAGTTCCCAAAATGCTTCTAAATCACGGTAATAATGGGAACATCAAAGGAAAAAAGTTAACAATCGGTTCCTGACATACTGTCAAGCACCGCTCATTAGCCTGTGTTACACTTATCTGTCATCAACTGTCCGTCTCTTCTGTCTTCCTTCTTTCTCTTATTGTCTCTCTTCCTTCGTCTCTCCTCTTTCTTCCTCTGGTCCTTCCATCTTCTCGTCATGCACCTGTAAAAAAATGAACAGAAGGACAGTTTCAACGGTAGCAAATTTATTATAGTTGTATTTATTATTACACACAACAAAACTGAGTCTGCCTCTCCACTCACTGGGACCAGTTGCACGTCTCACCTTGGTCAACAGTCTGTTTCCTATTCCAGTGAATGAGGTCAGGGTAGTGAGCAGTGGAAGTGTGATCATGGGCAGGGCTAAGGGCACTTAGATTGTCTAGCCTCAGAGATGGGTTAAGGCTCCATAGGGCCGTAGGCAAGGTACCAAATTGGGGTCCCCACATCTTTTACCTCTGCTGCTAGCAGGTATTGGTATAGTGGCTCTGAAGGAAGTGGGAGAAACTGGATGGTCTCCTTCAACAAAAAGGGCATCTGACACAAGCAGCAGCAACAGTAGAGCCTATGTCTGTGACGCATCACTTGCAGACAGGGCCCCTCATATTGCCATGGGCCCTAGGTAGTAGCTTAGGTTGCAATAATGAATGATCCAGCTCTGTCTAGTCTAGAGGTTTTTGAGGTTTGAAACAGGCAATGGCGGTTCCCCTTGAACTAATGTTAGCATCCTACATGGTGTGTACATACAACACATAGTTACACTGTGGCTGATGTGCTAAAAAGAATTGGAGTAATTCAGGGATAAACCAACCGAACCATAATACACAAATTTTAAAAAATCAATGTATTTAAATTGAGCTTTTTTACTCCATGAAAGCTAGAAAGGTGTCCAAAAGTATTGCTTCTCAATGCACTGGATACATCTCTAGCATTCAAAGGGTTAAAGTTCCATTTATACCAATAGGAATTTGGAGAAATTGTATTCATCCCCAATGGCTGAGTTGAATGGCTCCAGACGTGCATAAATTCATTGTCTCAATGTAAAAAAAGATCTGTGCTTAATAACAATTAAGAAAGTTGTGCTTCAAGATCCAGCTTAGTAAGCACTACACTGTGCCAAATTAATCAAGTCGCACACCAGGTAAAATGACAGTAAAATAGCCATATGGCTGCCAAAGGGTTAATAAAGCAACCCTTTTTCAGAGCTAAATGCAATATATTTTCAATTTCTTTCTGCCAGCATTCTGCCAGCAGAGACAGGGTGATTTATGAGCGAGTTTTGCAACAGGGGAGGGTAATACACCAGTGTTATTTCAGTTTTAAGATGGTAGGGGCTTGGTTCCTATTCATCCCACCTTGACATCTGCCGGAGAGGTGAGAGGGACAGAGAAAAAGCTAGAAATAGACCGTGTGGAGCCCCGTTGTGACAGCAGCAGTGAGGGTTTTTATTCCCAACCTCCTTTTACATTTTCTAAGTGGCTTATTAGTTAACTCCCTCCATAAGTGTCCAATTACACCCTGTCACCTCATGCAGAGGCCTTCAGGGCATCACAGGGAGGGAAGAAGGGGGGGGGGGGACTAGAAACGTCAAGGTAGGTATTTCTGCTTGAGAAGGAAACCGTTATTAAAATAGAGCCTGCAACTCTCTGACATAACAGAATGGGGGTTTCAAGTGCAAAAGGTTTTCCAGGATACAATTAAAGGAAAACTAACACCTAGTAATCTTAAACCCATAGTTTACTTTAATCTGGGCCTAGTTGGACATCTCTATGGCTCTCAGATGGTTAACCTTTTATGGAACAGAGGGGTGCACAACACGTTGTGAAACAAAGCATTGTGAACTACTCTGGTCTTTAAAAGGTTAATTGCCACTAAGAATCATTTCTCCATGGATCAGTTCCCCAGAATTAATACTGTATATCATGTCTTTGAAGGCAGACATAATTATTTGTTGCTGAACCCTGAGAGCACAAACTCCTGCCCCTGAGTCTTCCTTCCTAAGAATCTTTTGGTGGGAGGGATTTGGAGACCTGCAGCAAAGAAATCATGTTCAGCTTTCATGCGCATGATATTTAGTAATAAATCAAGATTCATTCTGGAGAACCAGTCCAAGAATGTATTCATATTATTAGTGACCATTAGGATGGTTTACTCAGATTAAATGCGTTGGATACCTCTAGTGCTCTCAGAGGGTTAGGCCTTGAGTGTTGCACATTTATCCCTGCATGGCAATGAACTCAAATGGTTAAAGTAAGTGGGGGAGTTTACTTTTAGGGGAAAGTCTAATCTGTTTAGGCGAGCGTTATTAAATGACCCATAAAGTTGGCATTCCACAGCATTAAGCATATACTGACACCACAAATATTTCTTTGCATTTTGAGAAATAGCTATTAAACTGTTACATCGGCTTTTACATATAAGGAATTAAGTAATTCATGGAGAAACAAAATGCTATAAAAATTCATGATTTCTAACAGCTGAAATATAATATACAGGTTTGTAGCACTTTGGCTGACTAGTTACAAACTTGCTTCTGTCCTTAAATGGATAGTAATACTTTGTTTTATCTTTATTTTATTTTTTAGGCATTAAAAAAGCATGAAAAACGATATAAGTCTTATCTCTTAAACCTTTATGGTTTGAGAGATATTCACAAGCAAAGTTTCCCCTCCCGCCCCTTTTACCTAGTGTAAGCCGTCTCTTCTCAGATATGGAATCTGGTTGTAAGACCAGACAGATAACAGAAGGGGACAATCTTCTTTCTATGAGAACAATGAAAACCCTGCCCCCCTTGACAAGTTTTTCAGGTTTTTCCCTTGTCTTAATTGAAGATTGTCCCTCTCTGCAGTCTACCTGGGCACTTCCCTTCTGATCTGGCTGAACAGTGTTACATCAGTAAAAGGAGCGGGAGAGGGATACTTTGTCATTGAATTACTCTTGAACTACAACTCTGACAGAATTGAAATAACACTCTCCAAAGTCCAAATACTATGATGATTAATTAGAGCTGCTCTTATTATGAAACATTACTATCCCTTTCACTTTGCCTACCTAAATGAATGCAATACTGACAATATTAACCCCTTGGTTGCTAAATTTCTAAGACTGTGAGTGAAAAAATATTTTAATTGTTTGGCAAATGTGAACCTAATACATGGCTTGGGGAACATCCTATATAATAATTCGCTAATTCGTGTGTAACACCGCAACATGCGTGGTAGAAACTGCTGCGCGTGCTGCAGTCATGCGCAGTAGAGACTGCCCGCGACGCGGCTGATACAGAGCTGGACACTCCTTCGGAGCGTCCAGCTCTGTATCAGCCGCAGCGCCGGCAGTCTCTACTGCGCGTGACTGCCCCGCGACCGGGTGGCAGTGGCACTGTGGCCCGTGTAACGGGCTGTTCAACTAGTCTTTTTATATAAGATGCCTGCTGTCACAAATATCTGCTCCTATTGGTGCTTATTTGGGGAAGGCTTCATTAATCTTCTCCTATGTGAACCTTCTATCCTAGAGAATCTTTAATTCTGGCACTATACCTCCCATTTTATTCGTTTTCTTGTTTTCTGTAACCGTGTGACTGCCAGGAAGGTATCCAAGACTTTGCAATGCAATGCGATAGATATCTGCTCAAAGGGTTCAAACCCTCTGTTCTAATTATGGGAAATGTACAAATAGGTGTGCTTAAAAGATGCTCAAGGAACTTCTTTTTGTGCACTGAGCTTTTTGCATAACAAACTGGCTGCTTTTTGCCATTAGGCGATTAGTGTGGGAGTATATAGACATTCTGAGGCTTCCATTCCTATGTGGCCAGGTCCTGGGTGGGGATGATGAGATCAATGCAAAATTCTTCCTTTTTCCTTTCACATTCTATACTGGTGTTGTAAAGGTCTTGTTCTGATACAAGTTGTGCTTTGGCGGAGATGTGTCAGTGTGGACTATTCTACTTTATATAACAATAGCTAATACTAGGTTAGTAAACCTGTATATAATCATAGTTCAAGTACTGTGCCAGCTGATTCATACATTGCCTTTATTCTCTTTCAATCCATAGAGTCGTCTGTATAGACAGGTAACCGATTTATTTGAAGCTACATGCCAGTCATTTGTTTCCACGCCTAATATTGTTATTATCATTACCATTAATAATGTGACAGAATACACTGCCGAACATTGCAGAGTTCAATTTACATACTGAGGCATCATATGCATGAAAGATAGGGGGAGCTATTATTGGGCAACCCAAGTGCTCCATTCCATCGGTAGATATAAAAATCCCACAAATTTCCATAGATTTAAACAGAGTGTTTAACTTTTGACATGCTAGAAAGTTCTCTAACATATTGCTTTACATTGCATTGGAGATTTCTACATAATTTAAAGTATCAAAATCTCCATTCACATCAATGGCCGTTTTTATTTTGTTCCCTGTTTGTACACTTGGTTTGCCCCAGAATCAGTCCACTTTCTTTGTGCATATGGTCTATGGTTTAAATCACTTTAAAATTCATAAAAGCCAGTCACGCGAAGAAAGATATACTACAATTTACAATTCTCAAAGGATGATGGTAGAAATCTTCCTTTAATTTGTGAAATACAGTCACCAGAAGGTGGCTGTTCAGCATGGGTTAAGTGCTGTGTCTGGAAGAGGGCTGAGGTGCTATCAAAATAATAACAGCTGCCACTGCTTTGCCTTTTGCATTGCATCACTGCAAAAAACAAGTTTGAGAAAGATGGTTATTATAGGCTAGGTGTGAATGTCCCTTGTCTCTGATGATACCCTACGCAGCCTGGGAAGGGTTCTCCCAGTGGAAAAAGATCTGTGTCACTGCTAATAACAGAGCTTACACTTTATGTCTGGAACCGAGAGAATGTGAAACGGTAATGGAGAGGACTGGAAAGAGACAGAGTAAAAGAATCAAGATCAGACAGCTGGCAGCCAATGTTCTCCTGCAGGAGGCTAAAATCTTATAATGAGTCACTTCTTCCAAAGATAAAAAAGTTGTTTTTCTCCCATCTGTTTGGGGATATTAGGACAACTTGGGAACTTATGTAGTACAGTTGCGGAAAGAAATTAGAAATTGTTTATTTTGGTTAAACGGATGTGTCATTGCAGTGCTTAACTCTTGTAATATTGTCTTTATTTCTGCCACAATAAAAAAAAAGATGGCGGAAGCATACCGGGTTTATAGTTGAAGCCTCTTTTTAATCATTTTGAAGGTGACATCACATGGAACGTGTCCAACTACAGGATCAGTCAAGTTAGCTGCTGAGCTATTATCATAAAAATAGAAGCAAGCACAAGTTAGACATATTTAAACTGCCCATTAAAAGCTTAAGCACCACATTACCACCTAGAGTCAAGGCAGATTGGTAGATTCCTCTATCTTACAGTAATAGAAGATATTTTTAAATCACTAATTGTCTTTAAAGTTCAATTTTACAGATTAAAAAGTGTCAAATGTTAAGACACTGCATTGAGTAACCATTTAATTTACTCTGAATTCTTTACCCTTTCTCCCTATCTTGTCCCATTAGACTAGGGGTAGGCAGCCATTGGCTCTCCAAACATTGATTACCGCTACAATACAGAGGAAGGTTGCTTTAGTGCATACTGATGTCATCATTAACTCTTTAAAGCAATGAGTTGCTCATACCTCTGGTCCTTAAAGGGATAGTAATACTTCTTTTATCTTTATTTTATTTTGTAGGCATTAAAAAACATGAAGAACGATATAAGTCTTATCTCTCAAACATTTATGGTTTGAGAGATATTCACAAGCAAAGTTTCCCCTCCCGCCCCTTTTACCTAGTGTAAGCCATCTCTTCTCAGATGTGGAATCTGGTTGTAAGACCAGACAGATAACAGAAGGGGACAATCTTCTTCCTATGAGAACAATGAAAGCCCAGTAAAAGGGGCGGGAGGGGGATACTTTGTCACTGAATTACTCTTAAACTACATCTCTGACAGAATTGAAATAACACTCTCCAAAGTCCAAATACTATGATGATTAATTAGAGCTGCTTTTATGATGAAATATTACTATCTCTTTAAAGGGATAAGGATGCTGAGAAGGCTCCAGAATGAGCTGAAAGGGAGCATGTCAGTGGAAGGCATTAGTGGGTGACTTTGGGAGGCATCAGTATTGGTTTTGCCATTGCAATCAGGTGCCAGTGTCATTTGGGAATGAGCGCCTGGAGAACACAGCAATGTACCTCCAGACCTATGTTGCAGGTGTTTACGTACTCAGCAGACTCAGGTGGACTGGTCCTATGGGGTAATGGTTTAAACTGTGGAGGAGATGTTTGAGTATTAAACTGAGCATGTGCCCAGTCTATTGGCCATGTTCTCAACTTTAAAGCGGAACTTTCACTTAGTATAAAGAGGCCTCCAATAATTATACATATGTTGACTAGCTTCATAATACTTCTTTTACCTCTCAAAAGTGCCATATTCTAAATTAATCCTTTGTCTTCAGAAACTGGCGGCTAGGTTAGTGCCATCTGCGCGCCTGCACCATCGGACCCTTCCGGTTATGCAATGCCTCCTAGAGGAAAGCAGGACTAACAGCGCAGGCGAGCAGACAAGATGTCTGCACTGATGGCTGGCTTCCGGTCTCCAAAGATTAAGAATTACTTTAGAATCTGGCACTTCTGAGAGGTAATAGAATTATTATGAAGCTAGTAACCATAT
Source organism: Rhinophrynus dorsalis (assembly GCA_037306005.1). Taxonomy (NCBI): domain Eukaryota; kingdom Metazoa; phylum Chordata; class Amphibia; order Anura; family Rhinophrynidae; genus Rhinophrynus; species Rhinophrynus dorsalis. Next base: position 142,614,930 of record CM074724.1, on the reverse strand, counting down.
GTTTATTTATTGGAGGGCGACTTTATAGTGAGTGAAAGTTCTGCTTTAAATAAGTTCTAGTTATAGGCATGGATTTTTGTATTATTTTTAATAAAACTAAGGCCTGAATTTTATCCAAGCTGGGGTCTAGTGTTTTTATTATACTGCTGAACACACAACAAGACTGTAATATGAGAAATCTCAGTAACACAGTAACATAATAACATAGTTGACATTCATATTAACATAGTTGATGAGGCTGAAAAAATACATTCGTCAATCAAGTTCAGCCCATGCCAAATCACCCCTGCTGATCCAGAGGAAGGTGGATTGAAGCCATCTGTCATACTGTTATTCTCAATACTGTTCTGTGCTAGATGCATATCCATTACTTTTCTGAAAGCAGTTACAGGATCTGAAAGCATAGCATCCCAAGGCAAAGAATTCCATAGCTTTACTGCCTTTACTGAAAAAATTCCCTTCATTTGTTTAGTCAAAAGCTTCTTAAAGTCTTAATGGATGACCTTTCGTTCTTAGCTTAGCTCTTCGAGTAAATAATTAATTGGAGAAAGGGAAATGAGATAAAGTTAAGCATTCCCTCTGTGTCTTGTTTAAGACATGGTATTAAATTAGTCCTAGAGGAAATAAATTCACCAGTATGTACATAGGATGCCCTGTTTCCTTCCAATTTGCACAAGGGGTATTAAGGGGAGGATTTTTGGCTTAAAGAGATAGTAATACTTGCAAATTACTAATCCCCATATTGTAGCTTTGATAAAAAGAAATGTATTGCCCCCCAGTGTCATCTCTCAAACCCTTATGGTTTGAGAGATGACAGCGCTCAAAGTTCCCCCCTCTCTCCCCCTTCCCTGACTGAGCACTGACTGCAGGGGAAGCTGTCGTACGACAGACTTATGTGCATCAGGCGGCTCTGCAGCTGGCTGAGATTGTGTTTACAAAAAATAATTATTTCACTAAAACGGTCTTCTACGCGTGCTTGCTTCCCCTGCAGTCAGCGTTCAGTCAGGGAAGGGGGAGGAAGGGGAGAACTTTGAGCGCTATCATCTCTCAAACCATAAGGGTTTGAGAGATGACACTGGGGGCAATAAGTTTCTTTTTAACAACGCTACAATATGGGGATTAGTAATTTGCAAGTATTACTACCCCTTTAAGCAGTTAGTAAATTGGCATTAGGTAAGCGTAGAGCTAAAAAATTGATCCCAGAGTCTGATTTAGCACTGAAGCACCCGTATCAAAGTATGTCAAAATCCCGCAGAATTAAATACATCCTATATAATAATTCGCTAGGATGTTTGTCAGAAGCCGTCATGCACAGTAGAGACTGCGCGCTGCAGTCATGCGCAGTAGAAACTGCCCGCACTGCAGTCATGCTCAGTACAGAGTGCCCGATCACGTTGCGGCACGTTTAGGCACTCTGTACTGTGCATAACTGCAGCGCGAGCAGAGAGGCTCTGGGCACCAGCTGAGGCTGCTGGGTGGCACTGTGGCCCATGTACACGGGCTTTTAAACTAGTCAGGAAGTAAAACAATTTCAACGATTATATTTTATCTATAACCTAATGATGATTAGTACCTCCACTTTACATGTCCAGTCTCATCTTCACCATATCTTATAGCACTAAAGAAATAGCATGATTCTGTGTCATTATTTGCATTTCTGAGTCACCAACCATTATTATATTTTGAGAAATAACTCAATTTTGGGAATTAACACCAATTAGCAGAAAAGAGCATTATGTAAAGAGAACACAGCAAGCTGGTTCTCACATCACTGGTACTGGCAAAGGAATACATTTGTTTATAAAGCCAACTGCTTTAACTCAAGCTGGCTAGATCCATTTTAAGAACAAACTAGCACAATTCAAAAGGCAAACCTAAAATGTTTTTTACCAGACTCTAAACTAGGTCGAACATGAAAGTTTGTATTTTTTCTTTACAAATATCTGTTGCATCCAGTGTTGAAAGAGACTTAACCATCACACAACAGTGTTTACCAAGACAGAGAAGTATTTCTATAGAAAGCCCTCCAATATTTTGTTTAAACTCTTTAACAAACTGACTGAAAACTTTCTCTTGATATAGAGGCTCCATTGAATAACACAAGAACTGGAGAGCTTTTGTACACACTTTTGATTGGCAGTTCTGAATTTATATATCAGACTAGGGGGTTATTAACTAAGGTGTGATAATGTGGTGATAAAGAAGACAACATTCCTCCAGTCTTATCATTTCTCCAATTCCTGTGTTATTCTATGGAGCCAATACACTAACATTTCTCCAACTTGATCAATCTTAGTGCATAGGGTCTATAGAATAACATAGGAACTGGAGAAGTGATATCAATGGAGAACGTATATCCTCTTTATCTTTGGAGCTCTTAGACTCACAAGTGGCCACTCCTCTACGACTTCAAAGACCCTCCCCAGCACAATTCACAACTGTCTGGCACAGGATATATACTTAAAGCGGAACTACCACCCCTCGCAATCATGGCCCTAAATAATTACCCATCTGGCGACTAGCTGCTCAATAGCGGTACCATGCTGCACCAAGCAACGTCTTCTAGAGCAGGATGGGACTGACAGCGCAGGCGCACAGACGTCACTATGGAAAGATGCCTGCGCTGTTTCCTGGCTGTCAGTCCGGGAGCAGTGTATAATTCTCATTAACGCGGTAATAATTCTGACGACTAGCGCTACTGAGCAGCTAGTCGCCAGATTGGTAATTATTTGGAGCCATGATTGAAAGGGGTAGTCGTTCCGCTTTAATACACAACATATTAATGAAAAAGTTTTTAAATAAACTAACCAGTACAGAGTTACATCAGCTGGCCAAATAAGTGCATACATAGGAAAATAACAAACCATTATAAACTTCTGATACAGGAGCACTGGGATTGTTTTAGCCACACTCAAAACTCAGCACAGTGAGTGTGACCATCCGTAAAGAGACACCCCTTTGTATTAGGAGTTCTAGGTTGTTGCCTACTCTGCCTATTGGGAAATAGGGCCCTGAGAACAGGAGGGTAGAAGTTCGATCTCCAAACCCTTAGAACAGGACAGTATTTAATGATTTTGCTGCTGAAGCACATGTGTGTCAGTCAAAAATAATAAGTCAATGATAAAATCACCTCTGCTTAATCAGGGATATCCATAAATCTTGGCCTGTCTGTGTCCTAGAGGATAGAACTTCCACACCCCTGCTTTAAACAATACTTAGCACATAGCCCTTCCTTAAAAGCTGTTAAGTCATGTTACTAAAATAGAGCGCTGATGATGTTTAGGCATGAAGTGGGGAACTAGGCAGATCTATAGTTAATATAAAAAACTGGGGTTTTCATCACAAATTAAAATTCCCACAAAAACAATTTGAAGGCCTTGTGAGCAAATTAAATGCAGACTTAAAGGGGAACTACCACCCCGCAATAACTTTACATTAATTAACATTACCTGGTTTCAAAGATTTTCCAGTTTCTTGTCATAGTGACGTCCGTGCGCCTGCGCTGTAAGTCCCTTTTGGAGCCGGCACAATGCAGCTGTGGAGCAGCTCTCAGGAATTCCCAGCAGTCTGTCATTCTCCTCCCAGCTGCCCCCGTGAGCCTGTTCATGCTTCACTTCGGTGTGGTGTGAACGGGTCCTAGCGTTACAGGAAGCGGCGATTAGCATTATACTGGAAGGGAGTCCTGTGCTGCTGAAGAGGTGAGGAAAATGATGTGAATAGTGTCAAAAAGGGGCAGGGCTTAATGAGAGCGGGGGATGGCAGGGCTTAACAGGGGTGACACAAACAACAAAAATAAGCTAGGGAAGGAGGAACACAGTGGGAAAGAGCAGAAGTGTTCAGAGTTTCAGTAGAAACTCCCCACATCCGGAGACTCAGCCCCTGCCCCGGAGACCTGGTAACGCAGTGTGAAAACCGGAGTCTCCGGGAAAAATCCAGAGAATTCCCAGCTATGTTAAGGACCGACTATACCTTGCTTTAAGATTCTGGCAAAAATTCTGTCTCAAAATTGTCGCATATAGCATACTACACAGTGTACAGCCCTCCTAAAATGGCATCATTAATGTTATAACTACAGGAGACACAGTTACAGCCATTTTAACGCTTCTTTTTGCTTAACTCCACTTTTATAAATCTCCCCATTCATCCATATTTATAAAACCAAATTGGAGTTATTCTGGAGTAAACCAACTGCATCATAGGGGACAAATACAAATTCCTAAATTCCCATGCACTTTATTAGAGCTTGCCAACCCCTTGAATGCCAGAGAGGTCTCCAATGCATTTTTTCACAATGCATGGGAGACCTCTCTCGCTTTCAAGGGGTTAAAGGCCCTGTTTGATTTAACAGGAATCTTTATTTGTCCACTATGCTGAAGCTGGTTTTCTCCAGAATAACTCCAGCTTTTATAAATATGGACCTTAGGGCACTATTCACGGTAAAAGAGAAGCAAACCCAACTGCTTTTATAAACATGGGATATGGGCATAGCTGGGTATTTGCTGCTAATTACCAGGTCTCTGGTGCAGAGGCTGATTCTCCGGATATGGGGAGTTTCTAATGAAACTCTGTCCACGTCTCCTCATTCCAGTGTATTCCTCTCACTCCCCGACCTCTTCTTTTTCCCCAGTCTATATACTTTTTTTTATGTTATAAGCTCTGCCCCCACTCACAATTAAGCCTGCCCCTTTTTGATGCAAATCATGTCATTTTTCTCCCCCAGCGGCACCACAGGACTCCCTTCTCTGGGGAGTCAACAACAAAAATTTCCCAGGTATGACTATAGGGCGTTATGTTCAATGGGAAAGTGGAGCCATTCTTGGGCAAACCAAATGTATTACAGAGAACAAATACAAATACCTAAAATGCCCAATGACTTAAATGGCTCTTTTAAATCCTTGAATGGAAGAGAAGTCTCCAGTACATTGCTTTGCAATGCGTTAGAGACTTATCTAGCATTCAAGGGGTTAAAAGCCCCACCAATCTGAATGTTTATTTGGCCCCCCTATAGTACACTTGACTTGCCCCAGAATTAATCCATTTTTGTTTTGAATATACAGTCCATAATTAATAAAAGTCTGGAGCACTGTGGGATTTCCAACCTGTCCTATTGAGAATGTTGTAACAATATTTGCTTGATCGACACCACAGAAGTTAGTATAGAACAGCTCTCTTCTTATTACACTTGAGTGCTCTAGGGTAATCAGAGAGTTAACCAATCATCACTCCAGCTTGGACCAATTAAGTGGCCTTTTCCCATCCAACAAGCATACAGTAGAACTGTCACTTCCCCCTGTTTATGTGCGAGAGTTATCTGTAGTCTCCTGACACAGTGCCTATGCCTCTGGCTAGAAGTGGATTAGAACAGAAGTGAACTCTTAAATAACTTGTTAATAGAATTGCAGTTCATAAAAAAAGATCCATTTTGTATTTGCTCATAAAATGACTGTAGTCTACTGAGCAATCTTTCATCAGGTCTGCAATTGAAACAGAAAGCTAACAGATCAGTCATGTGGATAAGTCACTGGCTGAGTTAGGTTACTATCGTATTATTTTGCTTAGTCTATAACTCACATAATAACAGTTATATTAACAGTACAGGTGCATTAGTATCTATCTTTTCATATGTACATATTATGGAGCAGAATGCAGATCAAGGACCTCTGAAGTAATGCACCCAAGTGTTTAAATACATCAATTATTTTAACCACCAAATCACAGGCAGAGGAAAGGGGTGGGCCAGTGGTGTCATGACACCATCAACTTTATAACCCACTCAGCCAAAGTACCCTTTAATGCAGAGAAGTTCAAACTGGCATCTCCATCTGTTGTTGCACTACAATGCCCATAATGCTCAGCCTGAGGATAATGGAAGTTGTAGTCCAAAAACAGCTATAATCCTGCAGTTTGCTCACGTGTGCTCTAATCTCTTTAGTGCTAATTAATAAGAATATACAGGACTTTCTGCTGCAGGAATAATTCAATGGAAAATGGAGTCTTCCACCTTCTGTGGGAATTTCCCCTACCATTTCCACTGAATTATCTCACACAATGATAAGATGTGAGTGGTGAGTGTGTGTGTGTGTGCGCATGCATGCATTCTTGATGATGTGTGTGTGTGTGTTGAGACATCATTGTGGGGATGTCAGAAATGTAGATTAGGTACATCAGAACTCAGTGCAAGAAAGTGGAAGTTGGCACGGGAACATGTCACCAGAAGACTTATCACCTTTAAAAGTTATATTTCACCTATATTTACCTCATATGGAAATGGAAACCTCTGTATATACCTAACATTTAATAATAATAGTGGATGGTTTTGCCACATTCTTATATCTTTACAATTGCTTAGCTTGTGGTCTATTGCACATCTTGGTGAAAGACCGGTTTGGTCTCTTGCCTACACATTATTTTCTTAAAGGGTTAGTAATGTCTTGTTTCAATAAAAGGTAATATTGTAGATATTCAAAAAATAAATTAACTCATGCAAGTCCTGTCTCTCAAACCTTTATAGTATGATAGCTATACGATGATAAAGTTCCCCGCTCCCTCCCAGGCCCGGATTTACATCTCAGGAGCCTGTAGGCAAAGATATCTGAAGCGCCCCCCCCCCCATCTCCACAATTCTCCAAATCTCCATATTGCCCTCACACTGCCCCCCAACACCTTCACATTGCACCCCATCAGCTCCACATTGCACTCCATCAGCTCCACATTACCCTCATATTGCCCCATCATCTCAACATTGCCCCATTCAACTCCATATTGCATTCCTACAGAGCCGATGAGGGAGCTCAACACTTACAGGACTGTGCCAAAGGAGGCACAGACCTGTCCTGCCAGGGAGGTAGGAAATAGACAACGGGGGGGGGGGCGGTGCAATGTGAGGGCAGCATGGAGTGGGCGCTGGCTCAGCCAGCGAGGTGGCAATTTTTTTTTTTTTTTTTTAAAGAATTAAAAAAAACAAAAAAAAAAATCCCATTGGCAGGCGCCCCTCGGTGGTGTGTGCCTGTAGGCAGGTGCCTACTTTGCCTTATGGCAAATCCGGCCCTGCTCCCTCCCCTTTCACAGGTATCAGCTATATAGCTGACAGAAGGAGATTCGAGTTGTGTGACTCGAAGGCGGCTCTTCAGCAGAGCCGAAATAGCATTCTATAGAAAGAAATACTTCACTGGAACGGTCTACAAAGTGTGCCTGGTTTGCAAGCCAACTTTGTTGACTGTCCCAGTGAAGTATTTATTTTTAGATATCGCTATTTTTGAATATCTACAATATTACTTTTTATTAAAACAAAACATTAATAATCCTTTAATTTGAGTACCTTGCTAAAACCAGTTTCTTTGCTCTTCCCTCTCCAATCAGGAGCTACTAAACATTACTACTTGTTAGGAAAGAGGTTGAAATAAGATTTTTGCAGGAATACTTTAGATTAACGTTTAAATCCGCCAACTGCCCAAGCTATACAAAGAAAATGTTTTACAATCCATAATTTTCTGCCTATTTAGAAATATAATCTTTAGAAATTATATATTTACCACAAAATTACTTTCTATGGCATTATGTAACACAGCATGATGAAGGAGACAGCTATAGTTTACATTGATTGCGACTGGTTAGCAGGAATGTTCAAACTAGAGTGCGAAAGTAAACCAAACAGATACTCCACACAGCCTCCCACATAAGAATTGTTCAGACTGCATAATGTAGGTTCAGTCCTATAATCTTGTCCCTGACAGTGTTGCTTTACAATGGTTTCAATATTTCTCCAGCATATAGATGTTCCAATATTTTAAACACATCCAGATCCTGGTCCTGCTGAAAAGTAACACATTTTGTGGAATATTTATAGCCATCCAATTTATCATCGTGCAACTGTATTCTGTTACTTGCTTATATATCAAGAAAATATTTTAAAAAGCATGTGCCTGTTTTTGAGCAAGCTAGCTCTGGATTTCTAATTAGGCATAGTAGGTAGGTACCTAGAGCAACACATTTTGAAGGGAACTTTAGCTGTGTTGGCCACATACATGTTCTGAGTTGTGGGTGTGGCCAGAGCAGTCTCTATGTCAATGCAACAGACACCTGTTCCTGATACCAGGTGTCCAGGTTAGTTGCAGTTTTAACACATTTACGTTCCCTTCCTTTTTACTGGCTGTTCATTAATCCCTTGGGTGCTACTGAGTTCTACAAGTGTCTGTTTTGGTCATTTTGTTTTGCACTTGTATATTATAGTTATAGTGTATATTCTCTGGTAAACAACAGTGAGTTTGGATAGGGGTGTATTCGTGTGAGGATTGTGTGTGTGTGTGTGGGGGGGGGTGACAGCAGGAGGGGCTAAAAGTGAATATGAGGCCTTGCCTAAGAGAGCATAAGATGCAAATCCAGGCCTGGAGCAGATGAAGACAATATAAGCCTAGGGGATGGAAGGATTTTCCACAAAGAAAGTCCTGCAAATTGCCACTTCTTTGTTACTGCCATCCGTTCCATATGATCGTATGTCCAATGGCAGCACAAACATTTGCTCATCGATAAATGCTTGAAGGATTTTTTTCTATGGGCAAGTGAAAGAGAGATGTATCTAACAGACTACTTCCTCCAATGTTTAATGAATTAACCCATCTGATAGAAAGTAAATAGTGCAGAACTGGAAACGTGTGAAAAAATTAACACGTTGGGAGGTATGGTGTTCCAATAGACAATTTCATCTCTAATAAGGATTTGGGTAGATAGCCTGTTATTATTTATGTAGTTGATCTATATAGATGCATGCTCACCTATTTTGTGAATGACACGGGGACGCACCCCTTGAATTTTCAAGGCACCATCTGTTATGTATAAGGTTTATAATTATTATGTGTTATGGTAAAATGGTGTTAATGTTTGCTGCCTGGGGACAGTGATAGATCAAAAAAGCTGTGGCCTTTTATAACTCCTGTTTTACTTAGTGTGCTTAACTGGGTGACTTAGTTTGGTTGTCATTCCAATGATGTACAGCTAACAGTCACATAATTCACCTGCATTATCCATGATTTATGAATATCCTCTAATGAACACTAGTTGGTCAATCTGTGAGTTGGCCATTTTGAACAACTCACCTGTATTAATAAAGAAATATCACTAAAATCCAAACTTTATTTGTTAGTTTATGCAAATAAGACATTATTGGCCCACATGTCAGACAGATACTAACATTCCACAGTGCTCTTTTTCCTACTTGCCAGTCCCTGATGGCCAGTACTGATAATTTGCCTAAATTGAGAAATAAATATCTCATTTAAAGAGATTGTAATTCTTAAAGGGATAGTAATACTTAATTTTATTTTATTTTATTTTCTAGGTATTAAAAAAACATGAAGAACGATATAGGTCTTATCTATCAAACCTTTATGGTTTGAGAGATATTCACAAGCAATGGTCAAGTCTACCATCTAGCTGTCAGATTTGGAATCTGGTCCGCGGACAGGCCGTGGCTCTACAGCAGAGCTGAGATCACGAGATATAAGAAGAACTACTTCATTCGAATAGTCTACAAACTGTGCCTGGTTTGCAAGCACACGTTTTAAACCCTTCCAATGAAATAGTTATTTTCATATCTTGCGATCTCGGCTCTGCTGAAGAGTCATCGGTTGATTTGCGGACCGGATTCCCAATCTGACAGCTAGATGGCAGACTTGACCATTTTGGTCAATGAGGGGAAACTTTGATTGTGAATATCTCTCAAACCCTAAAGAATAAACAGGGGTACTCCCACTGCTGAAAGGTGTTTTGTTCAAAAAATATTATAGCTTAAACTTTTTATGGGTACAGTATCACAGAAGCCTGGAATTGTACAGTGGTGCTATTGCTTCACCATCCTATTGACAGCTCTGGTCAGATAACCATAAATCTGTATAGGATGGTGTAGCAACAGCGCCACTGTATAATTTCAGGCTCCTGTAATATACCACCTAAAAAATTCAAGTTTGAGCTGTAATAACTTTTAATAAAAAAAAATTTTAGCAGTGGGAGTAGCCTTGTTTTACTCAGGGGAAAACCCTTACAAGATATATTTTTTTGCACATTAAGTATTACTATCCCTTTAAATAAATAATGTCTGCCAAAACATATAGGCACTTTTGAAAGCTCTTTCAAAATAACCTAAGCTATTGTAAGATATGAGTTCCACTTTAATAAGCAGAAATATTTTTGCAGTTCAATAATTCAAATCAGCAGGTAACTGGTTCTACACGTATATTGGGACCAGTGAGTAAGCAATATTCTGATGACCATTTCATTGAGGATCATGGGGTTAAATTTCATAGTACACTCATTTTCTCTTCTTTGCATTTTTGGCGTGGGAAGGAGTGCACTCATTTTGCAAAAAGCTGTCATTATTGTAACGATTTTGGCAGGTCTATATTAGAAGACAGGAGCTGTCAGAGTTGGATGAGCTATTTGTCACCAGCTCCCACTGCCTCCCAGTGATAGGAAGGAGAGTAAGATGAACAAAAGCAAGCACAGGAAGAGAAAACGGAGTAAACACATTAAGGATGAAGAAGTGAGGCAGGGAGAAGGTTAGTGCCGAAGAAGTAAAGAGTATAAAGAGACATCAATATCATTGTTCTATGAGAAACAGCGCAGTCAGGTGCAATCCAACATACAGTGGATTCATTACTAGCTTTTTTATATGGCAAGAAGCAGAGTGGGGCATATGCACAAGCCAACTAAACCAAAGGAGAGAAAGATAGATTCTATTTTTATCTAAATGGGCATTTAACCACTTGAGTGCTAGAGAGGTCACCAACGCATTGCTAAGAATTCAAGGGGTTAAAAGACCCATTTAAATAAAGGAAAATGTTCCGATTTTTTTATTTGGTCCCTATCATGTAGATTGTTTACCCCAGGATTGCTTCTGTTTTAGACCAATTCAATAAAAAGAACTGGAACAATGTAAGTAAGCTATAGGGCACCTTTAAAAATGAGTCAGGATTTAATTGGACTTTTAACCCCTTGAATATGGTGACCAGATGTCCCTGTTTTCTGGAGATGGTCCCAGGAGTGCATGGACAATATGTGTCACCTGATTTCTCCCCAGATGCCTTCAGTCCCATGGCCAAAAAAATCAGACCTCATTGTGGGGCATCAGGACCCTCCAGATGCCCTCACCTGGTATCGATTACTAATCCCAAGTGCCTTCAAGGTCAACAGTATTGATCGCTTACATGATCATGTAGGGGAGGCATTAGGAGGGATACTGAGGTCACCCAACAAGGTTTGAGTATATAAAAAAAATTACAGCAAACCATGTGTGCCAGAAGCATGTTGAAAGAATTGCAATGCATTGTCTTGGACATCTCTCTGGCACACATTCACTGTCTGTCTGTTTTCCATTCCTTGTTTCATTATTCACTGGTAGTCACTGATCAGACATACACTGTTTGACATCCCAACCTTGTTAACCTGTCCACTGGTAACAATAGGACATCGCATAAACTGTGTGCTTCCTCAGCCTTGCTCAAATGTCCCAATGGTAGCCACAAAACTCCACAAACACTGGTTCTCCATCCTTGTCCACTTGTAGCCACAGAACCAGACATACACTTAATGAAATGCCACCTTATTCCACTCGTAATCACAGAACTACAAAAATACTTACACCCCAGCCTTACTCTAATGTCTTACTGGTAGTTGCAGAACCACTTATACAGTGAGGACTCGACCTTTCTTCAGCGTCCAGTGGTATCAGCAGAACCACACATACACTGTCTGACAGCCCAGTCTTGTTCCACTGGTAGCCATAGGACCACACAGACATTGTCTACTTCCCCAGCTTTGTTCCACTGTCAGCTATATAAACAAAACATACAAGAAATATTTGCTTCTATATTTGTGCGAAAAATCACATGAGTAATATTCACTCAAAAGAAAATGCATGCATAATCTGTGGAAAATGTGTTCATAAAATGGTTTGCCTTTAAGAAACAATTCTTCAATGGTTGGGTTTCCAAAACTAATCTTTAATTAGTATACTATATATCATTCTCATGAAGGTGGACATGTTGCTAGACTCCAGGACCCCAATTCCTACCACTGACGTTTTCTTAGGAAGCAAGGAGTGGGTGGAGTTTGGTGTCCTACAAAGAATTGTGAGGCCTTATTGTTAGGAGTTGTTTGTGTGCCTTTCATCCTGTAACCTTTTGAGGCCAGAGGGGTTTGCAAAGCATTGCATACCCCTCTGAAACTCAAAGGGTTAAATGGTTATGTTCTGATAGCTCTTGTCTTATGATGAATCACCAATTAATAATTACAGACTCTGGTGCAGACAAAACATAAAAATCACACACTAAAGTCTTGCTGTGTGTATTTATTTCAGAGCACATTAATATAAAATTCACACAAACACAGGGTTGTGATCTTTCTTGAAAACAACCTGTACTCCCCTCTCTGCTAGGCTGCAAAAGAGCAGCCTAATTAATCCCATTATGAAGAGAGATATTTTTAACCCCTCTCTGAGGTCATGCAGGCTGCTGGCTGCGGAGCTGCTTTTCTGCTGGCTTTGTTTTTCAACTCTGGAACATTTCTACGGAGTCAGTAAACACTACAAGCAGAATTCCGACAGATGTAGGATGTCTGAGACATACAAACAACTGCAGACAAAACCACTGCCTTAACCCGGGAAACCGGTGATTGGCAACGGGTCTCACTTCAAGACCTGCTGGTGTCTTTTTTGTTCTACTTTTGAACAGCAAAATGTGTGAGTGTTTCGTGTGTGTGTGTGTGTGTGTTGCTGTGTGTTGAGTGCATATGTGTCTGTGTTTTTTCTGGGTATAACCCTGATATACTTACTGGACAAACACTGGGCTAGATGTAAGATATAATTAGTCTTTGTGAAATGTATCAGATAATATCTCACTTGATCATGTTCAGGCCTGGACTGGGACAAGAAATAGGCCCGGGCATTTAAGGCTGAGCAGCCCAGTTTTATTTTTTGAACAGCCCATGGGGGAAGAGGCGCGGCAATGGGCGTTCGTTCGTAATTTTTTTTTTTAAATGCCCGGACCGGCCCCGGACCCAAGGCCGGTGCAAGATTTTTGGTATATACAGACGAAGGTGCATTTTGATGCCCCCACCCCCTCCAACCCGGACACAATCCTATGCCCCCCCTTGCCACAATCCCCTGCACCCGCCCACATAATCACCTCCACACTCTGCCCAGCTCCACACTGCCCACCCCATCCTCCTCCCCACCTCCACATTGCCCACACTGTCCACCTCCACAATGCCCCCTTCATCTCCACATTGCCCCTTCCACAATTCTCCCTTCATCTCCACATTGCCCCACATTGCCCCTTCCACAATGCCCCTTCATCTCCACATTGCCCCTTCATCTCCACATTGCCCCTTCCACAATGCCCCCTTCATCTCCACATTGCCCCTTCCACAATGCCCCCTTCATCTCCACAATGCCTCTTCCACAATGCCCCTTCATCTCCACAATGCTCCCTTCATCTCCACATTGCCCCTTCCACAATGCCCCCTTCAGCTCCACATTGCCCCTTCCACAATACCCCCTTCATCTCCACAATGCCCCCTTCATCTCCACATTGCCCCTTCCACAATGCCCCCTTCATCTCCACATTGCCCCTTACACAATGCCCCTTTCATCTCCACATTGCCCCTTCCACAATTCCTCTTCATCTCCACATTGCCCCTTCATCAATGCCCCATAAAGCCCCTTCATCTCCACATCGCCCCTTCCACAGTTCCCCTTCATCAATGCCCCATAAAGTCCCTTCATCTCCACATTGCCCCTTGATCCCCTACCTTGAGTCCCTGGTAGTCTAGCGGCGTGCTCGTGCCTGCTTCGGCACAGAGCTGAAGCTCCCGCGCACGGTTCTCAGTAATACAGAGCGCTGGGAGATGATGTCATCTCCCACAGCTCTGTATTGCTACAGAGCCTGGGTCGCCGGACCGGCCCACCGGGCAAATGCCCGATATGCCCAATGGCCAGTCCGGGCCTGACCATGTTTGTTACATGTTATACAATATGGTATTAAAAAATTTTATATTCTTCGCTATGATTTGCCCCAGAAATGCTCATCTTTTCTGTTTACCATATTTACTTAAGTCTGCTAGTCTTCAAGTAATTACCTTTGAGATTTGTCACCTCAAGAGTAATAGTGGAATCCAGCACTGGACCCCTTGCTCACATTGCCTAGAGAGATCAGCTACACATCACTGATGAGGTCCAACAAGGCCAAAACGTAGTCTGGGGTTGGCTGCTTCTCTTTTTCAGAGAGGAATTGCCTGGCATTTCGTGGTTGGACTGCTGTTATGGCAGGACCAATATTATATGCTTTAGGATATTTCCTGCCTGCAAAAGGCACTAGTGGGCTAAAAGAGACTGAACCCTGGGTAGGATACCATTCCTATAGAGCCTGCAAATTTGCATTGCAGGCTTGTTCCTACTTGAGCATCTCTGACTTCCACTTTACAGTATTCAAGTAACACTCACACTAATGACCACTGCTCATTTGCATCTAATTTCCTGCGTTACCCGTTGATCCCATCACATGATGGGCATAGTGGTGGTGTGTTGGATGGCCAGCCAATGTGGGCATCAGCCATATATGATTAGCTTATAACCACGTGCTTAGACCTGTTATTGGAGTTTGCAATGAACTGTGCACTTTGGGGCAATTAGCACAGTACTCAAAACATTGCTCTAATGTTGCCCAAGTGAACTTACTCTAAAGGTTAATAGGCAGGATGTGAGGTTCCAACATCCTTTTCATGGACCAGAAGCAAAACTTTCTCTTTCCATCTGTCCAAGAGCCCTGATACACCGAGTTATGTCATATGTGTAGAACAGAAAACAATATTGCAAAAGGTCTCCAAAAAACCAAGGGATTTTACTGCAGGACTTGCCACGTGCTTTGGATCAGAAAAAGATTAAATACTTTCCCGTTAATTAGAGCAATGGAAATATCATTGAGCATATGGTCATCTCCACCTTCTCTTAACCCACAGTCAGGAGACCCTGGCTTAGACTGACAGCCCCTCCGGCTAACACATCAGTTTTGTGTGTGAAATGTCAAGTGGAAAGACATGTTGTTAGTTTGTGAAGGAGTGTATGAAAGTTTATGATTTTAGTATGCACACATGTTGATAAGATTGATGAAAAAGGTTCTCAGTCAAGTGTAGGCAACCTTTGGCTCTTCAGCTGTTGAGGAATCCAGCTGTTTCCTAGTTGTAGATGATGAGAGTTGGTGTCCCCAACAGCTGTGGAGCCAAATGTTGCTTTCCCTGTTATAGATGGACTACTAATTTGGAAGAGCATATGAGCTGTATGTATTAAGCAAGCCTCTGTACTGTGCACACGTTGATATATATATATATATATATATATATATATATATATATATATATACACACACACACACCGTATATAGCTCCATAGAATAACATAAGAGTTTGTCTCACCTTTCTCACGATACCCAGGAACTTTCAAAATAATCTGACTCTGAGATATGTGATATATTTAACCTTAATTAATTAGTAATATTTAATATGTTAAAGATATATATATATAGTATGGTTTATCCTCTTGAGTAAAACAAGAATACTCCCACTGCTGAAAGGGGTTATATTCAAAAGTTATTGTAGTTCATACTTGAATTTTTTTAGGTGCAGTATCTCATTGGCCCTGTTGCTACACCATTCAATGGAGGTTTATAGTCAGCTTATCAGGGCTGTCCTTGGTATAGTGTTGCAACAGAACCACAGTAATATACCAGGGCACTGAGATACTGCACCTATAAAAATTCAAGTCTGAGCTACAATAACTCTTGAATAAAGCACTGATCAGCAGTAGCAACAACCTTTTTTTACATAGGAGGATAAACCCTACAATATACATTTTTTGCATATTAAAGGAATAGTAATGTTTCATAATAAAAACAGCTCTAATTAATCATCATAGTATTTGGACTTTGGAGAGTGTTATTTCAATTCTGTCAGAGTTGTTGTTCAAGAGTAATTCAATGACAATGTATCCCCCTCCCGCCCCTTTTACTGATGTAACACTGTTCAGCCAGATCAGAAGGGAGGTGCCCAGGTAGACTGCAGAGAAGGACAATCTTTAATTAAGATAAGGGAAAAACCTGAAAAACTTGTCAAGGGGGGCAGGGCTTTCATTGTTCTCGTAGGAAGAAGATTGTCCCCTGCTGTTATCTGTCTAGTCTTACAACCAGATTCCACATCTGAGAAGAGATGGCTTATACTAGGTAAAAGGGGTGGGAATGGAAACTTTGCTTGCGAATATCTCTAAAACCATAAAGGTTTGAGAGATAAGACATATCTTTCTTCAAGTTTTTTTAATGCCTACAAAATAAATAAAGATAAAATGAAGTTTTACTATCCCTTTAAGTGTTACCATCCCTTTAATGATATATATCCTTGCTTGTAACTCAGGGGTACTTCATTCGGTCTTCAAAGAATCTTTGACATGCTAAAACTTACTTTTATCATTGCTTGATCACATATAAGACAAGCAGGACTTGTTCCACTGAAATGATACTAATTTAGACACTAAAGAAACAGCTGATTGGTACAGACCATGTCGCAGGTAAGACTGTAGTCTCCCATTCTGGAAAGATGGTTCTTCACTGCAAAACACTGAGCTCTAGGTAAAAACTTTGAGAGTACCTAGGTATGTTTATGACACTTAACCCCCATGACACATATTAATTCACAAAAGTGAGTAGGATGAGTTCATAAGCTCTATGAGGCAAGGACCTCCTATCCTAATGTATGCTCACCTAACCTTACCCTTACATTATGATAATTATTTGTATAGCCAATTAACTACTGCACTTATTGTATCCCCTCTATAGATAGTGCTAAGTACACTTGATGGCTCTATGTAAATAAAACTATATATACATAGTGGGAATTTCTGCAGAACAGGTAAATTGTAAGAATAATTAAGTGAGAACACTCATGAAACGTGTTAGGCGGGTGTGCAATATTTTGGACTCTTAAATATCCAGGACTATATATATATATATATATATATATATATATATATATATATATATATATATATATACGTTTTATTTTTTGTACGAATAAAGGCTGTGAACTTTTTAACTCGTCTGCAACTGGCTTGATTTTCTGGCGGATCCGTGGAGCGCTCCCATCCTGTTGTCTTCTTGTATGTTGAAGCCTTGGCTGAGGCTGTTGGGGGCAGCACCGGATCTGCGAGGCCTTGGCGCCTGGGTGAGTTTAAAATCTATATCATTACCTGATACATTGTAGCAACATTTGGTCGAATTTCTTTATATCTAAATTGTAAGAATGGATGAGAGCATTGCAGCTGCGGTTCAGTGTTGATAAGTGTAAAATTATGCACTTGGGACATAAAAATCCAAAGGCAGAATATAGTATTAAGTGTATTATTCTGTTGGAGACAACAGAGGAAAGGGATTTGGGAGTAAGTATTTCTGATGACTTAAAGGTAGACAAGCATTGTAGTAAACCAGCAGCGAATGCAAGCAAGGTCCTGGATTGTATAGCTAGCTGCATTAGTAGCAGAAATTGTGTAGTCATCATGCCACTCTAAAGATCTCTTAGTAGACCTCACCTACAATATTGTGTAAAGTACCAGAGACCCCATCTGCAGAAGGATATAGATATTCTGGAGATAATTCAGAGAAGGTCTACTAAAATGGTGAATGATCTACAGGATAAAAATGATCAGGAAAGACTAAAGGATCTGAACATGTATAGCTCTGGAGGAGAGAAAAGAGAGAGGGGGTATGATAGAATAATTCAAATACATGAAGGAACTCAAGAAAGTACACAAGGGAAGTACATTTCTAAAGGAATAGAAATGTTTGGACAAGCGGTCATAGTTTAAAACTAGAGGGACAGAGGCTTAGATGTAATATAAGAAAGTTTTGCTTCACTGAGAGAGTAGTAGAGAAGTTGGATAGCCTATGAGTAGAAGTGGAAGAGGTTAACACAGTGAGGGAATTTAAGCATGCATGGGATAGGCATAAGACTATCCTGAGCATAAGACAAGACCAAGGACCAAAAAGATTGAGGTTATTACAGTAGGAAAAATGGCCAGACTAGTTAATCCAGATTGTTCTTATCTGTTGTCAAATTCAATGTTTCTATATTTCTAAAAGGAGAGATATTTCTCCTTTCTGTGTAAGTTCTCTAAGGAAGGAAATGCTGTCAAAAATGCCTTCTTGTATGGTTAGCAGGTTAAAGGGATAGTAATACTTCATTTTTTCTTTATTTTATTTTGTAGGCATTAAAAAAATGAAGAATGATATAAGTCTTATCTCTCAAACCTTTATGGTTTGAGAGATATCCACAAGCAAAGTTTTCCCTCTCCCGCCCCTTTTACCTAGTGTAAGCCATCTCTTCTCAGATGTGGAATCCAGTCCATAGACCAGACAGATAACAGCAGGGGACAATCTTCTTCCTATTAGAACAATGAAAGCCCTGCCCCCTTGACAAGTTTTTCAGGTTTTTCCCTTATCTTAATTGAAGATTGTCCCTCTCTGCAGCCTACCTGGACACCTCCTCTGATCTGGCTGAAGAGTGTTATATCAGTAAAAGGGGAGGGAGGGGGATATTTTATCATTGAATTACTCTTGAACTACAACTCTGACAGAATTGAAATAACATTCTCCAAAGTCTAAATATTATGATGGTTAATTAGAGCTGCTATTATGAAACATTACTATCTCTTTAAGCCCAGTAATTTCAAAGGGCTCGCCCTACAGACATGTGTATTGAAACAAGTCGTCATTCATGCATACACATGCATACGCATCAGTTATGCACACATGAGCAGGAATAAACAAAAAGAAAAACAGGAGGTGCTTCTTCCACAAATTCAGAAATCACCAAACCATCACTAGTTTTTGAAATAATACTCACAAACGAAAGGGCTGGTGGGCACATACATCACTAACAGCAATAGCGCTTGGGGGAAATATTTATACAACTTCCCTTATGACAGATAAAAAAGGCTGCTTCTCTTCACAAAACAGCTCACGGAGTAGAACATGTAGAAAATAGAAAAGAAAAGAAGGGACGCCAGTGGTGCTTTATCGCAGATAGAATAAACAATATATAATAAAAAATATATTATACTCACATGTATTGATGGTTGAGACTCCAGCATATACCGGCCCCCAACAGTATAGGCAGATGGAGATCACAAGCCCGTCCCCGCTCCTCCACAAGAATCTTCTGAATGTAAGAATCAAAATCCAAAGAATAAAAGAAAAATTACAAAAATGTATTATGAAATTAAACACCAAAAACCATTACGCATTTCATGGCTCAAGCTCCACTTTTTCAAATTTGTAGTGTAAAAGAGGCGCTTGAGCCGTGAAACGCGTAATGGTTTTTAGTGTTTAATGTTATAATACATTGCTTTAATACTTTTTTGGAGGAGCAGCATTCTTTTATCATTTGGAGTTAGATTCTTACATTCAGAAGATCCTTTGGAAGAGTTTCCGAGCAGAGACGGGCTTGTCATCTCTGTCTGTCTATAACAGTGGTTCTCAACCTGTGGGTCGAGACCCCTTAGGGGGTCGAATGACGATTTGCCAGGGGTCGCCTAAAACCATCAGATATTTAAATTTCAATTCATAACAGTAGCAAAATTACAGCCATGAAGGAGCAACAAAAATAATTTTACTGTTAGGGGTCGCCACAACTAGGGAAATTTTATCAAAGGGTCGTGGCACTTGAAAGGTTGAGAACTGCTGGTGGCCTATATTGTTGGGAGCCGATATATGCTGGCATCTCAACCATAAATACATGTGACTGTAATATAAGTTTTAATACTTATTGTTTATTCTGTCAGCGATAAAGCACCATTGACGCCCCTTCTATTCTTTTATATTATCTATGTGTACGCATGAGCACACACAAGTATAGGCAAACATGCATGCACACTAGTGTTGAGCGAGCATGCTCGGCCGATGCTCGGATCGGCTCGAGCATCGCTCTGCTCGGCACATGGCGGTACTCGTACGAGTACCGCATGTGCTCGCCCGCCATGTTCGGGTCTCCTCCCCGCACGTTTTGTGGCTGCTGCGCAGCCAATAAACGTGCAGGGAGGCTCTGACATCAGTGTAATGCCAGCAGCCATGTTGGCTGCTGGCATTACACTGATTGGCTGGCCAGAACCCGTGGTCAGGTGCTGTATAGCACCTGACCAGCGAGTTCGGCTCAGTCTGAGCCAGGGAGAGCTGAGGATAGGAAGGGAAAGGCAGTGTAGGGAGGAAAAAAACAAAAATTGTGAAAAAAAAAGAACCAAAAGTCCTTTTTAGGACTACTGTGTGTGGGGGCAGCAGGTTATTTGGTGTGGGGGGAAAAAAACAAAAAAAAAAAAAAAAAATATATATATTCTGTTTAGTGTGCAAAGTTGCAGATTAGAGCACATTCTGTTTAGTGTGCACAGTTGCAGATTAGAGCACATTCTGTTTAGTGTGCAAAGTTGCAGATTAGAGCACATTCTGTTTAGTGTGCAAAGTTGCAGATTAGAGCACATTCTGTTTAGTGTGCAAAGTTGCAGATTAGAGCACATTCTGTTAAGTCTTCAAACTAAAATATCAAAGTCACGTATTCCATTCAGTGTGCGTCGCCGCAGTTTAGCAGCACATTCTGAGTACTGTGCAGAGTTGCAGAATAGGAAGAAATACTGTTAAGTCTTCAAACTAAAATATCAAAGTCACATATTCCATTCAGTGTGCTTCGCCGCAGTTTAGCAGCACATTCTGTGTACTGTGCAGAGTTGCAGAATAGGAAGAAATACTGTTAAGTCTTCAAACTAAAATATCAAAGTCACATATTCCATTCAGTGTGCTTCGCCGCAGTTTAGCAGCACATTCTGTGTAGTGTGCAGAGTTGCAGAATAGGAAGAAATACTGTTAAGTCTTCAAACTCAAATATCAAAGTCACATATTCCATTCAGTGTGCTTCGCCGCAGTTTAGCAGCACATTCTGTGTACTGTGCAGAGTTGCAGAATAGGAAGAAATACTGTTAAGTCTTCAAACTAAAATATCAAAGTCACATATTCCATTCAGTGTGCTTCGCCGCAGTTTAGCAGCACATTCTGTGTAGTGTGCAGAGTTGCAGAATAGGAAGAAATACTGTTAAGTCTTCAAACTAAAATATCAAAGTCACATATTCCATTCAGTGTGCTTCGCCGCAGTTTAGCAGCACATTCTGTGTACTGTGCAGAGTTGCAGAATAGGAAGAAATACTGTTAAGTCTTCAAACTAAAATATCAAAGTCACATATTCCATTCAGTGTGCTTCGCCGCAGTTTAGCAGCACATTCTGTGTACTGTGCAGAGTTGCAGAATAGGAAGAAATACTGTTAAGTCTTCAAACTCAAATATCAAAGTCACATATTCCATTCAGTGTGCTTCGCCGCAGTGTAGCAGCACATTCTGTGTACTGTGCAGAGTTGCAGAATAGGAAGAAATACTGTTAAGTCTTCAAACTAAAATATCAAAGTCACATATTCCATTCAGTGTGCTTCGCCGCAGTTTAGCAGCACATTCTGTGTAGTGTGCAGAGTTGCAGAATAGGAAGAAATACTGTTAAGTCTTCAAACTCAAATATCAAAGTCACATATTCCATTCAGTGTGCTTCAACGCCGTTTAACAGCCTATTCTGTGTACTCTACAGAGTTGCAGAATAGTAAGAAATACTGTTAATTTTTCAAACTCAAATATCAAAGTCACATATTCCATTCAGTGTCTTTCACCGCCGTTTAACAGCCTATTCTGTGTACTCTGTACAGTTGCAGAATTATAAGAAATACTGTTAAGTTTTCAAACTCAAATATTAAAGTCACATATTCCATTCAGTGTCTTTCACCGCCGTTTAACAGCCTATTCTGTGTACTCTGTACAGTTCCAGAATTATAAGAAATACTGTTAAGTTTTCAAACTCAAATATTAAAGTCACATATTCCATTCAGTGTGTTTCAACGCCGTTTAACAGCCTATTCTGTGTACTCTGCAGAGTTGCAGAATAGTAAGAAATACTGTTAATTTTTCAAACTCAAATATTAAAGTCACATATTCCATTCAGTGTCTTTCACCGCCGTTTAACAGCCTATTCTGTGTACTCTGTACAGTTCCAGAATTATAAGAAATACTGTTAAGTTTTCAAACTCAAATATTAAAGTCACATATTCCATTCAGTGTGTTTCAACGCCGTTTAACAGCCTATTCTGTGTACTCTGCAGAGTTGCAGAATAGTAAGAAATACTGTTAATTTTTCAAACTCAAATATTAAAGTCACATATTCCATTCAGTGTCTTTCACCGCCGTTTAACAGCCTATTCTGTGTACTCTGTACAGTTGCAGAATTATAAGAAATACTGTTAAGTTTTCAAACTCAAATATTAAAGTCACATATTCCATTCAGTGTCTTTCACCGCCGTTTAACAGCCTATTCTGTGTACTCTGTACAGTTCCAGAATTATAAGAAATACTGTTAAGTTTTCAAACTCAAATATTAAAGTCACATATTCCATTCAGTGTGTTTCAACGCCGTTTAACAGCCTATTCTGTGTACTCTGCAGAGTTGCAGAATAGTAAGAAATACTGTTAATTTTTCAAACTCAAATATTAAAGTCACATATTCCATTCAGTGTCTTTCACCGCCGTTTAACAGCCTATTCTGTGTACTCTGTAGAGTTCCAGAATTATAAGAAATACTGTTAAGTTTTCAAACTCAAATATTAAAGTCACATATTCCATTCAGTGTGTTTCAACGCCGTTTAACAGCCTATTCTGTGTACTCTGCAGAGTTGCAGAATAGTAAGAAATACTGTTAATTTTTCAAACTCAAATATTAAAGTCACATATTCCATTCAGTGTCTTTCACCGCCGTTTAACAGCCTATTCTGTGTACTCTGTACAGTTCCAGAATTATAAGAAATACTGTTAAGTTTTCAAACTCAAATATTAAAGTCACATATTCCATTCAGTGTGTTTCAACGCCGTTTAACAGCCTATTCTGTGTACTCTGCAGAGTTGCAGAATAGTAAGAAATACTGTTAATTTTTCAAACTCAAATATTAAAGTCACATATTCCATTCAGTGTCTTTCACCGCCGTTTAACAGCCTATTCTGTGTACTCTGTACAGTTCCAGAATTATAAGAAATACTGTTAAGTTTTCAAACTCAAATATTAAAGTCACATATTCCATTCAGTGTGTTTCAACGCCGTTTAACAGCCTATTCTGTGTACTCTGCAGAGTTGCAGAATAGTAAGAAATACTGTTAATTTTTCAAACTCAAATATTAAAGTCACATATTCCATTCAGTGTCTTTCACCGCCGTTTAACAGCCTATTCTGTGTACTCTGTACAGTTCCAGAATTATAAGAAATACTGTTAAGTTTTCAAACTCAAATATTAAAGTCACATATTCCATTCAGTGTCTTTCACCGCCGTTTAACAGCCTATTCTGTGTACTCTGTACAGTTCCAGAATTATAAGAAATACTGTTAAGTTTTCAAACTCAAATATTAAAGTCACATATTCCATTCAGTGTGTTTCAACGCCGTTTAACAGCCTATTCTGTGTACTCTGCAGAGTTGCAGAATAGTAAGAAATACTGTTAAGTTTTCAAACTCAAATATTAAAGTCACATATTCCATTCAGTGTGTATCACCGCCGTTTAGCAGCCTATTCTGTGTACTCTGAACAGTTGCAGAATAGTAAGAAATACTGTTAAGTTTTCAAACTCAAATATTAAAGTCACATATTCCATTCAGTGTGTTTCACCGCCGTTTAGCAGCCTATTCTGTGTACTCTGCAGAGTTGCAGAATAGTAAGAAATACTGTTAAGTTTTCAAACTCATATATATTAAAGTCATATATATCGTGTAAGATGAAGAAGGCGGGTAAAAAGGGACGGGGAAGTGGACGTGATCCTGAAAGTTCAGGGCGCGGGTCAGGACGCGGAGAAACTGTGCCTGGTGCCAGAGCACAAGAAAGAAAGACATCCACCATACCTAGCTTCATGTCTGATTTCACAGGGCGTCGCAGGACATCACTCTCGAGGTCCGACCAGTGCGAACAGGTGGTCGGTTGGATGACAGCTGATACTGCTTCCAGTCGGTTAAGCACCACCCTGTCTTCCACCAAGTCCACTCTCAGTAGCCAAGAGTCTGGTCAACATAATCCTCACTCTGATCATCCTTCCTCCCACCATAGACGGTCTGGTCAAAGAAGTGATCCCACACTGGGATATAGTGATGAGCTCGTCTCATCACCAATCCTTCATTTGACCCTCTCTCCAAGCACGCTTGCAGAGGAACATGACATCTTGTGCCCTGATTCACAACCTCTAGAGGCTACCCAATCACAAGAAGATGACAGATGTGAACGGCATTTAAGGTCAAAGGAAGTAGTGGATGATGATGATGATGATGAGACACAGTTGCCATTAAATCAACCACTATTTCCTTCTCAAGACCTTGTTGAGGAGAATGTTATACAGTTGTCAATGACCGAGTATGTGGTGGGATCAAGACTTGAGGAGGATGATCAGAGTGAGGAAGTGGAGGAGGACTTGGTGGACGATGAGGTGACTGACCCCACCTGGGAAGGTGTAGAGCCGAGCGATGACAGCAGTCCTGAGGGTGAGCCATCTGCAGCACCGCAACAGGCTGGAAGAGGCAGTGGTGTGGCTACAGAAAGAAGGCGGACCGCACCAAACCGGCCCGCAAATGTTCCACGGAGCACCCCCTTGCGTAAATCTACCTTGCCAAGGGGTAGGTGTTCCGCGGTATGGCGTTTTTTTAAGGAAAGTGCGGACGACAAAAGATTTGTAGTTTGCAACCTGTGCCACACCAGAATGAGCCGAGGCATGAACACTAGAAACCTCACCACCACCAGCATGATCCGACACATGGCATCCAAGCACCGTAGTAAGTGGGAGGAACGCCTGGATCGCCCATCTGTGTCTGCAGGCCACACCACTGCCTCCTCTTCCCCTGTTTTCGGTGCCGGCCAATCGCCTGTCGAAGGCGCAGGCCCGCATACCTCCCGCCCTGCACCTGTACCATCTGAAGCACCATCAGCGACCACATCCACTTCCCTGTCCCAGCACAGCATCCAAATGTCGTTACCCCAGGCATTTGAGCGCAAGAGAAAATACCCAGCCACCCACCCACAGGCCATAGCACTAACCTCACACCTTTCAAAATTACTGGCCATCGAAATGCTGCCATTTAGGCTTGTGGACACTGAGTCCTTCCGCAGCCTGATGGCAGCAGCTGTCCCTCGGTACGCGGTCCCCAGCCGCCACTACTTTTCCCGGTGTGCCATCCCCGCATTACACCACCATGTGTCCCGTAACATCACCCGTGCCCTGACCAACGCAGTTACTGGGAAGGTCCACTTAACGACTGACACATGGACAAGTGCTTGTGGCCAGGGACGCTACATTTCCCTGACGGCACACTGGGTGAATGTCGTGGAGGCTGGGAGCGACTCGGACCCTGGGATGGCACGGGTGCTACCCACGCCGAGGATTGCGGGCCCTACCTCCATCAGGGTTTCCACCAGCACCTACGTTATTGGCTCCTCCTCCTCCGTTTCCACCTCCGAATTCTCTACACACACCGCCACTCCCCCATCAGCCAGTAGCTGGAAGCAGTGTAGCACTGCAGTGGGGAAGCGTCAACAGGCCGTGCTGAAGCTGATCTGCCTTGGGGACAAACAGCACACGGCCTCAGAGCTGTTGCAGGGGATTAGTCACCAGACCGAGCAGTGGCTCTCGCCACTCAACCTGCAAGCAGGCATGGTTGTGTGTGATAATGGGCGTAACTTGGTGGCGGCTTTGGAGCTCGGCAAGCTCACACACGTACCATGCCTAGCGCATGTATTTAATTTAGTGGTGCAGCGATTTCTAAAAACCTACCCCAATGTGCATGATCTCTTGACCAAGGTGCGCCGCGTGTGTGCACATTTCCGTAAGTCATCTACAGCTTCGGCCGGCCTGTTGAAGCTGCAGCAGCGCTTACAATTGCCAGCTCACCGGCTGCTGTGTGACGTGAGCACGCGCTGGAACTCCACCTTCCACATGTTGGCCCGGCTTTGTGAGCAGCAGAGGGCAGTAGTGGAGTACCAGCTGTTACACGGTCGTCGCCTCTCCGTTCAACTTCCTGTAATCAGAAGTGAGGAGTGGGAATGGATGTCAGACCTCTGCGAGGTTTTACGCAATTTTGAGGAATCGACACAGATGGTGAGCGGCGATAACGCTATTATCAGTGTAACCATCCCACTTCTGTGTCTACTGAAACGCTCGCTGCTCACAATTAAAACCGACGCTTTGCATGTGGAAGAGGTGGAAATGGGGGAGGAAGAGCTTACACAAGGTGATAGCCAGAGCACCCTCACTTCGTCTTCTCAGCGACAATTGGAGGAGGCGGAGGAGGAGGAGGAGGAGGAGGAGGAGGAGGAAGACACGGTTGCCTCCGCTACAGAGGGTAGCCATGGAACTTTAGTTCCATCTCTTCAGCGTGGGTGGGCAGAAGAGGAGGAAGAGGATGAGGATATTGAGAGTCAGCCTCCTGGTGAGGACAGCGAAATCTTGACTGTTGGTACTCTGGCACACATGGCTGACTTTATGTTAGGCTGCCTTTCCCGTGACCCACGCGTTGTACGCATTTTAGACAACACGGATTACTGGGTGTTCACCCTTCTGGACCCCCGCTACAAAGAGAATTTCTCATCTCTCATTCCTCCGGTGGAGAGGACAAGCAAAATGGTGCAATACCAGAAGGTTCTTGTTGAAAAATTGCTCCAAAATTTTCCATCTGACAACGCTGGCGGCAGAGTACGTGCTACCTTGGCCAACCGAGAAGGGGAGAAAAGGGGAGCACACAGCAGTTCCGAGAAAGGCAGGGCAACACTCTCCAAGGCGTGGGACACCTTCATGACACCCCGCCAGCACCCTCACCCTGATGCGCAGCCTAGTGTCACAAGGAGGGAAAAGTTTTGGAAGATGGTGAAGGAGTACGTAGCAGACCGTGTCAGCGTCCTCAATGATCCCTCTGTGCCTTACAACTACTGGGTGTCCAAGCTGGACACGTGGTATGAACTGGCACTCTACGCCTTGGAGGTGCTGGCCTGCCCTGCCGCCAGCGTTCTGTCTGAGCGGGTATTTAGTGCTGCTGGTGGCATCATAACAGATAAGCGTATCCGCCTTTCCACCGACAATGCTGATAGGTTGACACTTATAAAAATGAACAAGGCCTGGATTTCCCCTGACTTCTCCACTCCACTGGAGGAAAGCCCCGGGGGAACATAAACTCACTTTATATATGTTATTTACAATGATGGGAATACTCTGTATTCCCATTCACCCCTTCCACCCCAAAAACGGGTATATGGTTGACTCTTAATGTTCTCATCCTCCTCCTCCTCTTCCATATGCCCTGGGATATAATTTTTATATAGGGCCAGCTCACCAGCGTGCCCTGGGATATAATTTTTATATAGGGCCAGCTCACCAGCGGGCCCTGTGATATAATTTTTATATAGGGCCAGCTCACCAGCGGGCCCTGTTTGACAATTTTTATATAGGTCAGCTCACCAGCGGGCCTTCTCATATAATGTTTTATTGGGTCAGCTCTCTAGCGGGCCCTCTCATATAATGTTTTATAGCGTCAGCTCACTAGCGGGCCTTCGCATATAATGTTTTATAGCGTCAGCTCACTAGCGGGCCTTC
Organism: Rhinophrynus dorsalis; assembly: GCA_037306005.1. NCBI lineage: Eukaryota > Metazoa > Chordata > Amphibia > Anura > Rhinophrynidae > Rhinophrynus > Rhinophrynus dorsalis. The sequence continues at coordinate 142,587,157 of CM074724.1, read as the reverse complement.
GCATATAATGTTTTATAGCGTCAGCTCACTAGCGGGCCTTCGCATATAATGTTTAGGATGGTCAGCTCTGCAGCAGACCCTCACCCATAATGTTTTAGATGGTCAGCTCAGCGCACGTTTCCCTCTTAATCATGGCCTCAGTTCTGAAAATCAAGGAAATTTTTGGGAGAATTTGCCTCTGCGCACGTTTCCCTCTTAATCATGGCCTCAGTTCTGAAAATCAAGGAAATTTTTGGGATAATTTGCCTCTGCGCACGTTTCCCTCTTAATCATGGCCTCACTTCAGAAAATCGATGAAATTTTTGGGAGAATTTGCAGATGATATACAAGTAAATATACAGCAAATACTGTTTGGTAACAATTTTTCGCCTAAAGTCGTTTTTATTTTCCTTTTTGTGTGTTTTACGGTCAGTCTGTAAAAATGGCGTACTACGGGCGAAAGATCGTTCCCAGCAGCGATGTTGGAGTCCAAGGTGCATCCAGACATCCTCCCTATGCTGTCCCTGAACCATTTCTGTAGTGTTTCCATCTTTTTCTGCCCTTTTCCTATGGACCAGGCACCCTCCCCTCATCAGAGCAGGGGGTGCCTGGTGTAATGCTCGAGTCCTCCCATTGACTTCAATGGGGCTCGGGTGTTCGGCCGAGCACTCGAGCCTCAGGGGGTGCTCGGTCAGAGCACCCGAACATCCGAGCATTGGGGTGCTCGCTCATCACTAATGCACACACATGTTCACTTACCTCACTTCAACAGAGGAAGACGTAGGTGGGAACAGCCTTCATGTGTGAATTCCTGTGGGAGGCAAAAAAGACCATTTTCCTTCCCACAGAGACCATTTTCTTCCATCACTATTGTCAAATGTCTCCCTCCTACAAAGGTCAAACTTTTGCAATATGTACAATTCTAAAGTACACTTTAACCCTTTAAATTGCAGAGATTTATCCCTTTGGCACTTAAAGGGTAAATTAGGAATAGGAGTCTATGCAGGTTGTTTAGGAATTCGATTGTGCTTCCATCGCGGTATTTCATTATACGTTCCACTTTTTATATATATCATAAACTAATTTTCTCAAGGTTCCAGACCATTTTATTTTGTTTTTTACTAGCACAAACATGTCCATATATATAATCTTGATTTTCAAAGTGAAAGCACTCAGGCATTTACACCTTGACAGCCTGTCAACCAATTTTAATGATTACTTCCTAATTTAGTATTTGTTCAATAGCTTTCTCAATTTAGCCTTGAAAGCTTAACAAAGAAAATCTTATGAGTGAACGATCATTCTCCTGTGACACATGCTGCAGAACAGGGAATGTCAAGTTGTTTGCTATTTTTCCTATATATTGAGACTAAATTATTAAGAACAGGAACAACTCTGGGGCAAACCAACTACACCATAGGGGATATAAAAAAATCATTGATTTAATTCTCTCTTTTAACCACATTTAAAAGGGAACTACCACCCCTCAATAACTTAAGTGTTACTGATTTCTCATCTGGCGACTAGCTGCTTAGTAGCGCTAGTCGCCAGAAATATTACCCGGTTCTGCAGATATCGGCGTTTTACCGATGGTGACAGGAGCAGGAAGCACGGACGTCTCTTCACAGTGACGTCCATGCACCTGCGCTGTCAGTCCCTTTTGAACCGCGCGGTTCAAAAGGGACTGACAGCGCAGGTGCATGGACGTCACTGTGAAGAGACGTCCGTGCTTCCTGCTCCTGTCACCATCGGTAAAACGCCGATATCTGCAGAACCGGGTAATATTTCTGGCGACTAGCGCCACTAAGCAGCTAGTCGCCAGATGAGTAATCAGTCACGCTTAAGTTACTGAGGGGTGGTAGTTCCCCTTTAATACAAGAGAGGGCTCCCATGCATTGCTTCTCATTGAAGACCTCTCTAGCATCCAAGAGGTTAACAGCCCAACTTAAATCAATTTGGACGGGGGTGATCTCTATTGTGCCCTAAGGTGCATTTGGTTTACTCCAGAAATTATCTCATTCTTCTTAATAAGTTTATGATTGACTACAAGTCTTCATCATTCAGGGACAGGTTTTCAGATAGGCAGAGTAGGCTACTGCTTAGAGCACCACATTTTGATTGGAGCTTCAACTGTGCTGGCCACACCCATATTATAAATTGTGGTTGTGGCCAGAGCAATCTCAAACTTCTAGGTTTCAATCCCTTTATAGTCTATTGTTTATCTCCTTGGACACGGATCAATGTGTTGGAGATCTCTAGCAATCAAGAGGTTAAAGCTTTTTTCATTCTTGTTTGTTATAGGCAAAGTGTATTTACTGTGCCAGGACCCATTGGAATGGACTGGGAGTGTAATCATATGAGGAGAGGGCATGTGGCTATGGGAAGAGCTAAAGGCACCTAGAGTGCATTTCCTAGGGGAGCCTGGGATGTAAATCTGGCTCCACGGGTCACTGACAACAGATTTTCAGATACTGAGCAAGAGAGGCACATCTGAATAACATAAGAAATAGGGAGTGGGGGTGCACTAAGGTGAGTTAAAGGTAAGATAAATTCCCTAGTGTGATAAACTCATTATCCTATGGATCCTCATTTTCAACTGAATTAATCTTCATAGTATTTGGGCCATGGAGAGTATTATTTCAATACTGTCAGAGTTGTAGTTCAAGAGTAATTAAATGATAAAGAATCCCTTCCCACCCCTTTTACCTAGTGTAAGCCACATCCCCTCAGATTTGGAATCTGGTTTTGAGACCAAACAGCTCACAGCAAGGGACAATCTTCTTACTGTGAGAACAATGAAAAGCCTGCCCCCTTGACAGGTTTTTCAGGTTTTTCCCTTATGCTAATTGAAGATTGTCCCTCTCTGCAATCCACATGGACACCACCTTTCTGTTCTGAGGTGAGCAGTGTTACAACAGTAAAAGGGGCAGGAGGGGGATACTTTATCATTCAATTACTCTTGAACTAAAACTCTGATAGTATTGAAATAACACTCTACATGACCCAAATATTATGAAGATTAATTGGAGCCACTTTTATTTTGAAACCTTACTATCCCTTTAAATAGGGCTTCTAAACCCTTGAATGCTAGAGAAGTCTCCAATGCAATTGTTTGCAATTCATTTGAGACCTTTCTAGCATTCAAGGGGATACATCCCCATTTAGATAAATACATATTTTTATTTATTCACTATGATGCAGTTGGTTTGACCCAGAATTGTTCCATTTTAATTTGTGAGTTCCAAGCTGCCCACCCCTCCTCTCCCCCCAGCCCACCTTCAGTCCAATGCACTCACTCTAGTCTAATGCCTGGGATTCAGATCTAGAAGCGTTGCACTGCCAATGCTGCCAGCGAGCCTGTGATCCTCTAGGGCTTCTTTACACGCTGTGTTACACACATCATTCCTAGGCCCTTCCGAGAAGTGTGTCTTGAGCATGGGCACTCAGGCAGAAAGATGGAGAGCTGTAAAGAATTACAGAAATGGAAATACAGGCCATATCCAATATCTGTAGATGTGAAGTCCAACACATTGCTGAAACTGGGAATGGACTAAAAGAAATGTTTACTTTTGTTTCCATCTGTTTCTTAGGGGGGTCTTTGGGCCTTATTCATTAAGCTAAATAGGAACAATTCTGGAGCACATCAAATGCAGCATAGGGAGGTGGAATGAAAACTCTGTAAATTCCAAGTGATTTAAACCTTCTTGTGCCAGAAGGGTACTCAACACATTGCACTGGCACTCATAGGGTTAAATATGGCTTTTAACCTCTGCAATGCTAGATATTGATATCCAAATAATTGGAAACCTCTGTAACATGAAAGAGGCTAAAAACCCATTTTAAGGAGCAGTAAAATGTATATGTTATAAAGCTTTTCCTGCTGAGTAAAACATGGTCACTTCAATTGCTGTCGGTTGATTTATTCAGAAGTTACAAAAGTTCATATAATCAGGAAGTGAATTTACTGTGCATTTACTTCCTGGAAGTTCTAACTGACAGGAAGTGACAGGCAGTTTCTATCACATTGTATGGAGAACTGTATGTCACTGACTTTCCTCTTTATTAGAATCTAACAGGAAATCTAATTAGTATTCGACCACTAGAGGGCATTGCTAATGTAAAAAACATGTGTTTAAACTGTAATAACTCTGGAAACATGCATCTGTCAGCAGTGGGAGCACCCTTATGTTTCTCAACAGGAAATGTACTACAATATATGTTTTTATATAAGAAAAAGTTTACTGCTCCTTTAAATCAATGGTATACATTGGGACCTTATGACCTATGGCTCTGTAGAAACACACAGGCCTGGAAATGGGAGTCTCCAAATTATGCTATTCATATCATTATGTGGGTGGGACTCAGTCAGGGTGACAAGAGTTGGAAGGTTGAGAGGTGAAGTTTGCTCCTAATGGGATTGGAAGTGGGCTAAACAGATGAGATAGTGGGTGACTGAACTCTCAAAGCTGGAGAATTAGCTTTGATTGCAGGAAACCCATTTAATCACCCTCCCATCCGCCATGGTATATCAAGTTTGCTCCGCAATTGCGCTTCTTTAGCTTGGTAAATAAGTCCCATTTATTTGGTGCAAGAACTACAGATAAATCTATGCAAAATAATACCAAGCCAAGAATTAGATCAATTTTTACTATTTATGGAAATCACTTAAATGTCCTTTATTGGGGCCGAAAATCCTTATGGCCTCTAAGAATTAATTCTGCCTGAATTGTCTCCCACAATACATTTTTAATTCATAATGATTATACTGCTCATGGAGGAAGACATTATTCTTTTTGAAGGTCTACAGAAGAACAAAATCCTCCCACTTTAGTGCTAGGACTTTGGCTTTTTGGAGCTCCCCAATACAGATTCATGTCTGCCTAAATGACCTTTATGTGCAATACTAATTAAAGCTTCATTTTGGATAGCTAGTGTACACAGTATTGATTTGTAAGGGGCATTAGGATTTTATTCCCAGATTAAGGTAATAGGGATTATTATTGAGAGGTGTTAGTGTTCCTTAACCCCTTAGCGATCAGTGGTCCTGGGACGTTTCCGTCTCATAAATACAGCTTTGATCTTTGCCGATGTGCCAGTACACGTGACCTGTTGTGTGTATCGGCACGCCACTTTGGGGCCTAAAAGAGATCGCTCCAGTCTTGGAGCGGTCAATTTTAGGCCCCGTTTTTACTTTCAGCGCTCCCGGTGGAGCGCTGTAAGTAAAAAGTACGACATGTAGTCCTGAAGGGGTTAAAAGACACAAAAACATATTGTTTACAATATTGCCCCATTTTAATAGTAGTATTAGTTGCACATGTTGCTCAAAGCAGTATACATTGTCACATTTGCTGACAGTCATTTTATTGCATTTGTGTTAATATTACTGTTGTTATATTGCTGTGAGGAGACATTTTAGCAATCTAAAGGTCCTTATATATGTTAAAGTACAGCAGTGAAGTTCTTGGATAAACCAGCAACATAATCATTCCCCAGACTACCACTGATATAAATGGGGCTTTTTAGCCCCTTAAATGCTAGAGAAGTCTCCAATTCATTGAGAGACCTATGGTTAAATTGGATTGCCCCATAATTGCAATATTCAACTTTTCTACATAGAAATGTATGCATTTCATAATGTTCAACAAAAAATGAAAATGAATACGATTTTTTTATTATTCTCTATGTAAAACTGTGAGCGGCATACAAGTTTAAACATCCATCAATAATCAGAGAATTTATATTTCCATTGTTAAGGCCTCAAAAAAAGATAATTTTTAAACTACATATTCTTTTACAATAGTGAAAGTTTTTAGGGGTGCTCCTTGTATTATAAAGCAGTGTAAATTCAAAGTACCACTTTCAGAACCTGGAAAAGGATTATGACAAGAGATAAAGAAGAAGATAAAATGAGAACCACAGCAGGCAACATAACTGGGAAATGAATTAAGATGAGGAGCCATTAAATTGTTTTATGATTGGACATCACTGGTTTGTGAGGGATTAGCATTTAGCAGGATGGATTTATAGATGTGCAAGAGGCCTTGTTCTCCTCAGCAATGTCTGATTGTGCCCTCGATTCTTGCTGGGAGAGACTAGCAAGCGGTCGTAGGAAGTATTATAATAAAGGATTGAAATTAGGAAATGGTACAGTTAAACCTGACTTCACAGAGTGATGGATAGAGAAACAGAGAGAGGGGTCAAGTGTTGAGAGATGGGAGAGTGCACAGGAAACACTTTCTAAACAGGGTTATCGAAATGCAGATTAAGATAATGAAGCTGTACTAAGAACTGGGGCTAACTGATTACATCATGGGGCAAATTAATTTCCCCCCAGATTCCAATTCATTTAACAGAGCCTTTTAACCCTTGAATACTACAGATGTCTCCAAAGCATTTAATATCAATGCATCAAAGAACTCTCTAGCACACAATGGGTTAAAGTGTGCTTTTATATCAAGAGGGATGTTTATTTGTCGTCTGTGGTGCTCGTGATTTTCTCCTGAATTACTCCAGTTCTCATTTCATGTAGCAGCATAACTGGGAAGTCTCCGAATGGGGCCTGAAGTTTTTATAATTAATTACAGGGTCTCTAGGGAAAAAAGAGGATTTTAGTCTTACCTGTTAAATCCTTTTCTCTTAGTCCATACAGGTTACTGGTAACTTTTGGGGGTAGGCGATCTGCTCCTTTAAGTAGGCAGGAACAATTCTAGAAGTGAATGTAGAGGATGGAATCTACCATCCCTCCTTGGCTGCAGCTAGCCAATCAGCTGCAGTAAGATTTGAGACACTAACTATTGACTAGATAGTAGAAGGGAAAGAAGACTCCTGTGAGCATGACCCCGAAGGACCCCCACGGTCTGTCACAGAAGAGCCAAGCATGGTCCCTTGACAGGGTGGGAGACCAATAACCTTTATGTACTAAGAGAAAAGGATTTAACAGGTAAGACTAAAATCCTCTTTTCTCTGTCGTCCAATACAGGTTACTTGTAACTCTGTGATGTCCAACTATTGCGTTTCCCAGAGGCAGGAAGTAAGGCAAGGACCAGGAGCAAGGCCCCCAAAGTCACCAGAGCAGATATGAACCATCAGATCAGAGATAGCCCAACAATAACAAATGAAGTGTCAACGGACACTGAACAGGAGTAACAACACCCCAGGAACTGCTATACAGCACGCTGAACTAGAGCCAACAGAGCTCAATAGTGTAAGAAGCACCAAAGAACCAAAGGAGATCCTAGACAGGCAAGACTGCCTCCAGGATCTTCCTCCCAAAGCTGGCGTCAGCTAATGCCAGCACATCAACTCGGCAGTGTTTCCAAAAGGTGTGTACAGACGACCAAGTGCCAGCCTTACACAACTGATCAGCTGAGGCCTGATTCTTGTAAGCCCAAGAAGCCCCAATAGATCTAGTAGAATGAGCTGTGACCCGAAAGGGAACAAGCTTCTTCCTTAGCTCATAAGCCTTACGAATAGTGGACCTGATCCAAGACGCTATAGTCACTTTGGATGCAGGTCTCCCTGCCCTGGGGCCCTCAGGAAGGACGAACAGTGCGTCAGATTGTCTAATGGACTCAGTGCGATGTACATAAAACTTGAGACAACGAACCACATGTAACAAGTAGAGATCCCTCTCCTTATCAGAGGTAGGGTCAGGGCAGAAAGAAGGCACCACAATCTCCTGATTAATGTGGAACTCAGAAACCACCTTCGGGAGAAACTCCTGAGAAGTGCGAAGCACTGCCTTGTCTTTGTGAAACACCAAAAAGGGTGGTCTACAAGACAGAGCATGCAACTTCGCAACATGGTGAACAGACAAAATCACCAGGAGAAAGGCCATTTGCCACATCAACAGGTATAGAGGAAGAGTAGCCAAAGACTCAAATGGGGGGGGGAGCTGAAGGACTCCCAAAACCAAGTTAAGATCCCACTGAGGAGCAGGAGACTTGAAAACAGGACGAGTATGAGCAACACCCTGGAAAAAAACCTTGGCATCAGGAAGAATAGCAATGCGCTTCTGAAAGAAAACAGAGAGAGCAGAGTTCTGAACCTTAAGGGAACTCAAACTGAGGCCCTTATCCACACTGTCCTGCAAGAAAGCCAGGACTGTAGGTAGATCAAAATCCTGAGAAAGGTCCCTATCAGCACACCAGGAGAGAAAGGTCGACCGGACACAATGGTAGGCCTTAGAAGAAACAGGTTTGCCGGCACCAAGCATAGTAGCCACCACACCAGAAGAAAAACCTTTCTTCTTCAGTATTGAGGATTCAATTTCCAAGCCGTCAAAGCTAGACGATGAACATCCTCCTTCCACAGGTAACCCTGTAGAAGATCCAGACGGCAAGGGAGCCGGAATGGCTCCACCACTGACAAATCCAGAAGCTCCAGAAACCAAGCCTGTCAAGGCCAGTACGAGCAATCAGAATGACTGGACAGTATTCCAGTCTCAATTTCTGTAACACCCTGTGCAACATGGGGAGGGGAGGAAAGATGTAAGCCAGAGGAAATAACCAAGGAATGGACATGGCATTCACCGCTAGAGCTAGAGAATCCCTCCAGCAAGAGAAGAACATCAGAACCTTCCATTTGTGTCTTGTCACCATCAGGTCGATGCAAGGAAGACCCCACTTCTGAACAATGAGGGTGAACACCTCTGGGTGCAGCTCCCACTCTTAGCTGTCCACCATGTGTTGACTGAGGAAGTCTGCCTTGACGTCTGCGCCAGGAATGTGCACTGTGGATATGACAGGAAAATGTTCTTCTGCCCAGGACAAAATAGCCCTGACCTCTAACCAAGCGGAAAAACTTCATGTTCCGCCCTGCTTGTTGATGTAAGCCACGACCCGGAAGAGTTGAAAACTGAAAGTGCCCTTGGTCGCAGGCAAATCTGAGATACTGACGACTCTCTGAATGAATGGCAATGTGTAGATACACAGATATGCATCCTGAAGATCCAGAGAGGCAAGAAATCCCCCAGGCACATAGCAGCAATCACCCTCCTTAGGGACTCCTGGTGATAATGAGTCTTGATCACAAAGGAATTGAGATCCTTCAAATCCAAAATGGGATGACAGCTACCTTCCTTCTTGGAGACCACAAAGAGGTTGGGTAAAAACCCATACCTCTGTCCTGAACTGGAACAGGTTCAGAACATCCTTGTCCAGAAGGACCTGGATATCGCTATTGAAAAGACAGCATTTCTCTACACCCTGGAGCGTATGAGAGGGGAAAAAACTGAAAGGGAGGAAGAGAGGGGAAAGGGATCCTGTACCCTTCCGTCGCTACCTGCAAAACCCATGGGTCCGCCAATGAATCCTCCCAGACGCTGTGGTAATGACGCAGACGGCCACCCACAGCCGAGTGGGGACCTGGGTTCTGCGAATTGACTCTGTTCTTCCTAGTCTCCACCCATTTTAAGAACAAACCCAGCCTCTCCTCCTCCCAATTCTACCTACCCAATCAAGCCACACCCACTTTATGACACAATTCTTGTCATTTGGACACTCCCACCTCAGACCTTAATGGATCTCAGCAGGCTTGTGACAAGACGGTTCCCAGGTATGTGCATCAACCTAAATAACAGTTAGTTACAATAAGATGGCTTCCTACTGACATGTCGCACTCTAGTTGGTGACCAACCAAATGCCAAGTTAAATATGTTGCCTGCATAAAAATGGCAAAATCAGAATGTCCCCTGCATAATAAGGGTAACATTCTGATGTAGCAGATCAGAGTGGCGTCTGCTTCAAAGGCCTTAAGTGTCGCCGTAGCCTCCTTAAGCCTTTGAGTGCCAGAGGGGCACACAATGCTTTGCATAGCTTCACCGTGGAATTTTTAGCATATATAACTCTGGGCAAAACAGAGAAAATGGGGCAGGTAGTGAGTGACTGTATCTTTCTGAAGACACATTAAACCTTTGAGTGCCAGAGAAGTATGCAAAGCATTGCAAAGGCTTAAGGCACAGATGGAGGCTATGGCGACACTTAAGCCCTTTTGAAGCAGACACCATTCTGATCTGCTACATCAGAATGTCGCTCTTTTTATGCAGGGGACATTCTGATTTTGCCATTTATATTCAGGTGACATATTTAACTCGGCATTTGGTTGGTCACTGGCTAGAGGGGGACATTTCTATAGTGAACCCAATCAGAGCCACATGAGCAAAAAAGGCGTACCAATTCAGTAGCAAACCAGTTGCACCATAGGTAAAAAAGATAATGTCCAAGTGTTTTAAATAGGTCTTTTAATCACTAAATGCTAAAAATATATTCAGTGTATTGAGAAGCAATATGTTGAAGATATCTCTAGCATTCAAGAGACTAGAAACCCCATTTCAACCTGTGGGGTTTTGGGGAATGTTTACTTGTTCCCAATGGTGTAGTTGGATTGATTCAAAATTGTTCCACTTGCGTTGTGTCTATAGCCCTAGACTTTCTCCACAGATACAAATAAGGAAAAACTGGGTAAGAACACTACAATGCCTGGTATAACACAAAACGAAAATATGAATCAAAGGCCTAAATTTATCACACCGCCATTAAGAGATGGACCAGTTACTGTCAAGTTCTTTGGAGAACTTCTGTCAGTGACTCAATATGTCATAGAATAACTGTCTTGACAACAGGTGAACTATAGGTGAACTACCTGGACACTGGATGGCAGTGTAAATGTAAAAAAAAAAAAAAAAAAAACAATTGAAAATGTAATCCCTTGTTTTACTCAGAAGGGAAAGCCCTACAATATGTTTTTTTTTTCCTAACAATGGTTTACAATCCGTTAACCCTTTAAGGATCAGCGGTATATGCAATGCTTTTCACACCCCTCTGGACCGTAAAAGCTTACACTTCCAGGAAACTATAGAGATTTTTCTTAGTCCTCGGTAAATCAAGGACAAAATTGGTCCCATACAGGCACTTACTACCATCCAATATTAACCACTCACTCAAAGAGAATGTGCTAACATTCTGGCCTTTGTAAAGCCCTGTTCGCTGTTACCTATTCACCCACAGTGAATGTTCCAATATCCTGGCCTTTGTAATTTTCTTTTCATATTAACTACTCACTCAGTGCGAATGTTCCAATGTACTGGCCTTCCTAATACCCAAGCAGTATTAACCCTTTGAGTGCCAGAGTGGTACTCAAAGGGTTAAAAGAAATCGAAAATGCTTCCTTTTGCAATTTAACCCTTTGATTGTTGGAGGGGTGATCAACACATTACAAAAGCAATGAGTTGCAAATTCATGCAGCACTCCAAGGGTAAATACATAGACATACTTCTTCAGATTGATTGGTTAACCCTTCGAGGACCAGAGAGGTATGTAATGCAGTGGTTCAAATGACAAAGTAAAACACCTGTCTCATAAAACTTCCATTTGGTCATGCAATATTAATGCTAAACTTTCAGAATAGTTTTGCTCATCCTACATATTAAAGCACAAAAGTTACCACATGCCCCAGAAAACTCCTTTAGTGCCCGCCATCTCCATGTTTGCATCTTTGTAGTCTAAGGGCTGTGCAGTAAATAGGAAAAAAAACGTAAGATGTTTCTAGTATTTTCTTAAGAAATTATTTTAAAGGTAGGGGATGTCAAAATTACTGTAGAACAAAATCATGTGAGTTTTATAAGCGATTTTAATGTCAGAAAATTAGGCGCTGGAATACATTATTGTCCCTATGCTTGCGTAACCTCAATGTCCTAAGCTACATACCTAGAATTCCTCCATTTAATGTCCTTTGTGCCAAGGGGAGGGCAATGTGACAGTCTATGGGAGTTTTGGTGCATTTCTCTCCTTTGTGTTTTGTTTAATCCCTTAAAAGGATAGTACTGCTTCAAAATTACTATCCCTCATATTGTAGCCCTTAATAAACTGAGTTAAATGACACCAGCGGCATCTCTCAAACCTTTATGGTTTAAGAAACAGCCGCTTTCAAAGTTTCCTCTCCCCTGCTGTCAGCGTTCTGCTGCCAGCAGGGGAATCCCGTCCCGGGACAGGCGGAGGCTCTTCAGCAGAGCCGATATGTTGTTATGGAAGGAAAAATGATTAATTGAAACAGTCTTCTACATGTGATTGGTTACCAAGCACACGTAGAAGACTGTTTCAAATAATCATTTTTCCTTCCATAACGAGATATTGGCTCTGCTGAAGAGCCTCCTCTTGATTCAGAGACCTGATTCTCCTGCTGGCAGCAGATCGCTGACAGCAGGGGAGAGGAAACTTTGAAAGCGGCTATCTCTTAAACCATAAAGGTTTGAGAGATGCCGCTGGTGTCATTTAACTCCGTTTATTAAGGGCTACAATATGAGGGATAGTAATTTTGAAGTAATACTATCCCTTTAAGGGCTGGCAGTTTAGGACCATGGGGCTTTATTTTCCCATTGCTTCAGTACATGTAGGCTAATCAGAGACTCAGTCATTTTGATCAACTCACATATCAGCAAGCAGGGAAATCCTAAAGCCATGGGGTCTTATTTGTTCCTGACTGCACAGGTTGAGAAATACGTACACAAGGCACAAATCACAGCTGATGAATTGAATTCCAGCGTGGTTTACAATGTATTCAGAAAATATACATTAAAGTAGGGTGACCATGTGTCCTCGAACGCCCGGGACAGTCCCTTAACTCACCCCCCACCGGGACAATAGAAAGTCGCTGGAATAAAGTAAAGCCATCTCCATTCCCCCATAGCATATGCAGTCTGCCACTCAACCTGGCCTATTCTGCTAGTCCACACACATGACTGACAGCCACAGGCCTCCTCCCAGCTTATTATTTTTCTTTTTGTCGGCACTGATGCGCAGGAATGCTGGGTACGCAATGTCACGTGACCCTACCGAATGTCACTGAGCACTTACGGAAGACAGAGGTATGGAACACGCTCTGAGGAGTAACACTTTCCTAGCAAGTGGGCAAGTTGGCTGGCAGGGATGGGGCAACTTGGTGATGTTCCTCATGCACTGCAAATCTGCCAGTGAGGAGTACTTTCATGTACATGTTCCTCTCTGATTGCCTGACTGTGGCCTTTGGTGCTACATAACAGGCTGATGCCAACAAATGAGGGTGGCAAGCAGAGAAGGAGGGAGGTGAGATAAAGGCATTGGACCGAGCTGTGTACTGGAGGTATTCAAGGTGTTTTATGCTTCTCTCTTAGAAATAACCATGCAAGAAATAATTGGTGGTCATCATAATGCTATTTCATTTGAACTGTATTTACACTGAAATCTGTTTATCTCAAATTTTATTTTCTGCACTTTTTCTCTTGTGCATGTGTATACAGATGTGTTTATACATATATATGTGTATAATACACAGTGATGCCTAAAAGCTCATCGGCATATACATATGTACAAAGTCATAAACTGGAGCAAGTCAACTGGACTGTAGGGAGCAAATGAGAATTCCATTGAGCTAATCTGGGCTTTTAACTCCTTGCAAGCTCAATATGTTGGTGACATCTTTCCCAGAACTGGTCTGGTTCAGGGTTAGCCAATTGTTGGACCTCTAGCTGTTGGGTACTAAACTCCTATAATCCCCAACCATCCAATGACTGGTTGGGTATGATGGGAGTTTTAGTCCTCCACAGCTGGTTGTCTGGAAATTGAATAGCCCAGAATTCCCCACAAGCCCTAAGAAGGTGAATCAGGTCAGGGCTGTGGGGGTCAAATAAAGGTATTTAGGTTGGGGCCCCTTTAAGTTTTCTGTAGGGGTGGGGAATAGGAGGTTATTTAAGTGGGGATTCTGGAACTCACTTCCTTTTGGATGGAAAGAAAAGGAACAATTGGCAAGGGCTTGAAGTTGTGGTAGATGTTTTATGTTTTAAAAGTCAATAAAGCTGTGGCCTGGTTTATCATCCAAACAAGTGTTGTGTGTTTATATTTGATGCCCTAGACATGTTCTAGTTCTTAGTATGTCGGCCTCAAAGCGTATAATATACAGTCTATCACAAGTTTTGTGTATCCCTAAAGTGTTTAGAACTGGTGAGCAGCAGGCTACTCTCTGACATCCAGTGATGTCAGTGAGGGGTAGTGTGCTGTCAACTGACCCCAGTTAAGCAGCCGCATTTGAGCGGAGAACTCCCATTATGATGATGATGTCCCTGAATGGCAAAAAGGAAATGTGGTTACCCTACATTAAAGACCTCTCTAACATTCAGCCCAATATAAATCATTGGGAGTTTCTTGAATATTCATCTCAACCCTATAGAATAGTTGGTTTGCTCCAGTATTGCTCCTTTTTAGCTTGATGAATAAGGCCTGTAGTGTGTAACAACTAGGGTTGCCACCTTTTCTTAAAAAAAATACCGGCCAAGGCATTCCCTCCATAGACTTAACATTGGAAGGAAGCCAATTTTTTACCGGCCTGCCGGTAAAATACCGGCTGGGTGGCAACCCTAGTAACAACCTATAAATTAGACAGGAGTTTCCTATAAAAATGGTGAAGGAGACTGATAGAGTAAAAGTGATGCTTTTATTAGCTAACTGATATAGGTTGGTTTAAAACATATAAATATAAGTTTTTTTCGATTTTGCATTGGCTGTGCTTTAGGGAGAAAATGGTTAATGGGAGACCTTTCTTGCTATAACAAAAAAATACTTTCAAATGTTTGCTTCAGAACTATGGAATTGAAAGCAAAATTTCCATGTGACTGACATATTTTAGATAAGTTGTTGAATATGTTGGACAGGCTTCAAGAAGATAAATCACTTCTGTCCCATATGTTGTACACACTTGGGTTTTATAAAAACAGCATCTAGATATTGCAGACCATCGATTTTGACTGAAGGCAATTTTATCTCCCTCATACAAAGTATATGTCCATTTGTAAATTGTAAAAGAGCAAAAAAGAAAAGGTTTGTTTCAAAATAAGCAAGTGGCCATTCACACATCTTGTTTATCTGTTTGGGCCATGTGTTCAAAGAAGTAGAGAAATAGCTTTTGTCGTTTGTAACGACTTTTCAAAGTACAGTGTCGTTGGGATCATTAATATTTTCAGATAATGTTGGAAATATGTCGTTTGTCCTGACTGAAATTGTCGTATGTAAAGACAAAAATGTTGTACGTAATGATAAAAATGTCATATCTAACGGCAAAAATATCAAATAAAGACATAAATTCTCACATTCTTCACATTCCCTCCACTTTTTTCTTATGAACAAATTTTGTCTTTTGCAAGACATTTTTTGTCATTGTATACAGCAAATTTTCTTTACTGTTTACAATACTGGAGAATAGATTAGCCACGCCCTTGCCCCACCCCTTTCCCCTGCAATTCTGGAATTGTGTCGTACACAACAGACATTACTAGTTTTTTTGTCATATACTCAATAGAAAATATGTTGTTCATGCATATAATTACTAATTTTTATCTTTCAAATTACATTTTTTTGTTGTTATCCCTTTGAACATACAGTCCTTTCAGTGCTAGAGAGGTAACCAACGCATTTGCTCTTCACCCTGAGACCATGAGATCTGGGTCAAAACCATGAGTCTCAGGGTCAAACCCAGGGACTTCCCAGATATTCCCCTTAACCATTTCAGTGCCAGAGTGGTAAGCAAAGCATTGCTTTGCATTGCATTACATACCTCTCTGGCACTCAAAGCATTACATCCCAGGTAAGAAATCAGTGGCTCGGTCTTAGCGATTGAGCTGCCAGTGCTTAATTAGGAAATAGGCTGAAAATCTGACCTATTGGTGTGCGCCGACGACTGAAGTGGAGAATCACAGATTTAGCATAACAACAATAGTCAGGACTGTATTAAAAAAATACAGTGTTTTAAGTCTGATGTAGAAAATAAAGGTAGAGAAAGGTAAAATTCAGCATTTTTCTTTTGAACATAACAATCTTAGTCACATTTGAAATCTAATTCCCTTGGATTCTAGAGGTGTATTCAGCAGATTTCTTAGAGACATCTAGCATCAAATGGATTAAAGAAAGTTACAACAAAAGACACTAGCAATCCCCATTTCCCAGCTCACACAGCAAAGCCATGGCTTACATCCTGTACACAGACGTTACAGAGAGCGAGACATGACTCAGAGACTGAATGGAGGTTGGTGAGATAAAGGCTGGGAAGATCTGTCTGTGAACCATCATGGGCAGTGCAGAGACATCTGTACCTAGAACAAGACAATAGAAGCACTGTTCAGTGCATGGCATACAATGTGTTCTCTGACATTTGGCAAGGAACATTAAAAAGGAAAAAACAAGATCCATCTCTAAGTTTGTAGAGAGCAGAGTGCAGATTGTAAGCCTGTATGAAGTCATATGAAAGATACGCATCTTCAAGTTTTTATCAGGATAGGAGAGGTGGGCTTGTATAGTACACAAAGGTATCACTTTGTAACATATGTAGCTCACTGAAGCATATTACGGCTTGTGAAGTGAAGTGAGAACATTTCAAACTTTCATTGCTCAAGAGAGCATACAGAATGGTTATGTATGCAGAGAAAAGAGAGATGCTGTACATCTGCCACAAATCATACCAAGCAACAGAATTAGCTCTTCATGCAGTGATGACTATTGGAGCTTTGACATGGGCAAATAAAGTATTTCCAGAGAGGGGTTTTGCAAAAACTAAATTATAAATGTCCTATCAATATGTAGCATTTGTTTTGAGTAATTCTGAATTAAAAAGCACCTGAAGTTGCATAAGCCATCTACTGGAATACAGCAGACACCAGCTGTTGTTGGACTACAGTTCACATCACCCTGAGGAAGATGGGACTTGTGCACCAACAACAGCAGGAAAACTTGGCATCTCAGCCAAGTAACTTACATATATATCCACTAATAACAGCTATTTCTCATGATTGCTGTGCTAAAATGTTGTAGCTTTCTAATATGATAGGAGCAAGTAAAATCAAAAGAGGGTTTCTGTCTACTAGAAATCCCCTCATAGTTTTTACATGTTGATACAAATCAAGACTTAATAATATCAAAGTATTTTACCAGGAAAGATACATTGAGATTGTCTCTCATGTTCAAGTATGTCCTGGGGTATAGATATTATTATCTAATTTAATAGTACTCAGTTTATCTACCTCAGAAGGATGAAAGGCTGTATTGACCCTGCTGGAGCTAGAACCCATGATCTTGCTGTTTTTGAACAGATTCTACAGCAGGTGCTTGAAAGGGATAGTAATACTTTATTATTACTATCCCCCATATTGTACATATTTGTACAATAATGTAATAGCCCCCCAGTTCATCTTTCAAACCTTTATGGTTTGAGAGATAACCGAAGGCAAAGTTCCCCCCCCCCCCCTTCCCTGAAGTCAGAGTTGTACTGACTGCAGGGGAAGTCTGTCGTACGACAAGCTTGCGGCCCTGCAGCTGAGCCGAGATCCCGTTAGTGACAAAGAATTATTTCACTGAAATGGTCTTCTACATGTGCTTGGTTTACAAGCACATGGAGAAGACCGTTTCAGTGAAATAATTTTTAGTCACTAACACGATCGCGGCTCTGCATAAAGTCAGACCGGATATCCCTGCAGTCAGCACAACACTGACTTCAGGGAAGGGGGAGGGAGGGGCGAACTATGCCTTCGGTTGCCTCTCAAACCATAAAGGTTTGAGGGATGAACATGGGGGCTATTACATTATTTTACAAATATGTACAATATGGGGGGTAGTAATAATAAATTATTACTATCCCTTTAACCAACTGAGCCATATCACCAGCTTTGTGATAAAACTGAAAAGAAATAGGGTGTTATGGATATATGAAAAGAGAAGGACATTTTGGAGTAAACCAACAGCTTTTGTAGGGTGGGGATTAAAAGTCCCAAGGCTCCCACTGATTTAAGGGAGAAGTAGCACAACTAATAATAGCCCTCACTTACCTTCCTATAGACATAGTAACATAGTAATTTAGGTTGAAAAAAGACTTGCGTCCATCTAGTTCAACCCTTTTCCTATTCCTGTTTACCATCGTTGATCCAAAAGAAGGCAAAAAAAACCCCTCAATATAGCAATTTCAAATTCTGCCTTGAATAGGGGGAAAATATTCATTCTTGATTCCAAATGGCAATCAGATTTCTCCCTGTATCAACAAGCCCTAACTAAATATTAATTCCAATACTAACATACATAGCCCTCTATGTTATGCTCTTTTAAATAAGTATCCAGGCCCTTTTTAAAGGCATCTAATGTATTCGATAGCACCACTTCCTCAGGCAGTGAATTCCATACCTTTATTGTCCTTACAGTAAAGAAACCCTTCTGCTGTTGTAGGTTAAATCTCCTTTCCTCAAGTCTAAGTGGGTGGCCCCTTGTCCTGTGTACTGTTCTGTTAATGAACAGGTCTTTGGAGAGCCCTTTGTATGGGCCCTGAACATATTTATATAGTGTTATCATATCCCCTCTAAGACGCCGTTTCTCTAGTGTGTACAAGTTTAACTTTTCTAGCCTTTCTTCATAACTAAAACTTTCCATTCCCCTTACTAGTTTTGTAGCCCTCCTCTGCACTCTCTCTAGTTCCATAATGTCCTTTTTCAGAAAGGGCGCCCAGAATTGAACAGCATATTCTAGGTGGGGTCTTACCATGGACCTGTAAAGAGGCATAATTATATCTTCCTCCCTTGAGTCAATACCCCTTTTAATACATGCCAATATCTTATTGGCCTTTGCAGCTGCCAGCTGGCACTGCATGCTAAGACAAAAATAGCAATGGAACTTATGAGTTTTGCTGCCATTCCTTTGCTTAAAGGGGAACTATCACCTCAACTAAAGTCCACCCCACATAATTAGGCATCTAGCGATAAGCTTAACAATCAAACTGTTATACAGAATAACGGAGTTAGTCCGAAATCCTTCCTTCTTAAAATGTTTATTGCTTGTAGTTTCAATTGACATTGGTATTCATCCCACCAAAAATTCTGTAAATTGCCTATAAAAGGTAGCGGTGCAGTCAGAGTGCAAGTATTCATGAGCAGCATAGCCCACTGCAAAATTTGAGTACCCATCTAACTGTGATAGGTATGGACTACATATGAATAAGTTCTTAAATACTTGCACTTAGATCTGCTTGTGATGCTTCCTTTTCTATATAGCAAATTGCAACTTAACTGCTTTCACACAAGAAGGCAGTAAAGTTGCAGGGGGCAGATCTGCATGTGGTCCTATGGGACGGCTCACAGATCTGTCACACAAGCTACCTTGGAGATTGCAATGTTCAACATCCTTTGAACGATTGATGGGATTGTTCACAGTGAATACAGAACATAGTCAGTGAGCTTCTTCATTTCCTTCATCCGTGTGATGTGTTCCATAAATCTATGACCGAGACATTTAAACAAATTACTTGTGAATATGATTCTTATAAGGTTGTTTAAAACTGAAAAACATGAGTTCCTCCTTTCTTATTTTGTTAATTTTTGTTTCTATTACAGATCCTTTCAATCCTAAAGTAATAAATTTAGATTGCAAGCCAGATGCGGAATGCAAAACTTTTGGCACAAAATGCTCCATCAAAAGACATTGCAAATGAAATACACTCCCCCTGAGGGATAAGTCTACAGTTTAATTTAATTTGATATTTCAAATTAAATTAATTCAAATGGTTATGCTGTTCCCAGGGAAAACAGACTTGCTTTATTATGGCCTGCCACCAAATTGTTTAGCAGTTATATTATATTTCAAACTGTTAACTAATGCTGATGTATTGTGACGGAGAGAGGGTGTTTTGTTATCTGCAAAGCCATAGGTTACAAGTGGACAGGAAACAGCCAATTATGGAGCAGTTTGACAATTATTCTCCTCACTAGGGCCTGAATAACACTGAAGTTGATAACATTATCACTGGCTTTATCACAAATTTCCCAGTAGACTTCAGTAGCAATCTGTGAGATAAAACCATTGATAACATGTATCACCTGCAATGGAATCCATACCTAGGATGGCTTCAGATAGTCAATTATAGGAAATTGTTACATTTTGTAGAAATTAAAAATCTGAAATTATTTAATACCATGAATACTAAAGAGGCTCCGGTGTGGAATTTTTGGCATCTGAGGGTTTAAATATAGCACTGTAGATGACCGAACCAGCCACTGTATAATCTATAAACCAGGGGTAGTCAATTTTGGGACCTTCAGCTGTTGGGAATTACAGTTCCTATCAATGGCCAGTGGCTGGTTAGGGATGATGGGAACAGTAGCATCAAACAGCTGGAGGCTGGACAGTGGACTACCTGTGCTGTAAGCTAACCAACCAAACAACAAACTATTCAATACAGTTCACTGAGTGAAGAACAGTGGTTTTACATCTCCAGTTATTTCACTGAATAATATGCTCTTGCCATTACATTAGATCATATTAATCCCTAGTGAGCACATTTATACATAGAGTTTGTTAACCCTTTGAGTGCCAGGGGGTATGCAATGCATTGCAGAGCAATGTGTTGCATACCCCTCTGGCACTCAAAGGGTTAATGAAATAGAACACCTAAAATGAAACATAGCAATATGCACTAAATTAGCCTACACTCCATATTAGTATGTTTACAAATTAACTGTTTGGCCAAAATTTCGGCTTAGATAATATCCCATGAATTGTGCAGGGCCCATAGGGCCATATCTGGGAATTCTCCATACCTGACTGGGAGACATAGGTTTTTATACTTAAAGGGATAGTAATACTTCATTTTATCTTTATTTTATTTTGTAGGCATTAAAAAAACATGAAGAACGATATAAGTCTTATCTCTCAAATCTTTATGGTTTAAGAGATATTCACAAGCAAAGTATCCCCCTCCCATTCAGCCAGATTAGAAGGGAGGTGCCCAGGTAGACTGCAGAGAGGGACAATCTTCAATTAAGATCAGGGAAAAAGCTGAAAAACTTGTCAAGGGGGGAAGGGCTTTCATTGTTTTTATACAAAGAAGATTGTCCCCTGCTGTTATCTGTCTGGTCTTACAACCAGATTCACATCTGAGAAGAGATGGCTTACACTAGGTAAAAGGGGCAGGAGGGGAAACTTTGCTTGTGAATATCTCTTAAACCATAAAGGTTTGAGAGATAAGACTTATATCGTTCTTCATGTTTTTTTAATGCCTACAAAATAAAATAAAGATAAAACGAAGTATTACTATCCCTTTAATTACAGACATTCTATGGACAGAGGCTAATTGTCATGTGTCAGTGCACTCTCTTGTAACCTTGATCATTTCATTACCAGTTCTAGTCACCTTTTCTTCTCACTACCTGCTAATTTTAAGGGCAACCCCACCCACCCCAATCAAGCCACACCTACTTTATGACTCAAGTCACATTGTTTGGACACCCCCACCCCCCAGACCTTAGTGGACTCCTGGAGGCTTGAGACAAGAAAGTTCTTAGGTTTGCCTAGGACCCCATTAGCATTGTGAAGCAATGTGTTGCACACTCTTTTGGTCATTAGCACATTACCAAATTATTTATATCCAACTGTTTTGCAATGTGTTAATCAGCTCTCTAGCACTCAAGGAGTTAAATCCAGTTGATATCATGAAGTATCTTGTATTTGAACGTTCGGCTACAATAAGCATAATAATTGGAGATGTAGTCCAACATCATATCTTTGATCTATACTAAGCTTTATAATCCCTAGAGGAAGCATTTCCCAATAGCGGACACCAGTTCATATGTTATTTGCTGCTTGTGATTGCTGAATGAGTGACACTTGTCCAGTTTCATATCTGCAGGCCTAAATGAATGCACAAATCCCTTTATTTCCTTCTCATAGAGATTAGCATAAATAAATTAGCAGTGCCAGCAAAGAGAGGCCTGGCAGACACGTAACTTCATAAGTCTTTATCAGTTTATCTGCAGCTGCGATGACCATTTTCTGATTTATTTATGTTCCTCTTTTTCTTGTAATGTTCACAGCAGAGTAATGAGAAAGGTTGCAGCTTGTGAGAAGTCCCGTGGCCTCAGGACAAAAAAGACTTGAGTAGGAATTGAAGATGGGCAAATGAGTAGATTAGGAGGGAACAGACAGATGATATGGCCATTAATTAATTTAGCAGGAAGCAAGAAAAGAGGAATGTATATGTTACAAGTGTCCTTTGCTTTGACACTTGAATGCCATGGACTGCCCAGTGCATTGAGAAACAGTGTGCTGGGTATACCTTGCACTCAAGACGTTAAAAACATCATGTGCGTCACTTATAGTGGATCTGTTACCCTAACACAAATTTACTTCATTCAGGGTCAGATTTCCCAACTGGCAGAGTAGGCAACTGGCAAGTGTCCAAATTTTGAGGAGCATCTCAGTTGTGCTGGCCACACCCACATTCTGAATTGTAGGTGTGACAAGATAATTCTCAGTGTCACTTCACCAGCTTTATCCTCTTTACTGGATATTACCTAACCCTTTGGATGCTAGAGAGATAATAACCTGTAAAGTATATAAAACTGGTACTGGGACAAAATTTGGAGCTCTTGGTGGTTGCCTACGGCCATTTGAGATGTCTCTAGCAATCAAGATGTTAACGTTTTTTTCCCCTTTCTTCTTATAGGCCAAGAGTATTTTCTGTGCCATAAAACAGTGGATTGGACTGGGGGCGGGGTCTTATGAGTAGTAAGGGTGTGGCTATGAGTGGATCTAAGGATGCCTGTATTACCTTGCCTAAAGACAACTGGGATATAAATCCCTGAGTTCATTTAAAGAGAATTTAAAACTGCCTGTATGGTGCAGTAAACATTTTTAAAACTAAAATAAGTAACTTTAATTTGCTGGTTTCACAGTGTGGCTCTTTACACAAATGTCCAGCACAGTGAGATAATTAGTTTCAGTTCTTGATCAAAATTAAATCCCCAAGCGTGTGAGTTGAGCCTAAATGTATTTTTAGCACAATGTATCAGCTTAGAAACTAATAAGCATACTATGCAGTGTACACCAATATATAAATATTATTTTCTCAGACACAATTTTTAAATGATTAGTATAGCAAATAGGTATCTTTAAATTCTCTTTAAAAAAGAAATAACCTTGGTTTAGAGATGTGTAGAAGTTTACATTTCCTACTTGCAGGAACGTCTGAGGTAAAGGAGCTATATTTCTCCATTCTGAAAATGCCTACAGGTTGAAAATGCAAGTGAAACTTAAAGGTATAGAAATGCTTCATAATAAAAGCAGCTCCAATTAATCTTCATAGTATCTGGGCCATGGAGAGTGTTATTTCAATACTGTCAGGGTTGTAATTCAAGAGAAATTGAATGATAAAGTATCTCCCTCCCGCCCCTTTTACTGATGTAACACTGCTCAGCTCAGAGCATCAGGGTGGTGTCCAAGTGGATTGCAGAGAGGGACAATCTTCAATTAACATAAGGGAAAAACCTGAAAAACCTGTCAATGGGGGCAGGGCTTTCATTGTTCTCACAGTAAGAAGATTGTCCCTTGCTACTAGCTGTCTGATCTCAAGACCAGATTCCACATCTGAGGGGGAGATGGCATATACTAGGTAAAAAGGGCAGGAGGGGAAAACTTTATCATTCAATTACTCTTGCGCTACAACTCTGACAGTATTGAAATAACGCTCTCTATGGCTCAAATGCTATGAATATTAATTGGAGCTGCTCTTTTTGTGAAACATTACTATCCCTTTAACATTCAGAAGGTAAAGTCCAATAAAAAACCTTCTGGTGATTTTCCTTCACTGAATTCCACAATTTATATAAAGATTTCCAATGGTTCCATGCCACATTTATAATGTTTGTGTGCTTATGTTATTACACAGACTCTCGTGTGTCATGATGCCTGCACAAACACACCTATTAACTTTATTACATTGCATGGAAGAGGTTGGCAGTAAGAGTTTTTCAACACAAATTCCTAAGAGAGTTGGAAGGCTGTGTTTTCCTCTGAATCTCTTCCTGTGAAAAAAAAAAAGTTCTGCACATCCCGGCAGAATTTGTTGTATCTTAATTTAATACTCGGTGAGAAATGAAAAAAACAATAAAATGGAGTAACGGGCAGAGAATATACTGAGCTGGGTCAAAGAAACAAAAATTAGCTAGCGATGTTCAACTGAAGAGGGGAGATAATCTGACTGCAACACAAGAATGAGGAACAGTAAAGATAGACTGAGCAAAACACACATAGTAACAAAATCGTTGGGTAAGATGTATTGTAGGGACAGATGGGAGGCAGGAAAAGAACAGAACAGAAACCGAGGGTAATGAGACATGAATACAGTAGTGAGGTGAAGAAAAAGAAACAAAAACAAAATAAATGAACAAAGAAAATAAAAACCCTGTGGCAGTCAAATCAGTATGTAACGAGAGCTCTAGGAGATTTTACAAAAAATAAAATAACTGCATCAAATTACAGCTGTCAAACCTCTCCAACTGGAAGTGTCATATCCAGCTCATTACACGGACGGCGGGCTCCTCTGCTCAAGATTGGGAGCTTTCTGGAAAAGCCTTCATATTTTGCCAATTGCGTAAGATTCCTCTTGTTAACCTCCTAGGATCTGTAGAGTAGAGGGAGCAAGTGTACATCAATGTTCGGGAAACTTTCCAGATGCTGAAGGAGTTAATATCAGATGTTTTTATTAAAATGTGAAACAAGTGACAGGCAGCTATAGGACTGGCATGGCTTGAACAGGGCTTCAGGGAGGAAATGTAATTTTTCCTCCTGTAAATGTGGATAAAAATACTTGGAGCGCTATTGCTTTTTGCATAAAAGCAATGATCTTAAAAGATGCCGATTGAGAAAAGCTGTTACAGCATGGGCATCAGCAGTGCCAGCATATCTCTCCCCATGCTGCCAGTTCTCCAATTATACAAGGAACAGAAGCAGCGAGAGAAGCCAGTATAATGGAAACAGGAAGGAACGATGCACTTGAAAATGAGATATGTACAAGAGAATTGATAAGCAGATCCAGATAGAGATGTGGGTAATGACATTCTGACAGTTGATCATGCTATCCATCAGTTAGAATGCAGTTTGTCACAACGGTCAGCATGTTGATGTCAAATGCGCAACTTGTGTTTATCTTCCTAACCGACAGGCCCCAGTGGGTGACTATGTGAACTCACGTCATAAAAAAGAAGCTTTAAAGGGATAGTAATGTTTCATAATAAAAGCAGCTCTAATTAATCATCATAGTATTTGGACTTTGGAGAGTGATATTTCAATTCTGTCAGAGTTGTAGTTCCAGAGTAATTCAATGACAAAGTATCCCCCTCCCGCCCCTTTTACTGATGTAACACTGCTCAGCCAGATCAGAAGGGAGGTGCCCAGGTAGACTGCAGAGAGGGACAATCTTCAATTAAGATAAGGGAAAAACCTGAAAAGCTTGTCAAGGGGGGCAGGGATTTCATTGTTTTCATTGTAAGAAGATTGTCCCCTTCTGTTATCTGTCTGGTCTATAGACTGCATTCCACATCTGAGAAGAGATGGCTTACACTAGGTAAAAGGGGCAGGAGGGGAAACTTTGCTTGTGAATATCTCATAAACCATAAAGGTTTGAGAGATAAGACTTATATCATTCTTCATGTTTTTTTAATGTCTACAAAATAAAATAAAGTTAAAACGAAGTATTACTATCCCTTTAAAGCGGAACTACCACCCGACAAAATCTTTAGTTTAACTAAGTCCCCATCTGGCTGCTAGGAGGAGTTGCTAGGAGCCATTTGACTTCAGCTGGGACTGACAGAGCAGGCGCGCGGACGTCACAATGGCAAGATGTCCGCGCTCCGTCCTGCCTGTCACCCATGGAAGAGAGCAGAAATCTATTAAATAAGGTAATTATTCTGGCGACTAGCGCCACTAAGCAGCTAGTCGCCAGATGGGGACTTAGTTAAACTAAAGATTTTTGTTGGGTGGTAGTTCCACTTTAATTATATTAATTTCTTTTGCCAAAATAAATATGTTTTTGATTGAGAAATGATATCTTCATTGTTAAAGATTACATTTTGCCTTCTTACAGCAGCTAATTTAATAAGAATTTTAGCATTTCTGGGGCAAACCAATTGTACTACACTGGTCAAATACAAATTCGCATTGATTTAAATGGAGTTTTTATCCAGTTAAATACTAGATATCTCCAATGTAGTGAAGGAACCGGACATTCATAAATGTAATTCCATTCTATCTATCTATCTATCTATCTATCTATCTATCTATCTATCTGTCTGTCATCTATCTGTCTGTCTATTTGTCTATAATCTATCTGTCTGTCCATCCATTCGTCCGTCCAGCCGTCTCTCTATTTATCTATCTATATGTATTTTTTGCATATACATGTGCCACATACGTACAAAAAAGCATGCTATTACCCACAAACATAAGTATACTGACAACACAAATGATGGAATACAAAATCCATATCTGAATGACAGAGTAAGCCCCAGGGCATACCATCACATGTATTACAAACAAATACTTGGGAAAAAGAGCATCTCAAACACTCCTTCTGAGACCAAGAAATGTCTGTCAACATCTCAATAAAAAGCATAACCCTCAGCTGACACATGTTTCTTTGAGGATTAGGAAAGAAACGAAAGTGACAATCAATAGTTGCTTCTTCAACACAGACATGCCATGCAGTAGGTCTGTCCACTCATTACAACAGCATGCTAATTCCCTGCACAGCACACAACAGTGAAATTGCATTTGTGATTATAAACCTATGACAGAAATCTAAATATGTTGGGTTTTTTTTTTCTGGATGATAGAGAGATATTTAAAATATTGAAAAAACAAATGTTCTGGGGCACTCTCTTGCAGTCATGTGGTATTGTTGGTGTCAGCAGCAACAACTTTTGGACAATGTTGCTCATGAAGTATATTTGCATCATTCCCTTCCTCTAGTCAATTCAGCACCAGTTTTAAGATAACAAATATAATGCTAACATTTACTTTGCATGTGAAAGCTTATATCTGTGAAGTTGCTAGATTCCCAAAATAACGGGGGCTTGTGCTATTCTTATGCAACATTAATGTACCATATAGCCTAAAATGCACCAATATTAATAGTAGGGAAGCACTGAACCTAAAGATTTAACCCCCTCATCCAGTACCTAACAACATCCCTGACTTGTAATATTATCAATTCTATTGATTTTGACCATAGAGACAATATTAGGACTCCATGGGGGCCTAGGCAGGATGCCCGTTTGAGAAATAAAGCTTGTAAGAAGGAGAAAACAAAAGAGAAATGGGGGGTCAAAAAAAATAAAAGGGTACTGAGAGGATGGAGTGAGAGATGAGGGAAACAAAGAGGTGAGTGTAACTGAGCAGAAAAGTAAAAAATGTCATGTTTATAGAAATAGTCTGGGGTGGCACTATCTGTTATAGACGTTAAAAAGCAGTTCAGCTGACAACAGTGAAACATACTCACCGCCATTCCTCTCTGCTGTACTCTGTGCTGGTTGAAGGACCCCAAACCTTGAAGATATACGATACAACTGAAGGAACCACACTCATCGAGACAGAAAGATTAGGATAAAAACAGCTTTATTTCACAATCAGATACAGATGACACACATGAACATGGATCTAACTCGATTTGCACGTGTAGTGCTTAATCATAGATCACAGGGACCCATTCAACATACATCTGAACAGTCATCTGCCATATAACCCACATAGGCAAATCACATCAACTTATCATATATATGAACAGCTTTTATCTATATGCAGTATAGTGATCATAAGCAAAAGAAAGGAATAGGCCACCAACTCTATGAAACACAGCCAATGTTCCCTATAATCCAGTAATGTGTATCCTGCAGGGCTTCATCTGTTGTTGGACTACAATTTCCATCATATTCAGCTTTCCAATAAGAATAGGTGGAGACTTGAATTATACCCACCCTTACTCTAAACTGTTACACAATGAGTCAACATAGGAGTTGTGTTTCTTTGGGCTTCTAACCAAAAGGGATTCATTGCCCTGTGTAGGTGGTCATACGTTGCACAAACTGTTCAACCTTTTCATGGGAACAGTAAGCCAAAACAATACAAAGGAAATCCCCAGCAATTCAGACTCTGAGGAATTTCATCCTTTAGCAGTGTGTTAATTAATGTCCTAGGAATTTAGCAATGACAGTGGCTCACTTGTGAAAATATACTGTACGGGACACGTACATGAATACCAAATCATACTCATTACAGTTTGCCGTAATTCCAACAATGAATGATGGATGAGCTGTTTCATACGGTTGCAGAAGCTGGAGGATAAAAGTATGTGATAAATTACATTGACTTGTAGTGAATGCCCCAGAATTTCTCATTCAATCACACCTGGTGCCACTTCTCATGCAAGCCAATGAAATCTTATGACCAGCAATGTGCATGTTTGACTCCTCACAGACATAAATGAACACACTTCTACTTTAGAGGGGAACATTGTGTTAGGACAAAGTGGAAGTTAATTTGTTTAACAGAAGGTCTTATCTAAGAATATATCTTTAAAACAGCAGTCAGATATAGTAATAGGTTATTTTTTGTATGCGATTGATCTCTTTTGTAGACTAATGCTAGCTGTTTAATTTAGAATCTCAAAAGAAAAACTAACACTTATGGCCCATTAGGAGTAGTTGAGTCTATGGTAGGCACTCCAGAACGAATTAAACTGTAAATTGTAACAACTGCCTAGGTGCATCATGTAGATCGTCGCATATAGACAAGGGTTACTGGTTAAAAAAACAAAAAAAACAAATGTCAAGGGCACTCATAGGTCTTATGAAAAAAGCAAAGTAAATTTATTACCAGTTCTGTCACAAAGATCGTGAATGTTTCGGCTCCATTGATCGGCTCCATTGTGAAGCCTTTCTCAAGACTATATTTATATATACACACACATATACTTGACAGCAGTATGAAGTACAATCGGAGATGTAAGTCCTTCTATTATCAAATTAAGAACTACTTCATCCTCCTACCATAGTTGTTACATCACTTTGTTTATTTTCCATGCTTAGAAGAGTACCCAGGAAATATTAACTCTGAATTCCAATACTTTTTTGATTAAATATGTGTTTTTCCCACATATGTACATTCTTCAGCAAGCACTGACTCTGTTCTTCAATGGCATCACATTGCTGAGTACACATGGTGTTATGATATGGTTTGAAACATTCATGTTGAGTCAAATAATCACAATGTATGATGACATAGGAAGTATTAACCAGATATTCTGAAAAGACTGTTAGGTGATGTTAGAGGGCATTACAGACACTAAAACATTTATTTTAATTTTCACAGAATTGTTAATGAGGTAAGGTAATTGCCCACAAGGCAGAGCAGACAACTCCATAGAGGTAAACGTTTTGATGGACACTTCAATTGCGCTAGTCATTCCCACATTCCCAGTTGTGGGTGTGGCCAAAGTAATCCCACTCCTTCTGCTTCACAGATCTGCAGCTGGTTTAGGTAGCTGGTTTATTAATAATTTTACGTATTAATTTGCCTGGTTTATTTACTAGTTTACATTCCTGTTTACTGGCCATCACTTGATTCCTTGGATACTATAGTTAGAAAACTTTCAGCATCCAAGAGGTTAAGAGTTTTGTTTACTTTATTTTATTATAGGATAAGGTATTAGACAACAATGTCGGGAGATGGGGGCAGGGCCATTCCAGGAGCAGACATGCGCCATGGGGGGCGGAACTTCAGTACTTTGACTAGAGGCTCCTGTGATGCAAATCCAGTTCTGTTAATAGGAAAATTCTTTACCGCAATTAAGCACTGTACTATTAATTTTTAATTATGCTCCTTTGGAAATGTATTTCAGTTTACAAATGTTAAAATACAACAAAGTAAATTAACCCTTAGGACCATATTCAGAAACTGCACCAGGGCTAAATAAAAATTCCCAGTGATTTAAATATGGTTTTTAGCCCCTTGAATGCTAAAGACATCTTTGGTCATTTGTACAACTGCAACTGCTCAGCTTTTCTTTCTTGGAGTTTTAGTTTCTGGCAAAATAACAAGTGGAATGTGGTAAATAGCATGCTAAATTTGGTGAATCATGAGCACACCTGGGAACTCTCCCAATTTGCCCCAGAAGCTCTGTTATCGATTTTTCATTACTGGGTTCCAGGAACAGAGACTATTTCTCTGACTACAGTCGAGATAGGTGAAAGGCCCGTTTATCTTTTTTTTTCACAGAAGTTTTACTGAATAAAAACACATTCTGCCACTTTTTACACAGAAAATACTGAACATAGAAAATAAACATTCTGCCTTTTCACTACAAAAAACGAAATTCCTATGAAAACTTTGTCAGTTTTTGCCCAGTTTCCAAGTGTGCTTTCTATGACAATGCAAATTTCCATTGCAGTGCTAGTGCTGATGAGTGCTGAAGTGTAGATATGCCCTGTTGAAAGTAAACGTTGCTAGCAGGCCGAGCCCTGTGGCAGCATATGACAAATTTTTACTGGGCTGTGGACCTCAATGGTGATAGAGCAGATGGTTATGCTCTTTCAAGGAATGTTTAGCTTTGGATCATGAATGAAGCATCTCCATAATGGAGATTTCATAGAGGAGTTCTTGAGGGACTACTACTACTACTACCATTACCATTAGATGCTGCAGTTGTACTAATAGTAGGTGGCAGTGACAGCAGAAGCGTGCAGCTGTTGATATCATTGGTGTCCTTCACTATGGCAAGAACAGTAGAATGTGACTCATAATCATCTCTACTGTTAAAAGGCTTAGTACCAATATTGGTGGAACTTTTCATGTCACTTTTACAAACAGCCTCCTCAGACAGATAATGATCATCATTATTTATTGAACAAGCTGCAACAATCATGGCTGAAGTCAGTTTACTGGCACTAACATGACCATGCATACCTCCTATTCCTTCCATAGATGTTCCAGAGTATGATCTCAAGATCACATGTTCATTGTGCCAAATGTTATATAACAAGTATGACTACACATGTACCAAAATGTATCCCCTTGAAGTTTATTGAGGTTCCCAACTCAATCCCCAAGGCTGATGTAGTATGAAGAACTTAATCAAATTATGGGGCAAGCCAACTGTATCACAGGGGGCAAATAAATATTTCCCAAACTCATATTGATTTAAAAGAGTTTAACCCCTACCCGACAATGGACATACATGTATGTCCCACAGGAACTGTCACTTAGTGACAGAGGACGTACATGTACATCCAGAAAGTCATTGTAAGTAATGGGGAAAAAAGTTTGGCGGACGTAAAATGCCGTCCGCATGCGCTTGCAGCCGGTCACTAAGGGGTTAAGGGATCCAGTTAAAACAATGGACATTTTCATTTGCCCCTATGGTGCACATGGTTTGGTTCAGAATTGCTTGCATTTAGCTTCCTGAATAGCAATCAAGGGGTTAAAACTGACATTTAACTGAATAAGGAGTTTTGGGAGAGATTTGTTTCACCCCTATGGAGCAGTTGATTTGCTCCAGAATTGCTAATTTATTTTGTGATTACATTTGTAACTATGATTATATTGAACTACATTAAAACCTTTCGAAACTGCGAGGATCAAGATTTAGTTTTGTACAGTATGATCAATAACTCATTTCCTTACTGTATTTACTGACGAACCTTTAAATTTTTAATTGGGAAAAATACTCATGTTCATAACTGGGGGGGAAAGCAATTTAATGGAAACGCCTGTGACTGCGAAGAAAATCATTGTTAGATCCATGATTGCATATTCCATATTTATAACTTTAGAAGTATGGCTGTCAGCCTATATATGAAAAAATGATTACTGGTACACATATTTAAATTGATGTCATGTTGAAATGTCACCAGAGGTGTTACTTGAATGAGTGCTTTCGTATAAATGCATTTTTATGCTATTAGTTACACAGGGATAATATGCTGTTATTTAGAATGTTCTGAATCCAGTTTTGTGTAGGGGTAATATTATGCAAAACATGGCTGTCCAACTGACAGCTCGTGGGTTGACTCTGGCCATAGGGGGGCATTTATTGACCCCAACCTACAGACTCTGGTCATATATTATGTTCTAAAATAAATAGCCACAATGTTAGAGGTGTCTGACATTGATAAGTTAGTATACCTTAAAGGAGCAGTAAACTTTTTTATGAAAAAATATATATAGTAGGGATTTTCCTATTGAGTAAAATAAGGGTACTCCCACTGCCAAGAGATTTATATTTCCAGAGTTATTACCGTTTAAACCCATGTTTTTTTACATTAGCAGTGCCCTCTAGTGGTAAAAGTCTAATTAGATTTCCTGTTAGATTGTAATGGAGAGGAAAGTCAGAAAAGTCAGAGACATACAGTTCTCCATAGAATGTGATAGAAACTGCCTGTCACTTCCTGTCAGAATTATCAGGAAGTACACACAGGAAATTCACTTCCTGGTTGTTTAAACTGCTATAAATTTTGAATAAAATATTTTACAGTGATGGGAGTACCCTTGTTTTATTCAGCAGGAAATGCTCTATAAAATAAGTGTTTTCATAAAAAAAAGTTTACTGCTTCTTAAATCTTTTTATTGCCAGATGGGTGTGGATCACATTTCAGAGCAATGTGCTCCATACCCTTGTGACACTCAAAATGTTAAGGCGAGTTCTTTTGTGTTATAATTCTTGCCCTGAGTAAAATAGAACTACAAACACTGCTGGGACATTTTTCATTAAAAAGTATTATAGCTTAAGCAATGTTTTTGTATTTTTATTTAAATTGCCATTTTCTACTGTGTTCACTAGGCGGTGCTATTCCTATCACTTACATGGAGAGCCAAAGAATATGACTCAAGCTTTCTCATACAGGGAATTATAAAAAATAAAAACAGTTGGTATGTATAAAATGCGTTGTTCAGCACTGAAGATATTCAGTATGTACTGAGATCATGTTTATATAAGAAAAACATGTAAGAGAAGTTGGTGGCAGTGTACCTTTAACAGAGTGTAGTGTACACAGGACCAACCTCCTGCCACTGGTGATAAAGGTAAAAAATAACCGTGCTGTGTTCAATGATACATTTAGCATGCTTCCAGGCCCCTCCCCTTCCTTGTAGGGTCAACTAACCTGTCAGTTCTACAGAAGGTAGTAACATTTTGTGGCAGGAAGTCTTTCCATACTACAATGTACTATACATCTTTCAATGAACAGTTAAAAGATTCTCCCTCACCTTTAAGGTGGTGACCAATTTCCCTACTACCAGAAATATGTACAAAGCAACCACAGCTGCTTCTTTCATATCAACATTTTGAGTAACCCCAATTTAAGGGCATTGCACGTCTAAAACAGGGCTTCTTTTCTTTACATATTGTTCTCAGCATCCTATATTAATGATCAGTAGGCAGTAGTGATGTGCAGAATGTTTATTTTCCTCCCCATGTTTATTTTCCTCCCGCACAAAAAGGGATCAATGCGTCTCCATTTCCTTACCTGAGGAAGATTAAGCCCATTAATTTTTAAGGGGAAAAACATTCCCATGCTATGTTATTGCACGGAGTTCTGAAATTCCCATGCTATCCCTGATCTTTCCTTGCACATGTCATCACACACACACTCCTACATCATCATGCACACACACATACAACATTAAAGGGATAGTAATAATTAAAATGTAAAACACAATATGTTGTAGGGGTTATCCCCCTAAGTAAAACAAGGGTACTCCCACTGCTAAAAGGTGTTTTATTCAAAAGTTATTACAGCTCGGTTGATTTTTTTAGGTGCAATATGACAGTGGCCTGAAATTGTACAGTGGCGCTGTTGTTACACCATCCTATGGAGATTTATGGTCCCAGGACCAGAGCTGTCCATAGAATGTTGTAGCAACAGCGCCACTGTACAATTTCAGGCCATTGTGATATTGCACCTAAAAAATTCAAATCTGAGCTGTAAAAACTTTTGAATAAAACACCTTTCAGCAGTGGGAGTACCCTTGTTTTACTCAGAGGGATAAACCCTGCAACATATATTTTTTTACATTTTAAGTATTACTATCCCTTTAAGTACATATGCCTGCATGTGCATACAGTCACTGCCATTCACCACACAGTAGATAGTGTTTCACTGAAATGTGCTGTATTTTCAGCAAAAAATCTTTTTTCATGGTAATCACCTCAGCAATGAGCACAACCTTACTATAAAATTCCTGATGTTTAATTTTGCTGCTTAACTTTGGACAATACTACATACAGTCTCATTCAAGCCCTTAAAACCTATTTTGCAAACAACCATTATTAAGTTTATTTATTTATTTATTTTATTTTATTTTTTTCCTTTACAGTTTGGAGTCTGGAATAAAATGTTTTAGCAGTGCATGAGATTGACATCTCAGTTCAGCTCTGAGAAACTTTATGTTTCATATGTATAAGTATTGTAGAAATAATACCTCTGGTAATAGGATTCACATGTTTGAGCTGACATTTGTGTCTTTCCTTCATTAGCTTAATTTTGTCAGGGTTAGTCAACCCCATCTCTTTGAGAATCATGTCCAAATTAATATGAGCTGTTGTGCTCTTTTTTGAAAGGCTAATGTGCCATTCATAACAGAATATCATGCACAGGACGTCAGTTTTAAGAGGGTGCATGACCAAAACTACAAGCTCACTCATCATTATGACAGTTCAGGGAAATCTCCAGCTTTAGAAAAGCAGGAAGGGCAGGATTTCACTGGATTTCTTTTTTTCTTACAGGAAGCCAGTATAAAAATGAAAAAGGAAAAATATATCATTAAAGAACATTTCTTTCCTAGAGTGCTTATTGTGTCATATTCAAGCACATTGTAAAGACTCTGTTACAGGCGTTAATTAACCCCTTCGAATAGCATTCAAGGGATAAACCATTTGAGTGCCATGATGTATTTAACGGTGTTAAATATTAATTGGAGACAATATCAGCTCACATTCAGCATTTTAAAGGCATATTAAATATTCAGTATGAAAAAACATATATATATATAAATAAAACAAATCCTAAAAACATATGGTGCGATGCAAGAAACATTTACATTGGATAAAGGCATTTTTGTGCGCAGATAGATTTTATGCATATTCTAATCCAAAAAGCTGAATACCGAACTCTTCTTGAATTGCGCATGAAAAATTCCATTGTACGACAACAGTACACAGACGTATAAATTCATTCGCAATAGCAGTTCTTGCATTAAGAGGCATTCACTATTTAACTCACACAGATTCGTTAATCTTAGCCACGCCCACAAAAAATAACTATACGCAGCCATTCGCTAATCTTGAATTTTCATGCGCAATTCAACAAAATCATGAGAAAACCTATTCCCTTGTGGTTTTCACATAGGAAATAGCGATTGCGCATGTTTCCTGCATCGCGCCAATAGAGTTATCAGGGCGCCCTGTCCCAGCAGTATTGGGCCAATTTATCTGTATAATAATGGTGAAGTGTATCGCTACTACCCATGGACCCTTCAATGGATAAGGTCCTATACAAACATTACAACAAAAACACTGTATCTGAGAGCACTGCAATGAACTGTAAAAAAATCAAAATTTATTGAAATATACAATGATCCCTTATAAAATTCACATATAACACAGTATAATCATACAAAATGAATAACAATAATATGCAAATTGCTCCGGAGCTACAAAATGTCCACCTAGGTATAAGTAAAAAGAAGTGTCTTTTTTTTTATAATTCACTTCTCCACTGAAAAAAGACTGTGTATAGTTATATTAACCCTTGAGGGGTAAAATTCTAAATGGTTAAAAGTCCCACAATTGACAGCTGTAATGCTGCACTGTGATGTTACGTTCTTAAAGGCAATGTGATAATTGTAGATGTTAACCCTTTTCTTGCTGTATAGATGAATTAGGCAGGTATCGTATATAATAATTCGCAAAATTGTGTGTAACGCTGCGACACGCGCAGTAGACACTACTGCGCGTGCTGCAGTCATGTGCAGTAGAGGCTGCCCGCACCGTGGCTGATACAGAGCTGGGCGATCCGAAGGAGCGTCCAGCTTTGTATCAGCCGTGGCGCAGGCAGTCTCTACTGCGTGTGACTGCCCCGCGACCGGGTGGCAGCGGCACTGTTGCCCGTGTAACGGGCTGTTCAACTAGTAGATAATATAAACAGATAGGTGGTAAGTTCTGAGCAGTCTTACAAGTATAAATGAGTGACTAAATCACTTATGTGTCATAGGTATTTATTACCTCGAGTCCTTGACTATGATCCCGCTTCTTGATGCTGCTGTGCAAGCGACCCCGGTAGATCTTCTCTGCCGTTATCTCACTCTCATGAATTGTCTCAGTGAATGGCCAGTTCTTGATATTCCTGTGCCACTTATCGATACACACTATTCTCGCTCTACTGCTATACCTGCCAAGCTTGATAGGGTAATAGTTAGGGAGCAGGGACGTGCACAGACACTTTGTGGGGCAGGGGCTCAAATGAAAAAAAGGGCACTTCTCATAATAATTTATTCAAAATATATATTTAAAAAAAAAAAGAAAATAATTTACATCTAAGGAGCCTGTAGGCACAGAAATCTGAAGCGCCCCCCCTCACTGTCTTGATGAAGTTCCAGTATCATAGCTGGTAATGCTCCAGATCTGCCCCAGAGACTCCAGTTTTCACTCTGCATTATGTGTGGAGTTTCTATTGAAACTCTGCCCACTTCTTCTCCTTCCCACAAAGTTCATCTCATTTCCCTCCCACTTCTCCTCCTTTCCCAGCCTATTCAACCTATTTTTTACTAGTTTCTTAAGCCCCACCCCCACTCATGATTAAGCCCTGCCCCCATTCATGATTAAGCCCTGCCCCCTTTTGATGCAAATTGTGTCATTTCTCTCCCACAACAGCACCACAGGACTTCCCCTGCAGGGAGTCCAGAAGAAAAAGTTACCAGGTATTGCTAGTATGGACCAAAATGTTCACCTTAAATAAAGTGCTTCTGTTGCTATTTAATAAGTTATTTTCTTGTGCACTTGGGCAATATTAACTTATTGCAGAGCCAGTGCTTCATCCTTTCCCCTTGTTTGAGATATATATATATATATATATATATATATATATATATATATATCATCATTATCATCTTCAGCCATTGTTAAATGACTGAAGGATGAAGGCCTCCTTAGCAAGCCTCACAAAACTACTGTTCTGTGCTGTTTCTTATCACTGTGTACCAATAAATTTGTTAATTTCAGCTGTTCATCTTGTCTTTTTGGGCATTTAGTATCAAGTGGAATCCATTCCAAAATTTGTTTGGTCCATCTGCCATCAGGTCTTCTTTCTGCCCATTTCTATTTTAGATGGCACGGCTTTGTTCATGCAGTTAATATAAGAAATATAAAAAAAAGTGTAATGCAGTTCTATGCATGATAAAATATAGATAGAATGTGATATGTGTGTGGCAGTAACATAAGTCTTGCTTTATATATATGTATATTTATTTATTTATATATATCCCTGTGGCAGAGTTCCCCATATTCCAGATAAACACAAGGCACATTGTGTAAGCTCTTTGAGTGCCAGAGGGGTAAGTAATGCATTGATGAGCAATGTACTGAGTACCCAGGTGGCAGTGAGGATTAAAGCAGTGTGTTGATATTTGTAAAACTGTGTAGGCTTCTTGAGTGGCAGAGTTGTACAGCTGTAGCAGTGAAAGGGTGAAACATAGCTATAAAACATCCATATTGTGCATTAAATTTTTGAGTGGCCGGGGTTTACGCAGTGCATCTCAAAGCAATGTGTTGTTTACCTCTCTGGCACTCATAGGGTTAAAGACGTGCTGGACAACAAATGGTGCGATAACTCCCTATCTACCAGCTGCAGTCAGCAAAAAGTGGGGCATTATGGATTTGCGGCTCTCTATCAAGAACCATATCGATGTAATCTCTGCACTAGCTTGCGGTTCTCGTTTCCCCTGTCTCCTCCTCCACCCTCAGCAGCAGGCCATGGCAAAGTGTCACCTGCCCTGCTTTCTCTCTCAATACCAGGCTAGGGAGTAGTATCACCTCTCCCCCTCCTCTCTCACTTCCAGGCCAGGGAGAAGTATCTCCTCCTTCTCCCTCACTGACAGCCCGGGGAGGTCTGTCCCTCATGCCCCACACTCCCTCCCTTTGTAGACACTGTAGGCTCATCCAGGCAGGTGTCACCACAGTGGCTTGCTGGAGCTGTGGGGTTCCGGGGGAGAGGTAATTCCAAGTGGGAAGAGCTTCACCCCGAACATTAGTGTGTGGGACCGGAGGACAGAGCAGTGCATGGTGGGGACCAAGCTGGAGGGGTCACGGAGTCCATCATCATCATGCGAAGGACAGTGCAGGTGGTCAGACAGGGGACTGGTGGACTTTGAGTCAGCATTAAGGGTTATTAAGAGCTTCTAACCCATTGAGTAGTAGAGGAATGTGCAACTTATTGCTAAGAAGACTGTTCAGGGTAGTACCTGCAGCATTGTGTGGAGTGGTTGTACAATGTTCCATCTGCTGCTGCAGTGTGTGGTTTGTGGAGACAAAATTGAAGTAGTGGGCATAGAAGAGGTGAGGTGAAAGAGAGAGTGTATATATATATATTTTTATATATATATATATATATATGTGTGTATGTGTGTGTGTGGGATATGTATGTATGTGTGTTTGTGTGATATGTATGTGTGTGTGTGTGTGTGTATATGTGTTTGTATGATATATATGTATGTGTGTGTGTGGGGGGGGGTCAGCCGTGTTTTTTTTTTTGGTTGAGGAGAAAGTAGAAGGAGGGCAAACTCCTTGCCTTCGGCCCCTGCCCACTCCTGTCAAAATCACGCCCCCCTGTATCTCCAGGACTGACAGTAGGGAGGAAATATGAATATCCTCTCCTTACTGCCGCCCCTGGGTATGTTAGGCTCCAGACACGTTTTTCGGTCACATGATGATTTCTCAGATATATTTATATACATATAGACAAAGAGAGAGAGAGAGAGAGAGACCCAAAGACAGAAGTGCGGCCGATGTGCCAAGAAGAACCTGAACATTTTTGGAGCATGCCAACTGCACCATGGGATCAAAACAAAGGTTTCAAAATTCCCATTTGGGATTTAACCCTCTGAATGCTAGAGACATCTGCATTGCATTATGAAAGAACGCATTGCAGACCTTTGTAGCGTTCAAGTGAAAATACCCTGTTAAAATCAAAGTGAATTGTATTTGTTTCCTATATTTCTTAGTTCCACTGCATTAATTATTACCAGCCTTTTTTATAATTCTAAGACATATGTTGGGTCTTCAAAAGTATTATTGTTTTAAAATATCAACTTCTACATCAAGATATTCTCAGTTTTTTTTTTCATTTTTGTTAAAGTCATTCCGCAAGTACAGAGTTCATTGTTTTATTTTTATTCCAGCTGAACATTTTGATGTTAATTGCTTGTAATTGTTCTTGCCTTTGTTGTGCAAATACAGTAATTTTTTTCTGTAAATAATCTATGGATATAATAATTTTCTTTCTTCAGACTGAGGGAACTTGCTGTAAACAAGCATTTGGCTCTGCAGTCTGCCATTTTCTTTTTTTTTAATCTTCTGATAAATCATAAAAGCAGTTGCTAAAGATTTTACAAAGAATATGGAACACAGGCCCATATACAGTACCATTCAAAAGTTTGGGGTCATTTAGAAATGTCCTTGTTTTTGAAAGAAAGTCAAGTCTTGTCTATTAAAATAACATCAAATGGATAAGAAATACAGTGTAGACATTGTTAATGTTGTAAATGACTATTGTAGCTGGAAACAGCTGATTTTTAATGGAGGATTCTTTGACAAAAGCAAAGTTTGAAGTACATGATTATTATTTAAATTAAAAATAATTATTTCTAATCTCGTCAACGTCTTGACTGTATTTCCTATTCATTTCACAACTTATTTGATGTATGTTTTCATGGAAAATGAGGTATTTTCTGAAGCGACCCCAAACTTTTGAACGGTAGTATATATAAAAGGAAACTGGAGTTATTCTGGAGTAAACCAACTGTACCATAGGGGACAGGTATAAATTCCTAAATTTTTGAATAGAGCTTTTTTAACCCCTTGAATGCTATAGTGGTCTCCAATGCAATGTTTCACTCTCTAGCATTCAAGAGATTAAAAGCCCAATATAATTTAGCAGTCATTTTTATTTATGCCCTTTGGTGCAGTTGGTTCACTCCAGAATAATTCCAGTTTGCTTTTTATAAATATGGACCTTAAGGTCTTTTTCATCAAGAAGTAGTTCTGAACCAACTGTACCATAGGGTTGAAATAAAAATGCAGCAAGTTCCCATTAATTTAAATGAGTCTTAAAAACAAAAAACATTTGAAGAAGTGACAAGTTTCGTTCCATCTTATGGTGGTATTGGTTTGTTCCAGTATTGCACCCCTGTAGCTTGCTGAATAAGACAGTGAGGAAAGAGCCTGAAAATAAGTGCAACAAGATAGGAAGTACTTTGTCATGTTACAACTGGGTCTAATTCCACCAAAGTGAGGGAAGAACAGTGTATACTTGGGTCTTCATCACAATCAATCACAGACTCTTATTTTCTACTTTAGGTGAGGAAGTAGAGAAAAACAAGGACCAATAGGACTTAAATGCCTCAATTACCATTATACACACACCGCCTCTTAAAATGTATGTAAATGTGTGTGTGCATACCTGGGAACTCTCTGGATCTGCCCCAGAGATTCCGGTTTTTAGAGATAAATATCAGGTCTCCGGGGACAGAGGCTAATTCTCCGGCGGTGGTGAGTTTCTTCTGAAACTCTGCCACATTTCCTCCTTCTGACCTTGTTCCTCCTACTTCCTGCCCACTTCTCCTCCTTCCCATCCTGTACTGCCCACTTCCCACCGACTTTGACACTAGGACAATAAGCCCTGCCCACATGATTAAGCTCCGTCCCCTTTATGATGCAAATTACATCATTTACATCACCCTGGT
This sequence comes from Rhinophrynus dorsalis, assembly GCA_037306005.1. Classification (NCBI taxonomy): domain Eukaryota; kingdom Metazoa; phylum Chordata; class Amphibia; order Anura; family Rhinophrynidae; genus Rhinophrynus; species Rhinophrynus dorsalis. The sequence continues at coordinate 142,546,346 of CM074724.1, read as the reverse complement.
TGGCAGCACATGAGCTCTCCTGGGGCTCAAGGGGAGGAAGTTCTCAGGTGTGTGTGTTTGTGTGTATCTGCCCCATAGGATTTATGGGAACTCTCATGCTCTAACTGGCAGTTAGTAATGGAAGCACTGATGTTCTTCAGATATTTTGAACTATAGATCCAATCATCTCCATCCAGCCAATAGTTGGCTGAAGATAATGGGTGGTGTGGTCCTAAACAGTTGGAGGTCCTCAAGTTGCCCTCACCTGTTTCTCACTCCTTGATCAACAAGCGAGTATCAGATCCAATCCTGCCATTAGTAAATGGCTAATGGCAGATGTGTACATACATTGCAATTTGTTGGGGTCCTCCCTTGCATGTTAGGGGTTAAAAGCTCAATTTAAATCAATATACATTTTTATGACATTTATTTGTCACATGTGGTGCAGCTGGTTTGCTCCAGAATTGCTCCAGTGATTCCTGGCATTACAGCCTCAGTGTGAATTGCAATAGTTTCAAATGAAATATTCAAAGAAACTCATTAAACAACATATTTGTTTTCAGAGCAGTGGAAGGTGAACATAAATATCAGAAAACTACAGAAGAATGCACTTAGTGAACTGTGGTAGATTTATGCTAATACTAACAAAAGAGAAGTTATAAGTAATTAAGGGTTGTATGAAACTTTCAGAGTTCTTGATGTATGCAGCCTGCCCTTTTGATCACAGCTATCTACCCACTTGCAAAAAGGTCTGCTGCAGATTTCTTTTTTAGGGATATTCGCAAAGTCTGACTGATTGCACTGTGAGTACAAATCCTCCATTGCAGCTCAGTGTCTGTGCTATGACTTTAGCTGGTGTTGCACTATAAGTTTTGCCCTAGGATGTATGATTGCTGTAATGCCTTCCAGCATACACATTCTGTAGTTAACCCTTTGAGTGCCAGAGAGGTATCCAAAGCATTGCAATGCTTTGGATACCACTCTTGCACTCAAAGAGTTAAAGAAGAAATTACACCTTATATACAACTTAGGTGATATACCCCTGTGGCACTCAATGGTTAAGGGGCACTAATGTCCCATTAAAAAATCTAGTTTTGTAGCGGTTAAAATAATAAACAACGTGCCACAAATCCTATCTCTCAAACCGCTATGGTTTGAGAGATATTCACATTGAAAGTTCCCCCCTTTTCCTGATGTCATCACTGTACTGACATCAGGAGATCCCGGTCCCATGACCAGCCGGCGCCTCTGCAGCAGAGCCGAAATCTTGTTATTTCAAAAGAATTACTTCATTGGAAAGGTCTACAAAGTGTGCCTGGTTTGTAAGCACACTCTGTAGACCATTTCAATTAAGTAATTATTTTTAAATAGCGCGATTTTGGCTCTGCTGAAGAGCCTCCTCTAGTCATACGACTCAAATCTCCTGCAGTCAGCTTTACAGCTGACATCAGGAGAAGGGGAGGGAGGGGGGGCTTTGAGTGCCTTTATCTCTCAAACCATAGCGGTGGGATAGGATTTGTAGCATGTAGTGTATTATTTGAACCTCTACAAAACTAGAAAAAAAATTCTGGGACTGTCACAAAAAAAACAAGAAAACTGACAGATTGTGGTCTATGCAGTTTTGTGGTCCTAACATCCTGTACATTATGCCAACTCTTACCAACAGGGTATCATTTTACTCAGAAGCTCTCTAGGTACCTAACTGAATATATGGTATTCTATGGCATATTTGAAATAATGTAAATGTGACCCACCCCACTTCCTATATTGTCATCTCCTAATTTTTTCATAGAAAATTTGCCTTGGGATAGAAGTACAATTGACAAGTCTCTAAAATTGTAATTGTGTGTACTTTTACAGCATGTAGGGTTACATGTAGTGTTGAGCGAGCACCACGATGCTCGGGTGCTCGGGTGCTCTGACCGAGCACCCCCTGAGGCTCGAGTGCTCGGCCGAGCACCCGAGCCCCATTGAAATGAATGGGGCAACACCAGGCACCCCCTGCTCTGATGAGGGGAGGGTGCCTGGTCAATGCCCCCTTCATCTCCGCTATGCCCCCTTCATCTCCGAATGCCCCCTTCAGCTCCGCAATGTCCCCCTTCAGCTCCGCAATGTCCCCCTTCAGCTCCGCTATGCCCGTCTTCCACAATGTGCCCCTTCATCTCCGCTATGCCCCTCTTCCACAATGTGCCCCTTCATCTCCGCTATGCCCCTCTTCCACAATGTCCCCCTTCATCTCCTCTATGCCATAGAGATGAAGGGGGACATTGTGGAAGAGGGGCATAGCGGAGATGAAGGGGCACATTGTGGAAGAGGGGCATAGCGGAGATGAAGGGGCACATTGTGGAAGACGGGCATAGCGGAGATGAAGGGGGACATTGTGGAAGAGGGGCATAGAGTCTATGCCCCTCTTCCACAATGTCCCCCTTCATCTCCGCAATGCCCCCTTCATCTCCGCAATGCCCCCGTACCTCCAGTCCCTGGTGGTCCAGCGGAGCTTCTTGGGATCTGTGCCTCTTCCGGCACAGATCCCCGCCACCCGAACATGTCGGGCGAGCACATGGCGGTACTCGACGAGTACCGCCATGTGCCGAGCAGAGCGATGCTCGAGCCGATCCGAGCATCGGCCGAGCACGCTCGCTCATCACTAGTTACATGGTTTATATTTTGTTATTATGGCCCTGAAATTCAGAATGGCGCAAAATGAAAAAAAAAAAATTGTTATGTTTTATAAGAAGACCTACATATATAAACATGACTTTTGATGTTTTAGAAAGTTGCATTAATATTAAACTTAGAAACACAAGCAAATAAAACAGTGCATGACCTGTGTTGGTTGTTCACAGAAAAGCAGGGGAGGGCTGGCCTGGGGGGAAGAGGGGCAATTGCCCCCTGGGCTGGTGGGCCAGTGCCTCACTCAATCTCCCACTTGCTGCTGTAAATGGAGCTACACTAGTGATACCACAGAACTTATGAAATGAATCTATATGCAAATGATACCACAGAGCTACAGTCCAAACATAGCTGCACTAGTAGCATAATCCATTCCCTTGCAAGCCCTATGGCATCACTAGTGTATCTTTACTTAACCTTTTGAGCGCAATAGGGGTACGCAACACATTGAAAAGCAATGTGTTGTGTACCCCTCCGGCACTCACAGGGTTAAATTGTAAGCATTGTAGTATCACTAATGTAGCCCGATTTCAACTGTAAGCTCTGTGGTATCAATTGCTTTAATTCACAGCATTAAGGACAATTTTAAAATTAAGGAAACATGGGTGGGCTGGGACAATGGGCTTGGACGATAGTAGATATGGGCCACTTAATTGTATTTGCCAGCCCTCCCTTGCAGAAAAGCACAAAACATTGTCTTTTGACTATAAAGTGCATCAAAAATGTGAGAAAATGCTAAGCACTGGGGGGTAGGGTAGGGTAATGAAAAAGCAGCAAAATGTTTACATCTGTAAACAAAGCCATCATTCGAACAAAAGGGAGGTTATGCACTAAAGCATGATAGATAAAGAGGTGACAAAGCGGAGATGACTTCTCCACTGATATCACTTCTCCATTTCCTATGTTATTCTGTGGAGCCTATGCACTAAGATCTCCAAAGGTCTAGAAATCTTAGTGCATTGGATCCATAGAATGACATAGGAATTGGATAAGTGATATTACTGGACAAGTTATCTCCAGTTTATTACCTCTTTATCACGCCTTTATGAATCTTCCCCCTGAACTGCTGTGTGTGTGTGGGGGGGGGAGGTCGAAATTCAGAGTAAGAAACTGTAAAACCCGCCAGAAGTGAATTTCACAGGTATATCCTACTCACAGGAATTTCCATGGAAATTAATATAGCTCCTTTAATGTGGAAATTCACACAAAGAGGAACATTCTATAAATTGTTCCCTATATTGCAATTAACTTGCAATTAACTTGCACCAGAATTGCTCTACTGTCTTTGTGCATGACTAAAATGGATAAACGTTTATTGGTGTAATTCTACTTTTCCTGCATGCTATTCCCAGAATCCTGCTTACCTAGCAATGACATTTTGTATTAATCAGGAAGTGTTCCTTTTCATCGGATCCAGTACATTTTGTGGTGCTCAGTGCCGCTCTATATTATCAGGATTAGACATCAGCGAAACAGTCACTATAGTTGGCAAAGAGATTTGCAGACACATTCAGTTTAACCTGATCATGGCTCAACATAGGAGGTTCACAGTAAAAGAAAATCAATAAAAAAATATAAATGTTATTAGTTTGTGACCATGGAATGCTGTACATGTAATAGTAATGATGAATGACTGCATTGCTGATTAATTTGTGAGTGATTCATACCCCACTAACTGACTGGCTCACTCCTCTCTATTTATGCACATAATATATCTTACTATAGAATCTTTACCATTGATTCTCAATTTTAGTCCTTGGGAAACACCAATAGATGAGGATATCTCTCCGTGCAGACAGGTGGGTAATCAGGGGAACAGTCAGTGTAATTCATCTACCTATGCTTAAGTAGAGATTTCCTTATCATAGTTGATTAGGCTGAAAAAAGACATACATCAATCAAGTTCATCCCATTCCATATCACTCTTGTTGATCCAGAGGAAGGTAAAATACTCCACTGAAGTTATTTCCAATTAATCCCCAAATCGGTGGAACAATACATTCCTGACTTCAGCTGGATAAAGCAGCCTGTTAGTGTGCTCTGAAAAGCAGAGTTGGGAATCTCTGGTCGTCACAATCTCAGGCACTTTCTACCACTTTGAATATATAGCAGAAATGATTTACAGACAATTTGATGATTCAGTATATTTTTTCTTAGAATTTCATTAGAACAACTTATGGATAGTTTATTGCTCTAATGGATTTATGTAATACTTTTGTCAGGTAATGGTATATTATTTTTCTGTCTCATGTAAATATGAATTACACTGCTGGCCTCATGTTATACTGTAGGTTTTCATGTAATAGTGTCTTGTTGTCCTGCTGCTCTTGTGTAATAGGGCATTGAGCCTCTGGTCTCATGTTGATATCATATAATGCTGTAATGCTCTGCTGGGGTTATGTATTGGTATATTGTCCTGTTGGAGTCATGTAACTGGGCATTGTCTTTTTGGTATTGTTTAGGGATGAGCGAGCACCCCGATGCTCGGGTGCTCGGGTGCTCTGACCGAGCACCCCCTGATGCTCGAGTGCTCGGCCGAGCACCCGAGCCCCATTCAAATGAATGGGAGCACTCGAGCATTAAACCAGGCACCCCCTGCTCTGATGAGCGGAGGGTGCCTGGTCAATGTCCCCCTTCATCTCCGCTATGCCCCTCTTCCACAATGTCCCCCTTCATCTCCTATGCCATAGCGGAGATGAAGGGGGACATTGTGGAAGAGGGGCATAGCGGAGATGAAGGGGGACATTGTGGAAGAGGGGCATAGAGTCTATGCCCCTCTTCCACAATGTCCCCCTTCATCTCCGCTATGCCCCTCTTCCACAATGTCCCCCTTCATCTCCTCTATGGCATAGGAGATGAAGGGGGACATTGTGGAAGAGGGGCATAGCGGAGATGAAGGGGCACATTGTGGAAGACGGGCATAGCGGAGATGAAGGGGGACATTGTGGAAGAGGGGCATAGAGTCTATGCCCCTCTTCCACAATGTCCCCCTTCATCTCCGCAATGCCCCCTTCATCTCCGCAATGCCCCCGTACCTCCATTCCCTGGTGGTCCAGCGGAGCGTCTTCGGATCTGTGCCTCTTCCGGCACAGATCCTCTTCACCCGAACATGTCGGGCGAGCACATGGCGGTACTCGTACGAGTACCGCCATGTGCCGAGCAGAGCGATGCTCGAGCCGATCCGAGCATCGGCCGAGCACGCTCGCTCAACACTAGTATTGTTTAGCATGGATATTGCTCTTTCTTGCATATTTTTCTTTTGGGGAGTTAGAAATGGCCTGGGCTTTATTTATCAAGTTAAAGGGACACTAAGGTCCCATGAAAATTTTTTCTTGTTTTGTAACGTTTAAAAAAATAAATTATATGGCACAAATCCTCTCTCTCAAACCTTTATGGTTTGAGAGATATCCGCATGTAAAGTTTCCCCCTCCCTCCCCTTCTTCTGACGTCAGTGTCTAGATGACAACAGGAGGTGCCAGTCCTGGGACCAGCCAGCGGCTCTTCAGCAGAGCTGAAATTGCGACACTGGAAAATAATTACTTCATTAGAAAGGTCTACAAAGTGTGCCTGGTTTACAAGCACACTTTGTAGACCGTTCCAATTAAGTAATTCGTTTCCAATATCGCTATTGAAGAGCTTCCTCATGTCGGCCGACACGGATCTCCTGCTGTCAGCTTTACAGCTGACATCAGGAGGAGGGAAACTTTACATGTGAATATATGTCTCAAACCATAAAGGTTTGAGAGATAAGATTTGTGCCATATAATTAATTTTTTTAAACACTACACTACAACTGTACCAATTGATCTTTTAACCCTTTGTGTGCCAGGGGGTATGCAAGGCATTGCAGAGCAATGTGTCTCGTACCCCTGTGGCACCCAAAGGTTTCAACTCTAGAATGCTAGGGACATTGAAGGGGTTAAAAGTCCAGCTTAAATCATTGGAAATTTTTATTTCCCCTCATGGTGCCGTTAGATTGCTCCTAAATTGCACTTCTTTAACTTGTTGAATAAGGTTCCCTGCTACTTTCTTTGTAGAAAATCACCCCAACTGCCCCAAAATTGTATGTGTCTCTACGTATCACTTACAGTCATCAACTATCCCTAATGCCTCTTCACTCATTTTAATATTTCTATGCATGTCATTATTGTAGACTACACAGGGCATCCCTTATAAATATTATAGTGGAACTGTCACTTTGTAACATATAGGTCATTTTGAAAGAGCTTTTAGTCATTTCTTATTTAAAACAATCGTTTATGATATATTTAGCTTTATGTATTTGTCAGTGAGTGTAAATCTAGCAGGCACTGGCAGGCACTGCCATAATGCCTTCCAACTTTCAAAATGAGCTGACCCTGATCTTTAAAATGTCAACCTTTAAAGTTCCCCAGATCAGACAGAAGGTAATACTGGACTCTCCTTTCCCTGATATTTTGGACTTTCACCCTGAGACCCTGAGATCTGGATCAAACCTCTGAGATTTCCCACGTATCACTGCCACACTGCTCCCCATCCCAACTTTCATTTCCTACCAGGAAGTACTAGCTAATTTGCATAAACTGACATATAAAAAAAGCTAAATATCTCATAAACTATTGTTTGAAATAACAAATGACAAATAAAAAAATAGGTGCTTTCGAAAGCTATTTCAAAATCACCTGTTAGTGTTAGTTCTCCTTTAACATTGTTTAACCCTTTGAGTGCCAAAGGGATATGGAATGCATTTGCAATGTGTTCTGTACCCCTTTGGCACTGAAAGCATTAATGCATATACTCAGAAAACATATTCCGTACTAAATGTGTATATGTGAATAACTATAGGGATAAAAACTTGAAATACACCAATGATCACAATAGTATCCACATCTTAATGTGCTATTTTGCCATACTATAAAATAGCTAAATGCATCATTGGGAAATGTGATTCGGACTACGCTGGCTGTCTCTGGAGTCCAGCCATGGGTTACAATGTTCATATATCACCATTATATACCTTCTGAGCAAATGATCTAATTATCGCTACAGGCTTCTCGAAGTTATACTGTAAAATCTGTATCTAGATTTTCTATTGGGAGCAAACAGAAATAAAGAAGTCACCTTAAAGGGAAACTACACCCTGTGTATAAGCCACTATTAAGACAGTGGGGGTATGCACTAAGGTGTGATAAAGAGGTGATAACATGAAAATAACTTATCCAGTGATATAACCTCTCCAGTCCCTATGTTATTCTATAGATCCTATGCACTACGAGCTACAAAAGTCAAATAAATCTTAGTGCATTGGTTCCATAGAATAATATAAGAACTGTGGGAGTGATATCACTGGAGAAGTAATTTGCACTTCATTATCACGCCTTAGTGCATGTCCCCCATGACTTACCTAGCCTTCATACATCATTCAGGTATATCTATGTACAGCGGGGAGATACACTAAAGGGTGGTAAAGTGAAGATGACTTCTCCAGTGACATAACACCTCTAGTTCCAATGTTATGCTATGGAGTCTATGCACTAAGATTTCTCCAGTGGGAGAGATCTTAGTGCATTGGCTCCCTAGAATAACATGGGAATTGGAGAATGATATCACTGGAGAAGTAATCCCATATTTATCACTTCTTTATCACACCTTAGTGTATAACCCCCTGTGGTTAGTCTATAGAGCCATTGCACTAAGATTTATCCAGTAGACTTGTGCACAACAAAAATTTTCGGTAAAATTCGATGTCGGACGAATTTTTTTTTTCATTCGTCGACTCTGCAATTTTGATCCGACCTGTTTGACTTGGATGAAAGTCGGCAACAGTTTGAATTATTCAGCGACTTTAAAATACCTTTAAAAATACATTAAAAAATGAAAATTAAATAAATGAAACCATTTCCAGGGTCTAAATGAAAGTGGTGGAACAGGGTAAGGTGGGCCTAATGGTACTGTGGATGAAGTGTGGATGTAGCAGTAAGACACCCTGCCTGCCTACACAATACACATACACAACTGTGAGACTGGCTGATGTGTTACTCTGAAAATTATTCAAACAAATTCCTCATATTAATTTTAATGTTTAACACACAAAGGTGACTCTCCCTTGTGGTGGTAATAAGGTACTAGGCCTGCCTACAGAACTGTGAGACTGGCTGATGTGTCACTCTGAAAATTATTCAAACAAATCACTACTATCACTTTTAATATTTTACACAGGAACAAAGGTGCCTATCCCTTGCGGACACAATAAGGTACTAGGCCTGCCTATAGAACTGTGAGACTGGCTGAAGTGTCACTCTGAAAATGATTCAAACAAATTCCTACTAGGGTGACCACATTTCCCTTCTGCCATTCCGGGACGTGGTCACCCTATTGCCTTACCTTGTGTCCCTGGTGGTCTAGCGGAGTGCGGAGTGCAAAGTGCTCTGTGCCTCCTCCGGCACAGAGCTGAAGCTCCCACGCGCTGTGCTCAGTAATGCAGAGCGCTGGGAGATGATGTCATCTCCCAGCGCTCTGTATTACTAGAGCGCTTGCCTCCAGATCAGGTAAGTTGCATTGCCGCCCTGGATGTCAGCCTGCAAGCGGCGTCCATGATGTGACACACCGCTTGCAGGCTGACATTCAGGGCGGCTTGGCTTCATTCCGGGACACTTCATTGTCCCGGTTGAAGGGGACCCGGGACGCGGGACATGTCCCTGAAATAAGGGACAGTCCCGGACGTTCCGGGACCCGTGGTCACCCTAATTCCTACTATTATTTTTAATGTTAAACACAGAATCAAAGGTGGTTTTCCCTTGCGGTGGTTATAAGGTACTAGGCCTGCCTGCAGAACTGTGAGACTGACTGATGTGTTACTCTAAAAATTATTAAAACAAATCCCTAATATTTTAAATTTTTTTGCACAGGAACAAAGATGACTCTCCCTTGCAGTGGCAATAAGCTGGCTGCCTGCCTGCCTATGCCTAATGCTAACTGCTTTAGGATTCAGTAGTTCTGATTGGCTTGTAAGGGACCCTAGTTTTTATGAGACTGAAACAGGTTGAAATTGGAACAATAAGAAAATAAAACTGAGATCAAGCCCATCAAAAAATAGTACATAGAAACTGGCTGCTGTTTGAGTGACACCTACCCACGTAAGTCCGTCTGATGAACAAATTAAGAGCCACTTATTCTTTGGGTAGAATTCATGTTTAAAGGGGAATTATGCCGTTAGATATAATTGTGGTCATATTGACATTGAATAAATAAGTGTTATAAAATATATAGTTCAAATAATTCAATTGATAACAAGCAAAATATATAAATTACCCAAATTGCTCCGCAGCAAGAGACATACTGAACTCCATCTTGTCACGTGACACTTATGGTTGTAGCATCTGACTCATAGAATTAACCAGCATTTATAGCAGGGGCAATGTGAGGCACTCCAGTTGCTGCTGGACTACAACACCCATCACCCCCCCATCAGCCATCAGCTGGCAGAGGATGATGGGAATTATAATCTGGCAGAAGCTGGAGGGCATCAATTGCCCATTTCTTATATATGAGAAAGACTGTATCTGCTTGTTCATGCTTTGAATGCTAGTGAAGGGGAGGCAATGAGCTTTGGAAGTATATATAATTCAAAGGGTTGAAGCCTATTTTAATCAAAGAAAATTTAAGGAATGTTCATTTGTCTCCTGTGGTGGCTATTTTGCCCCATAACTGTACCTGTTAGTCTTATAGACACTAAGTGCTTGAGGTGCACTACACATTGCTTTGCAACGCATTGCGTACAACCTCTGGCATTCAAAGGGTTAGAGGTGCAATTCTAGAACAAACCAAATTCACCATGAGGTTGAAATGGAAGTTCTGGAAATTTATATTGATTTAAATTGGGCTTTTAACCAATTGAATGCTAGAGGGGTTTCCAATGAGTCCAGATTCAAATCAATGGAGATCACTCTAGCAGTCAAGGGGTTTAAAGCCCTGTTTAAATAAATTAACATTTGAAGAATTGTAATTTTAACCTAGATCTGATCCAGAGACTTTTTTTAAAAAAAAATACTTAATTACCAGGTCTCTGGGGACAAAGGCTTAACTCCTCCCACTTCAAGGCCACTTACTGCCTTCTTTTGCCTACGCCACCCATTTTATGAACAAATCCCGCCTCTTCCCCTCTCAAACCCAACCCAGTCAAGCACTGCCCAGTTTATGTCACAAATCACATCACTTGGGCACTTCCATCCTCAGACTTTAGTGGATCATGGGATATCTGGGGCAAGAAGGTATGATTTGAACCCCTTGATTCATTTAGTTTGTTCAAGAACTGGATAAGGCCAGAAACTATATGACTGAATCTTTGCTTAATGTATACCAATGATATTTGCATTCCTTTTATTCTTACTATGAAATCAGGGGGGTTATGTACTAAAATGCGATAAAGAGGGGATGAAGCAGAGGTGACTTCTCCACTGATATCACTTCTCTACCTCCTGTGTAATTCTATAGAGCATGTGCACTAAGAACTCCAGAGCAGGGCTGGATTTGCCATAAGGCAGAGTAGGCATCTGCCTACAGGCGCACCCCACAGAGGGGCGCCTGTCACTGAAACCAATTTTTTTTTTTTTTAAATATTTTTATTCACAGCGCTCGCGCTGCGCACAGTGGCAGCAGTAACCAGCCGCATAGTAAGATCTGTGCCTTGTTCGGCACAGACCTGTATGCTGTTGCTCCCTCGTTGGCTCTTTAGTAATTCAGAGCGCTGGGTGATGACATCATCTCCTAGTGTTCTGCATTATTGAAGAGAAGACCGCGCGGGAGTAAAAGCTTACAGTCTTTGCAGAAGGAGGCACAGACTTTTCCTTCCGCTGGACCACCAGGGAGGTAGGAAACGGATACGGGGGTCAATGAGAAGGTGATGGGGGCAATGTGAGGGCAAGTTAGAGCTGAAGGGGGCAAGTTGGAGCTTATGGGGGCAATGGAGATGATGGGGGCAAGGTGAAGATGATGGGGGCAATGTGGAGGCAAGTTGAAGCTGATGGGGCAAGTTGGAGCTGATGGGGGGCAATGTGAGGGCAATATGGTTATGTGGGGGGTAATGTGGAGATTAGGAGCATTGTGGAGGTGTCCAGTGGAGATGGCCAATGGGGGGGGGGGCTTCAGATTTCTGTGCCTACAGGCTCCTGAGATGTAAATCCGGCCCTGCTCCAGAGTTGGAGAAATCTGGCTCCACAGAATAACATAGGACTTGGAACAGTGATATCACTGGAGAATTCATCTCTGCTTTATCACCTCTTTATCATGCCTTAGTTCATCTTCCCCCAGCACTTCTCTTAACCTTTCTAATATCTTAAACCTTTGAGCATCAGAGAGGTATCCAATACAACTGAAACACAATGTATTGGATACCTCTCTGGCATTAAAAGAGCTAATTTAAACAAAAATCTTGTTTGTCTTACCCAGTAAGGGAGGTGAGGAGATGGAGTACTGAATAGTTGTTTAGTCGCTTAGCATTACTTCAATTCAGAACCAATCTTTTTGATGCATCTATTCCTTTATCTCCCTGCTCCTGAGGAAGCAAATTAGATTGCAAGCTCTTCCTTTAAGAGATTCATTAGTTGCCTGTGGCGGTAAGAAGTATTAAAGAAAGCTAAAGATTTATTCAACATGCACGACTACAAAAGTAAGAACACACAAAGAAAAATATATATACTTAATCCCTTGAAGTGCTCCCTTATGTGCATTCTTTAAAAGCTGTATAGATGGAATTTGAAGGCCTTGGTTACATAGCAACCTTAGCCTGTCTGTTCACTGATTCAAATGCATCTCCAAAATCAATCAATAGGCTTAATAATTCTTCTACAACAATGGCAAATATAGCTAGAATTCATCTTCATATCGCCTGCGTAGCTGAGGTACCACTAGGAAAAACTGCCCAGCAGGTCTATAAATGGTCAGTTACATTGTGAAAAGGCCCCTTTTTCAACCTACCACATGGTACTAATTATTTGGGAAAAAGATTAGCAATTCTGCAGTCAACCAGCTGCATTGTAGATGGGGAATAAACACTTTTAACCCCTCCATTCTAGAGAAGTCTCCAACTTCTTTATTGTTCAGTACATTAAAATCCTTATTTAAAGGGCAAGCACTGCATTTTACAGTCTGCTTCAATGGGACCAGACTTTGTAAACAGCCTGGCACTGCATACTACAGGTCCAAAATGGCTCCCGTGAGCCTTTTTTATTCACTCCCTTGGCTGGATCTCAACCTGGAAATCTGAGACTCAACTACAAGCTCCTTTCCCATAAACCTTCCATCTCAGGCTTCGCAGCCCAATAAAGAGGGTTTACTGGGACCTGCCTTGTACATAACAATAAATGTTTCTGTGTTACACTGAATAGATGACTGGGGGAGCATTGGGGGTCTTTCTTCAGACCTCTGTGGTGCCCTGCCATCCCATTGGTCTGCCTGGGCTCAGCTTCATCAGCAAACATACTACCAAAGGAACTTGATCAGCTGATGAGGCAACTATTGGATGATATTTGCCCTGTGAAACAATGGGAACATAGACATTTGTCACCCCTGTTGCTCTAAAGAGTAGACTCTCAATGTATGTCCTAAAACTGTAACAACAATTCAGGTGTTAACCCCTTGGATTTCCCTCACTGGAGATATCTTTAGGAATGCACAGTTCTTGAGGTATGGAAGCCGCTGATGTCTATGAGACTGACGTAGAAAGAAGTGGAGCATTTCTGAAGCAAACTAAATGCATCATAAGGAACAAATAAGACTTTCCAAATGTCATATGGATTTCAATCAAGCTTGAATGCTACCTCCAAGGCATTGCAAAGCCTTAGAGACTTATCTAAGCCTCTAATATTTTTTTTGTCCATGTGAGATGGTTTACTCCAGAAATTCTTCATTTCCTATTTGTCCCCTATGGTGCCATTAGCATGCCACAAAATTGCACCTCTTTTTCTCTCTGCATAAGGCCGTTTGTGGGTTATCTCAAGCAAGCTAAAAAAAAAAAAAAAAAAAGAACCGCCTCGCTCTGATATGGGCTGAAGCTCAGATGAAAAATACCTTTCTTCACTAACCCTGAATAAATAGATTTTATATTTGGAATGAAGCGAGAATCTCAGTATCCAGCGGTAGGAATATTAAGCTCTTTAGATCTGGATGTTTCTGTAAGGTCCCCTCGAGAGCTGAAGGACTGAACTCATTTTTCACTTCCATTAAATAGATATTTGTTAACTTCTGCATTGCCAGAGAAGCCTGTTTTCAGGGCTGTTTTAAAGGATTAGTAATATGTACTAAAGGACTTGTTTTTTGTTTTTTTTTGCTGAGTTGAACCTGGGTACCCTCTTCAGCTTGGAGATGCTACATTTACAAGTTACTTCAGCCAATGGTTTAGTTATTATTAATGGGATAGTAATACTACATTTTATCTTTATTTTATTTTGTAGGCATTAAAAAAACATGTCGAACGGTATAAGTCTTATCTCTCAAACCTTTATGGTTTGAGAGATAGTCACAAGCAAAGTTTCCCCTCCTGCCCCTTTTACCTAGTGTAAGCCACCTCTTCTCAGATGTGGAATGCAGTCCATAGACCAGACAGATAACAGTAGGGGACAATCTTCTTCCTATGAGAACAATGAAAGCCCTGTCCCCTTGACAAGTTTTTCAGGTTTTTCCCTTATCTTAATTGAAGATTGTCCTTCTCTGCAACCTACCTGGGCACCTCCCTTCTGCTCTGGTTGAGCAGTGTTACATCAGTAAAAGGGGCGGGAGGGGGATACTTTGTCATTGAATTACTCTTGAACTACAACTCTGACAGAATTGAAATAACACTCTCCAAAGTCCAAAACTATGATGATTAATTAGAGCTGCTTTTATTATGAAACATTACTATCCCTTTAAGCCTTTGAGTGCCTAAAATCTACTCTTACTTATGCTCTGAGGGAGCACTCATTCATGCCTTCTCCAGTGCTCTAAGTACCACAACAGGTGACTATCTGTAAATGGACAGAGGTAAGATGCCAACATTTCAGAATACAAGTGTAGTGGGCATTAATAACAAATACATTAACTGCTCTTATCTTTCATTATCTGATCTTATTTTTCATTAACGTCTTGCTGACCGGTGAAGGTTCTGGCATGTCACCAGTGTCCATGTCTTAAGGACCGGTGACAGTCCTGGCACGTCATGGATTTTGTCATTACATTGCTCCTGCGGAAGCACTGTGATCACTAGGGGAGTCTGAAACTGACTGCTCCAAGACCAGAGTAGTCAGTTTCAGACTGACTTTCTGTGAACTGGTACACGTCATCAGTCACGTGTGCCGGCTCTCCGAATGACCACTATGTGGTCCTTAAGGTTAGTACAACTGTAGGACCGCTGGGGTTAAAACAGGTCCTGGGTTAAAACAGCAAAAAACTAAATGAAAAACATGCTCTCTGAGTAGGACAGTTTACATATGCAGTTAAAAGACAGTTGAGGATTATATTTTGGGGATGGAACATATTAATAATTCAGTTTTACACGTGATAGCTGTAAATGCATGATGCTTAAAGTTACTATAACCTATCTAATTTTAGGTGTTAGTGCTCCTTTAATAAGCCTGTAGCCGAAATGTAGTCAGGCACTTTTCTGTAAAAACTGTACAACTTTTGCACCAAAGGAAAAAAAATGACTGGCTAGGAGTATGTGACAGAAAACAGGGCCTTTTGTCCCCTGCTAGAGGCTGTGTGGAAAGGCCCTTTCTGTTGACGTGTGAATGAGTGCAGAATACGCATTTAACAATTCTTTGGCTACCACTCTGGCGCTCAAAGGGTTAAAACAGGGTCAAGTCCTGGGAAAAAAGTGTGGGAACTCACCCAAGATCCCCCCCGCACCCAAAATAAATATGTACAGCTCACGTCAAGTGTGTCTCTCTCTATACATGTGTGTGTGTGTATCATTGCATTTATGAGTGTGTCTATCTTACCCTGTGTATGTCAATGCATGTGTGTGGGAGTTTCTGTGTCTATACGTGTATATGTCTGTTGCATGTGTTTTTGTCTCTATCACTGTTGCATGCATGCACACACATTGCCCCAATCATTTCCACATTGCCCTCACATTAACCCCATCATCTCCACATTGCCCTCACATTGTCCCCCAGCATCTCCACATTGCCCCATCATCTCCACATTGCCTTCACATTTCCTCAATCTGTTCCAACTTGCCCCCCATCATCTCCACATTGCCCTCACATTTCCCCCATCTGCTCCAACTTGCCCCCCATCAGCTCCACTTTGCCCCCATCAGTTTCAACTTGCCCCCCATCAGCTCCAACTTGCCCCATCATTCCCCCTCACCAGCTCCATATTGCCTTCATCATCTCCACATTGCCCCCCATCATCTCCACACTGCCCCCATCATCAACACATTGCCTTCACATTTTCCCCATCTGCTCCAACTTGCCCCCCATCATCTCCACATTGCCCTCACATTTCCCCCATCTGCTCCAGCTTGCCCCCATCATCTTCACATTGCCCTCACATTTCCCCCCATCAGCTCCAACTTGCCCCCTATCAGCTCTACTTTGCCCCCATCAGCTTCAACTTGCCCCCCATCAGCTCTAACTTGCCCCCATCAGCTCCAACTTGCCCCTATCAGCTCCTACTTGCCCCCACCAGCTCCAACTTGCCCCCATCAGCTCCAACTTGCCCCCATCAGCTCCATCTTGCCCCCACCAGCTCTTCTTTGCCCCATCAGCTCCACTTTTCCCCATCAGCTCCAACTTGCCCCCACCAGCTCCCGCACAGTCTTCTCTTCAGTAATGCAGAGCACGCTGGGAGATTATGTCATCTCCCAGAGCGCGCTGCATTACTAAAGAGCCGACGGTGACGAGGGAGCGCAGTAGCTGCATAGACCTGACTGTGTCGCGGTGCCGGGTGTGGGAGTCATACTAGCAGGAACGGCGTTCTTGCTCTGGAAAATGCACAGGAACGCCA
Organism: Rhinophrynus dorsalis; assembly: GCA_037306005.1. Taxonomy (NCBI): domain Eukaryota; kingdom Metazoa; phylum Chordata; class Amphibia; order Anura; family Rhinophrynidae; genus Rhinophrynus; species Rhinophrynus dorsalis. The sequence continues at coordinate 142,529,732 of CM074724.1, read as the reverse complement.
TTCCCACGCGTTCCTGCAGGACTCGAGCCCTGGGTTAAGAGTGATGATGTGCGGCTAGGCCATGTGGTATAGGGAAATGGTGGTACCATGTCAGCCACAGAAAATGCAGACTGGTAGGTTAAATGTGACCTTTATTGGATGAGTAGCTCTAGGGTACAAGCTTTCAAAGACAACTAGGTGTCTTCTTCAGGAATATTTAGCATGAAGGCCTAAAGCTTGCATCCTAAAGTTATCCTGTTAGCCAATAAAGGTATCACTTATACTCTACCTGTGCCCTGCAAGTGTCATAACATCACTGTGGGAATGCAGAAGTCAGGAATTTCCACAGACAGTAGGAATATAGCGAACTTTCCATGAAAATTTGCAATGTGTTCAAGGGGTTAAAAGCTTACTTTAAAGCATTCAGAATTTGGGGATATTTTACTTATTGTTTATCGTGCACTTGATGTACTCCAGAGTTACTTCAATTCTTCTTAACACATCAGCTTCAATGTGTTTTATAAGTGGTAGTTTTATTCCACAGACACATTAGAAATATATCTGTTTTGATGTGTCTCTCACATAATACATCATTTGAGAACGCATAAGCATACAGAAACAGGAACCATATTATAACAAAGTCGCATTTACCTTTCAGACCTGCAGCTCCTGTATATGTGGAAAAAAATCACTCAAACTTGCTTGCAGATAAAAATGATGAACTATTTGTATTCTCGCCGATTTCATAAAGTTCAGACTCCCACACTTTCTAATCTGTGGCTTAGATTCAGAAGAAAAGACCAAACAAAAAAGTCATTTGACCTTTATAGTGAATAATGGGGAACAAATCTGTGTATAAAACTGTATATTAAGCAATGTGTCTTTTTATTCTCATCAAAAATAATTGTAAACCAAAACTACTACTTTATAATATAACATGAAGTACTGTACATTTCCATACCTGGGAACATACTTTCCCCAAATCCCTGAAAAACTGTAGTGCTAAGGATGGGACTGCGGGATGTTAGGAATGTACGCATGTGCTAAAGGCATTTTTCCAGCGCAGATAGATATTGCACATTAGTTTGCAATAGCACTTCCTGCATTGACGCATTCACTCAAAAAGATTAGTTAATCCTGACCACGCCCACAAAAATATGTGCAGCTGTTCGCTAATCTTGATTTTTTATGCACAATTCAACAAAATCATGCGCAAACCTATTCGCTAGTGGTTCTCATACTGGAAATAGATATTGCATATATTTCCTGCATCCAGGAGTGTCTAACTGATACATTTTGCATCATAATATAGGTAGGACTAAACTGAGTAGGTGTGGGGAAAATTGTTTTTACATTTAACTTCTACTGAAAAAAGTCTTATATCCCCTGTCAGAATAATTTATTTCTCAGGTTTCAGCAGAGACCTCTCTTTGTAGCTGGCTAAGTGGTACAAAGATTTATGTACCGTTTGATGTGTGAATAGCTTTTCGTAAAGATGTGATAAGTCATGGAATGTATGTGTTAATCCTCCAAGCACCCCCTCGGGCACAACCCATACTGGAATTTAAATGTAAAAACAATCTACATGATTGTATCACCTGCCATGTATTTTATATTCAGCCTTCATTTTCAAAATGCCTGAAGCAGAGAACTAAAGTGTCTTCAAAGCTTGTATCATAGACCCACTTAATTAGACAATAAAAGTATCACTTTTACTCTACCAGTTTACTGAATGAAAGGAGGAGTTTGCATGGAATGGGTAGGAAAAGTGGGTGGGATGGAGCGAAAAGTGGAGCAAGACAACGGAGTGAAAAGTGGAGCAAGAAATTGGAAAGAAAACCGAGCAAAAATGGAACAAGAAGACAGAGCAAGAAAATGGAGAAAGAAGAAAATGAAGCAGAAAGTGGAACAAGAAGAAAACGGAGCGAAAAGTGGAGCAAGAAAACAGAGCGAAAAGTGGAGCAAGAAAAAAAGAGCAAGAAAACAGAGCAAAAAATGGAGCTTCAAGTCCTGTGTTATTCTATGGAACCAATGTCCCCATATTTCTCCAACATTAGAATTCTTAGTGCATTGGCTCCCTAGAGCATAGGTGTCCATGTTCAGTCCTCCAGCCTAACAGCCCAGGATTTAAGACCTCTAATGCTGGAGAAAGCTTTTTTTGCACCTTTGTTGCTCCATTTTCTTGCTCTATTTTGAAGAAATTTTAATATATTGGATTCATGGAAAAGATAGGACTTAGTGCATTGGGTACATAGAGTAAAGAAAAGATCTTCAAGTCCAATCTTATTCTATGGAGCCAATGTATTCAGATTTCTCCAAAATGGAGCAAGAAAACAGAGCTAAAAAAGGTGCAAAAAAATGGAGCAAGAAAACTGATCAAAAATGGAGCAAGAAAATAGTACCAAAAAAAGCAGTGCTCCAGTGTTATTCTATGGAATCAATGCCTACAGCTTTAGAGGTGTGTGAGTAAATAGATCTTTGTGCAAGAAAACTGAGCAACAAAAATAAAACAAAAACAGTCCAATATTATTCTATGGAGTCAATGTATTAAGATTTCTCCAGAATGGAACAAAAAAACAAAGCATTTTCATATACTTCTGAAAAATTTAACATTACTGTGAAGAATAAATCTAAAAATGTGTTTGGCTACTAAAGAGAGTATGGTTAGAAGAGGGTGTGTGGTTAGTTGTGGGACCAAGAAAGACCTAAGGGCACCAGAGGGTGCTGTGTCTAGGGGCATAAATTCTGCCATGTTTAGCCTAGAATCACTCTTACATTCTCCCCTCTGTGTACATTCTATGTTTTCTGGCTAAGGATGTCAGTCACACATTCCATTTGAGTCTCAGTTAAATTCTAACATTTTTTGTCCTTTTTTTCATTAATTTATAAATTAAACTTGACAAAGTAAACATGAACATCTGGTTATACAAACTTTTTAATTATTTTTTCCATACATTCTTATATAAAATTGCTTTATTGCATGATTACTTAAATGGGTAGTACTACCTAATAAAAATACTTTTCTTAAAGAGATAGAATGTTTCATAATAAAAGCAGCTCTGATTAATCTTCATAGTATTTGGGCCATGGAGAACGTTATTTCAATACGGTCCGAGTTGTAGTTCAAGAGTAATTGAATGATAAAGTATCCCCCTCCTGTCCCTTTTACTGATGTAAAACTGCTCATCTCAGAGCAGCAAGACTGTCCGTATGGATCGCAGAGAGAAACAGTCTTCAGTGAGCATAAGAAAAAAACAGAAAAACCTGTCAAGAATTTTCATTATATTCACAGTAAGAAGATTGTCGCTTGCTGTGAGCTGTTTGGTCCAAGAACCAGATTCCACATCTGAGGGGAGGTGGCTTACACTAGGTAAAAGTGGCAGGATGGGGATATTTTATCATTCAATTACTCTTGAACTACAACTCTGACAGTATCGAAATAACAGTCTCCATGGCCCAAATACTATGAAGATTAATTGGAGCTGTTTTTTTGTGAAACAGTACGGTCCCTTTAAGTGATACAGCATTAGGGATCATATTCCTGAGACTCCCAAGCAGATTCACAGGCCAATGTATTTTTTTATAGTTTCACCATAATGTGAATTTCTCCAGGACCTGTAAATTCACTGATCCCTTCAAAGGGTTAAATATCCCATTTGACTCATTGTGAATGTCCATGTTTCCCCTATGGTGCAGATAGTTTCCCCTATAATTGCTCTGTTTTATCTTATTAAATATGGCCTAAGGACACCAATAGGATTTTAGAGTTGTTATAGCAAGTTAATAGGAGAAGCAAGGACAAAATAAAACACTGCTTTGATTGACTTGCTCATGGTACTGTATTTATCTTGATTCTTTGTCCTATGAGGCTATGCTCCATTAAAAAGCAATTATTGCCTTGAGACAATTGTTTTTAAACATATCTGGAAGAAACTGATATACCAAAACAGAAGCAGAGTAATTTTGGAGCAAACCAACTGCACCATTGGAGACATATAACATGTCCAGTGATTTGACCATTTCAATGAAAGGAAGTTTCAAAAGCTTTACAAAACGATGGGGGAGATGCACTAAGGTGTGATAAAAAGGTGATAAAGTGAAGATGACTTCTCCAGTCATATCATTCTTCCAGTTCCTATGTTATTCTATGGAGCCAATGCATTGAGATTTCTTCAACTTTGGAGATCTTAGCGTATAGGCTCTATAGAATAAGTAAGAACTAGAGAAGGGATATCACTGGAGAAGTCATCTCCGCTTTATCACCTCTTTATCAAGCCTTAGTGCATAAACCAAAATGTATTCAAGAGGATAAATATCTAATTTAAGGCTATGGAGATTTGGGGAATTTGAGTATGTTCCAATATGGTTCAGTTGGTTTGCACCAGATTTGCTCCAATTATTCATAGTATACCTGCATCAAAGTGTTCTGAAAGAATAATGCAGTATACCACAGTAAATGCCATTCAAAGATAGTCAGGGCACCACGTTGGTCTCTCCTCCCATTGAATCACTGATGCAGTGAGATCCAGAACTATCCACTTCCTTCCTTTGTTGGTTCCTTGGTTATGAAGTAAATAGCTATGTCCACTCCTTGGGCTAAATAAACCTGTTTTCTCTTACTGCTGAAAGTTTATGCTCAAACGTATTATACCTTAATCCAGATTTTTTTAAAGTCGAATTGTCACTTCATAACAACTAGATGATTTTGGAAGAGCTTTCAAAAGCAAACTATAGTTATTTTTGGCATTTTTTATTGAAAATAGTAGATTATAAGCTATTTAGCTGTATTTATTTGTCAGTTAATGCAAGTCCTCCAGTCGTGCATAGAGGACTCAAAGATGCCATATAGCTCTGTCATAAACTGACAAATAAATACAGCTACGGATCTCAGAAACTATTGTTTGAAATTAAAAATGACTAATATAAATGTGAATGATTTTGGATGATCTTTTCAACATTTTTACAAAAGGGACAGGTTCACTTTAACACTTTGAGCGTCAGAGGGGTAAACAACACATTTTAGAGCAATGCATTGCATACCCCTCTGGCACTCAAAGGGTTAAGTCATCTTCATAGAATGTTGAGCTCATACCTGGTTCACTCAGTGTTAAGTGCTTATACCTATCATAGCCTGAACAAAGGAGTTTCCATATCTATCTGCATATACAGCTGAGTTTTCACATCTGGCTTTGCACAATGAGTAAGCTGCATTGTGTCTCCCCAATATCCATAACAGGGAACTCTACGGTTTTGGCTGATAATTACCTGGTCTCCAAGGAAGAGGTTGATTCTCTGGATTTGGGGAGTTTCTAATGAAACTCTGCCCACATCTCCTCCTTCCAGTGTGTTCCTCCCACTCCCCGGCCTCTTCTCTTCCTTCCCCATCTTCCCCAGACTATTCCTCATACTTTTTTTCATTTTACAAGCTCCTCCCCCCCACTTGCGACTAAGAACCACCCCTTTTTTTAAGCAAATTGCTTCATTTTTGTCCCCCAGCGGCACCAAAGGACTTCCCTCTCCGGGGAGTCCAAAACATAAAGTTCCCAGGTATGCCAATCACAGGGGAGAGGTATATCCAAGCTGGGAGGTATGAGAATCAGTGTGTGTGCGTGAGTGCATGTAGGTGTGTCTGTGTCTGTGCATGTATGTGTGTGTGCGTGAGTGCTTGTGGGTGTGTCTGTGTCTGTGCATGTATGTGTGTGTGTGAGTGCTTGTGGGTGTGTCTGTGTCTGTGCATGTATGTGTGTGTGCGTGAGTGCTTGTGGGTGTGTCTATGTCTGTGCATGTATGTGTGTGTGCGTGAGTGCTTGTGGGTGTGTCTGTGTCTGTGCATGTATGTGTGTGTGTGAGTGCTTGTGGGTGTGTCTGTGTCTGTGCATGTATGTGTGTGTGCGTGAGTGCTTGTGGGTGTGTCTGTGCATGTATGTGTGTGTGCGTGAGTGCTTGTGGGTGTGTCTGTGTCTGTGCATGTATGTGTGTGTGTGTGTGTGTGCGTGAGTGCTTGTGGGTGTGTCTGTGTCTGTGCATGTATGTGTGTGTGTGTGAGTGCTTGTGGGTGTGTCTGTGCATGTATGTGTGTGCGCATGTGTGGTGGGTTGCTCCCTTCAGTAGGTCCTGGGAAGCTGCCTTCTTTGCTCTATTGTTTACCATTATTTTACCCTTGATTTGAGAAGAAAGCTAAAGAAGCTGATGAGCCATTTCCTTGTTACTGCTGTGTCAATGCTACCCTCAGCAGTGTTTACTTTTGCTTTATAAAACCACCTCAGAGAGTACTTATTTTAAGTTAAAGAGCTTTTCTTATGTGCATTCAGAACTTATTGTGCTTAGTAAAGACTAACAATGAACACAGAAAAACAGTTTGAAGCTGTAACTGATTTTGTCCTTCTTGACTCTCTGGTCAAGGTGAACACAATGAACTTCATGTGCAACACAATAAGATAAAGAGGTGCATTTCCAAAGCAAACCAGCTGTACCATACAGGAGAAATGAAAATCCCCTTTGATTTAAATGGGCTTTTAATCCCTTGAGTGTTGGAGATGCATCCAAAGCATTGCATTTCTTGCATGAAAGGCATTAATAGTGACATTTAATATGTAAAAAATAAATATTGTGGGGTTTATCCTACTGAGTAAAACAAGGGTACTCCTGCTGCCGAGAGATGCTTTATTCAAAAGTTATTTCAGCTCACGCATTATAGTGATGGCTCAGTTGGTTAAGATACCAGCTGTAAAATCTGTTCAAACTGCAACATCACAGGTTCAAGTCCCAGCAGGGGCAACTCAGCCTTTCATCCTTCTGTGGTAGATAAAATGAGTACCATTAAATTGGATAATAATATCTATACCCCCAGGACATACTTGAAAATGAGAGACAATCTCCATGTATCCTTCCTGGTAAAATACTTTTGATGCAGTATTTCTATGACCTGAAATTGTACAGTGGCGCTGTTGCTACACCATCCTATAGACAGCTCTGGTTAGATGTTCAGAAACTTCCACTGGACGGTGTAACAACAGCACCACTGTAATATTTTAGGCCATTGAGATATTGCACCATAAAAAAATCAAGTCTGTTCTGCAATAACTGATGATTAAGAGACCTTCCAGTAGTGGGAGTAGCCTTCTGTTACTCAGGAGTATAAACCCTAAAATATATGTTGTTTTACATATCAGGGACTAGATTCGATTGCAGGTGCTAATTTTATCTCTGTTTTTATCTCCAGGTTTCCCCATAGACTTCAGTAGGAAATTGTATGATAAAACGGGTGTTAACATTTAGCACCTGCAATAGAATCCAGCCCCACGTGTTACTATCTAATCCTTTAAAATCCCCATTTACTCTTTTGAGTGCAGAGAGGCAGTGCACTGACACTTCTCTGGCACTTCTTAAAGGGATTGTAATGTCCCAAAAAAACATCTTCTAAATGGTTGCTGCAATAAAAAAACATTTAATGCGCTTAATCCTTTCTCTCAAACCGTTATGGTTTGAGAGATGTAAGAAAATAAAGACTTCCGCTCCCTCCCCCTTCTCATGCGTCCGCTATACAGCAGACGTCATGAGATCCTGCTTCCAGAACCAGAGGGCGGCTCTTCAGAAGCACTGTCATAGAGATATCTAAGTATAATTACTTCATCTGAATGGTCTACGTGTGCTTGCAAGCCAGGCACACGTTGTAGACCATACCGATGAAGTAATTATAGTTAGATATCCCGATGACAGCTCTCCTGAAGAGCCGCCTACAGTCATGTGACCGGATTCTGCCTCTGACAGTTTTACAGCTTGTCAGACAGAAAGGGGAGGGAGCGGAAGTCTTTATTTTCTTACATCTCTCAGACCATAACGATTTGAGAGAAAGGATTAAGAACATTAAGTGTTTTTTTTATTGCAGCTACCATTTACAGGATACTTTTTTTGGGACTCTATTATCCCTTTAAATCAATGGGGATTTTTTCTTTCTCCCTTATGGTGCAGTTGGTTTACTCCAAAATGCCCCAAATTAGTTTATTGGATTATACCTTATGTAGGCAACCTTTCTTTTATAGGTGGGTACAGATGATACCTGGGATAGATGCACTAAGGTGGGATAAAGAGTTTGTAAGAGCTGAGATCACTTCTGATAAAAACTCCAATTCGTATGTTATTGTATGGGCCTATTTGCTAATGTTTTTCCAAGCTTGGGAGATTTTAGTGCACAGTCTCCAAAGAATAATATAATAATTGGAGAATTTATCATACTGGGGGCTGGATTCAAATGCAGGAGATAAATGTTACCTCACGTTTTATCAAGAATGTTCCTATTGAATCTATGGGGATACCTGGAGGTAAAAGCAGAGCTAAAATGAGCAGCTGCATTTCAATCCAGCCATGGATGAGTTATCTGCTCTTTATGACATCTTTATCACAGGTTATTCCATGAGAAAATGTGGGAAAGGGATTTTTCTTGCAAGAAAAGTTTTTTTAGGGTTCTTTTGCAATGGTAGCATTATTGTAGGAACTAATGTGCTGTAAGAGACCACATGGAAATGTTGTTGTGTTTTTACTGTGAGAGTGTAGCATTTGTTAAAATCTTCCCAGCATCCTTTTCTGTAATTATACACAGCAGTGATAAAACTGCAAAGAACCACAACTGCCTTAACCCTTTGAGTGCCAGAGGGGTTGCAACGCATTGCAAAGCAATGCGTTGCTTACCTCTCTGGCACTCAAGGGGTTAAATATCTGTGTGACTTCAAAGCGAGTACATTGAAACATATGCTACTAATTTGTAGGTGCATTGATGCAGTTGGGGGGAAGTTATAGCATGATACATCTCCTTGAAACATGTGCTGCAGTTGTCACTCCTGTGAAATGCTAAATCTGATACAATGATTCACAGTTCATGCATTTTTTCATGTGTTGCTATGGCTGCAGTAATGTCATGTGTTAAAGAAGTCTTAAAGTTAAAATGCTGCATATACAAAATGTTAATTTCTCGTTCATTTTGTGATGAGTTGTGAAGAGAAGTTATATTCTGGATTTCTCTCGTTTTTCTCAAAGTGATTGAATCTGCAATCACCATAAAATATTAACCTTGTTTAATATTAAAAGCAAGTATCACATTTGATTAGTAAAAACTTGTGACTGAACTGGGCAGGCCTAAACGGCTGCTGTCAGAAAACTGACCCACTATCCTCGTATTGGATCAGTTTGAATAAGGGAAACACATAAGTTAAACCGCATGCGTCTCTGTGTCACATAAGCAGCAGGGATTGTTTGAAAATGTATTCCTTGCATCTCTGATTGGCTAAATCTTCTGCTCATGGAGACTAAACTACAATACTTCCCTTGCAAGGCCAATCAGAGCAAAGGGCGTCACCCCAAAATTTGCCTCTTTACAAAATCTACATCAAGGAAGTTTGAAAAGTTCGCTTGCATGAGAATATTCTTTATCTGTGACCAAGTACAGGTTATGTTCTACTAGTTGAAGAGCGGGACACAGTGCCACCCAGCAATGTCTGAGGTGCAGTCATGCACAGTAGAGCCTGCCCACGCCACGGCTGATATGAAGCTGGGCACTCCGAATTCAGACCATAGTCCTCTCTGCGCACCTTCTGTGCTCAGAGAGGACTACGGTCTGAATTCGGAGCCCAGCTCCGCTAACAGCTGCGGCGCGGGCAGTCTGTACTGCGCATGACAGCAGCACGTGCAGTCATCTCTACTGCACATGAAGGCTTCTGACAAACAATTTAGTAAATTATTATATAGAATTGGGATACTAAAGATAAGACTTTATTCATCAAGCATAAAGAGGTACATTTCTGGAGCAAACCAACTGCACCCAAGTGGGAAATGAAAGTTATCATTCATTTTAAAGGGGCATTATCGTACCTGGGAACTTTTGAAACAGGGCTACCCGGAGGGTAACCCTGTCAGTGCCCAGGGGGAGGAAAATGACGCGAATCGCTTCATAAAAGGGGTGGGGCTTAGTCGGGGGCGGGGCAAAAAAACACAAACCCCCCCCCTGCAAAATGGATGTAAGAGGGCGGGGAGTGGGAGGAACCCGGCGTGATGGAACACAAGTGGGCAGAGTTTCTACTTAAACTCTGCCCACCCGGTGATTCACCCATTGCTCCGGAGACCCAGTAATTCACTTTGAAATCCGGAGTCTCCGGGGCAAAACCGGAGAGTTCCCAGGTATGGGCATTATGCATTAAATGGGGTCTTGCAAAGTACTGGAGATTACTCTCTAATATTCAAGGGATTAAAAGCCTCATTTAAATCAATGGGGTTTAGAAAAAATATCATTCCTCCCCTATAGTGGTGTTGGTTTGTTCCAGAATTGCACCTCTTTAACTTTATGAATAAGGCTCCCATGCAGCAAAACCCTTCATATTCTTTATGCCTTCTCCAGTGGTGATATAACTGAAAGGGGCACCTTGATGACCTGTACCAGCAGAACAGTGCATGTATATCAATGTGTATGTGAAATTGCACTCACACTGCACATAACTGCCACCACACGTATTGCATGTTACAAGATAGGTGCTCAGTATGAGCTGTACCCATATTCCTTCCCGCTGTGTGTGCTAGATGACTGATAATGAAAAGAAACACATTTCTGAGAGCAGTAACAGATTTTTTCCCTTCTCTATATATTCAAGATTAATACAATAATCTCTGTAGGATCCTTACATCATGAGGTAATTGCATAGATTTAGAGGAAAGGCTATTTTGCCTTTAGATGCATACCTCCCAAGTGTCCCTCTTTTAGACCCAAATCCCTCTCTCCCTCTTTCCCACTCTGATGTCCCTCTTTTTAGGAGATCAGTTTGTGTAGTGTGTATATAGGTGCATCATATTGCTGTACAGCAATAAAACGCACATTACTGTTAGTTTAAACATCAGTATATGTGTTTATAAATTAATTTGTGTAAATAAAATATTTTGGTCTTGTCATAAATTAGGTTACAGAAGAGGGTGTCAATAGGTCATGAAAGAGCCTAAACATTCTTGGTAATATCCCGCCCACCAGCCACGCCCCCAACAACTCACCTAAAACACAAGTGTCCCTCTTTGGCAATTTGAAATGTTGAGAGGTATGCAGATGGGTATACTTTTTTCACAATAAAGACGGTACAAATGTGGGATTCACTACTTTCTCCACAACATACAAGACATAAAGGTTGGATATCTTCTTAAATTGGAATGGTCACCTCAGAGCAAAAAATAATAAAGTGAATTAAAAACAAAAATAATCTGTGTTGCTCCAACTTTTAAAAATGGCACCATTACAAAGTTGATATTAAATACCTGTATATTAACTTATACCTTTTCACACACATCTCAGTGGAATACCAGTCACTCAAAATATGATTCCCAAATGATGTGAGCCTTTGAGAGCTTCCTGCTGTGAAATTTCGATATTTCAGTATGTGTCAATCAACTACTATACTATGCCTATACTATGCCCCAGCAGTTGTCTCTATTTTTCATCTAAAGAACACCCCACTCATCAGGGGAGGGCTTGCAACTTGTGGCCTGGAGGGCAACTACAATCAAGTTGCCCGATTTTACAATTGTTCCAGCCCACTGTCCCAGACTCCTCCCTTTTGTTAATTTTAAAATTTCCATTAACTCTTTGAGTGCCAGAGGGGTATGCCACACATTGCTTTGCAATGCGTGGCATACCTCTCTGTCACTCAAAGAGTTAGTGTTGTGAAGTAAGGCAAGCAATACCACAAAGCTTACAACTGAAATGCGGTTACACTGGTGCAACTACAGAGCTCACAGTGTAAGTAACGCTGCACTAGTGATACCATAGAACTCACAAGAGAAACTGGTTATGCTACTGGTGTAGCACCACTTGGATTGTAGCTCCATTTCCACACCTCCCAACATTTCAAATGGCGAAAGAGGGACACTTCTGTTTTAGGTGGCGTTTCTGGGGGCGTGGCAGGTAGGCGGGGCATTTCCAAGAATTTTTAGGTTATTTCTTGACCGATCTGCACCTCTTTGTGTAACTGATAAATGATTTATAGCAAGACCAAAGTATTTTAATTACCCATATTAATGTATAAACACATATACTGACAAATAACAACACATTTATGTATGTTTTATTGCTGTGGAGCAATGTAATACACACCACTCATTCTGATGTCCTAAAAAGAGGGACAAAAGGGTAGAAAAGAGGGACAGAGGGATTTGGGTCTCAAAGAGGGACTGTCCCTCCTAAAGAGGGACACTTGGGAGGTATGCATTTAAATTGTAAGCTCTTTGGTTTCAGTAGTGTAGCTACATTTGCAGCAACAAGCGGGAGTGGCCCACCAGCCCAGACATATGACTGGCCCAGGGGGCAATTGCCTCCCTGCCCCCCAGTCCAGCCCTCCCCATGCGCTTTAACCTTTTAAGAATAAGAGGATTGTGCAACAAGCAACATAAGCAATGCAACATTGCTCTGTTGATGTTGCCTTTTTCAAAAGAGCCTTATCAGTTTTATTGGCCACAAGTGCTCCACATAAACAGAGAACAGGCTACAAATAATCAGTGTACCAAATAAAAAAGTTAATCTTTGGCTCTCCAGTTGCTGAGAATGATGGGAGTTGTAGTCTCCTTGACAGAGGTAGAACCAAATGTTGCCTAACCCTGCATTAGACTTTAAAATGAACATTGATTCTTTATTTTAATTTTAATTTTAAAAATGCTAAACAAATAAATTAGTGCATAAAATATGCCACCTCAGTGATAATTTGACAGATACCAGTCTTTGTTTGAAATCAGCTTCCAATTATCAGCTTGGCACAGCATCTGCATGCTGTTTTATTTATGACTTTTTAATTATTTTGTGAGGAGTTAAGAGGATGAAATATTTCCAGGCCCCACACCCCGTCAAGCAAGCAAAGTGACACCTACAACTGGAGTCTACAACATGTGGCTCTTCAGATACAACTCCCAGCATCCTCTGCTGGCCATTCATTTAGAGGAAAAATATTTATTTGATAAACACATGCATTATTTTTATATATAATGAATTCAAGTAACTTGTCAAAACTAAAAACATTCTTTATTTTAAAGGGATAGTTAAACAATAAGCAAAAAAATATATGTTTTAGGGTTTAACTGAAAGAGGAAAAGAGAAAAAAAGAAGCGCTTCTTAGTGCATTAATCTTCTTATAGTTTCACCAGACCATCACAGTTTATAAATTGGTACTCACAAACAGATTGACTGGGGGGCACATATATCACCACCAGCATATAGGCTCCTGGAAATCTTTATATTGTTTCCCTTAAACAGAATCAGGCTGCTACTCTTCACCACAAAACAACTCAAAGAGTAGAGATGTATAGGAAAGATAAAAAAGAAAGAAGGGACACCAATGGTGCTTTATCACAAATGTAACAAATTTGGTAGAATATAAAATACTAGTGTAAAAGCCCGTGTACACAGGCCAAGGTCTGGTGAGGTAAAGAGGCCGGTCCTGCTCTGCGTACTGCTGCTGCCTCAATGGCGAGTCATGCGATGCAATCATGTGCAGTAGAGACTGCCTGGAAGCATTCTGTGCAATCAGGCAGTCTCTACTGCATATGACTGCATCGGACAAACATTCTGGCCTTTTATATTATAGGATATTGCACTCACATTTCAGTTAGGTTGAGACACAAGCTTAAAGGGATAGTAATACTTAAAATGTAAAAAAAAATATGTTGTAGGGTTTATCCCCCTGAGTAAAACAAGAGTACTCCCACTGCTGAGAGGTGTTTTATTCAAAAGTTATTAATTTTCAAAGTTGAATTTTTTAGGTGCAATATCACAGTGGCCTGAAATTGTACAGTGGCGCTGTTGCTACACCATCCTATGGAGATTTATGGTCAACTGACCAGAGTTGTCCATAGGATCGTGTAGCAACAGCGCCACTGTACAATTTCAGGCCACTGTGATATTGCACCTAAAAAATTCAACTTTGAAAATTAATAACTTTTGAATAAAACACCTCTCAGCAGTGGGAGTACTCTTGTTTTACTCAGGGGGATAAACCCTACAACATATTTTTTTTTACATTTTAAGTATTACTATCCCTTTAAACTGGCCCCCACATTGCAGGCATGTGGAGATCACAAACCCGTCTCCGCTCGGAAACTTACCACCGGATCTTCCAGATTGGCAAATCAGAGATTTAAATGTCAAAAAAAATGTAAAAAAATTATTTAATAAAATATTAACACTAGTACACCACAGACCATTATACGTTTCACTGCTACTACACCGCTTTTTCAAATATAAGGTCTGTAAACACACCTTATATTTGAAAAAGCGGTGTTGAAGCTGCGAAACGCATAATGGTCTGTGGTGTACTAGTGTTAATATTTTATTAAAACATTTTTTTTAAGTTTTGAGAAAGGAGCAGTGTGTTTTTTGACATTTTAACCAGTGATTTGCCTCTCTGGAAGACCTGGTGATAAGTTTCGGAGCGGGGACGAGTTTGTGATCCCCTCATGCCTGCAATTTTGGGGCCAGTATAAGCTGGTGTCTCAACCTAACTGAAATATGATGCAAGGTATTTTATATTCTACCAAATTTGTTACATTTGTGATATAGCACCATTGGCAACCCTTCTTTCTTTTTCAACTTTCCTATATGTTTTAGTTTTTCTTTCTGAGTAAAACAAGGGTACATCCACTGATGAGAGATGTTTTATTCAAAGATTCTTGCAGCTCAAACTTGAATTCTTTAGGTGCAGTATCTCAGTGGCCTCAACTTGAACAGTGGCACTGTTGCTACATCATCCGCTAGACAGCTCTGGTCAGTTGACCATAAATCTCAATAGGATGGTGTAGCAACAATACCACAGAAAAATGTATGGTGTGCTTAGAGGTTGCCCTATTGAGGTTAGGCTGATACACACTTTGCGCCATATTCATCAGACTCAGGTGGTACATTTCTGGGGTTAACCAATTTCATCAAAGGGGAAATGACAATGCTATAAATCCCCATTAATTTAAATGAAGATTGTAGCATCTTGAATGCGAGAGGTGTTAAATGGTAGACAGTTATACAATGAGTTGGTAACCACTCTAGAATTCAAAAGGTTAAAAATCCAATAGAAATCAGTGGTGATTTTTATTTTCCTCCTGTGGTACAGTTCGTTTGCTCCAGAATCGCCCCCACCCTTTAGCTTGATGAATAACGCCCTTTATAATTAAGAAGACGTTTATACTGTATTTCGATCCACTCCTTGGAGAGGTGTGTAGGCTGCTACTGAAGTTTTATATCTGTATGAACTTTGTAGTGGAAATAAAAGCATTATTGAAAAAAAATTAAACTGCAATTTTGGCATCCGAGCACAAATACAATATCGTTTTGATGTTCTGGATATTGCTGTTATGCCAGATGCTCTAAAAAAAGAATATCTGACACTTGGCATGAGAGGGTCAAAGTGGCTAAGTAGAATTGATTCTCTTACAAGGGATTTGTTGGATTCATTTTATTGTGAAGTATTAGCTACTGGTATAAGACTATAGCTTGTTCAATAGAAATCATTAGTGCTTTCATTGTTTGTGTACATGCAAATTGCCACACAGGAATGCATTACATTGGAGTGGAGAAGCAGATCAATCTCCCAAACTGCCTGATTTAGTGTGCCTTCATACTGACATGTTGCTATAGTCGAATCAACACAGGAGATCAAAGTATTCATAGCGGGTAACAGGTAGTGTAAAGGTGTGTAATGAAGCGTATTAGTCTTCTTGTCACTTGTTCTCAGGCTATTATTTCTGAATGTGAAAATAAAATGTTGTTAATCTGGCAAACTGTCACTCTGACCTTTAGCTGGCCACAATGTTTTACAACAAAATGCACAAACCTATTCTGGAGTCTATCGTCAATTACAATTTTCCAAAATTGCCATTGATTTACACAGGATTTTAACCCCTTGAGTGCTCATGACATCTCCAATGCTTTGATCAGGGCTCAAAATTTCCACTCGCCACTAGCCACTGGCGAGTGAAAATTTAGCCCTGGTGAATAGAAATTCAGCCCTGGTGGGTATGTTATGGCTTGCAGTGGCAAGTAACTTTTCAGGTCTGGCTAGTAGCAAAGGACTTCAACTTTTAAAGGGATAGTAATACGTCATTTTAATTTTATTTTGTAGGCATTAAAAAAACATGAAGAACGATATAAGTCTTATCTCTCAAACCTTTATGGTTTAAGAGATGTTCACAAGCAAAGTTTCCCCTCCCGCCCCTTTTACCTAGTGTAAGCCATCTCTTCTCAGATGTGGAATATGGTCCATAGACCAGACAGATAACAGCAGGGGACAATCTTCTTCCTATGAGAATAATGAAAGCCCTGCCCCCCTTGACAAGTTTTTCAGCTTTTTCCCTTATCTTAAATGAAGATTGTCCCTCTCTGCAATCTACCTGGGCACCTCCCTTCTGCTCTGGCTGAGCAGTGTTACATCAGTAAAAGGGGCAGGAGAGGGATACTTTGTCATTGAATTACTCTTGAACTACAACTCTGACAGAATTGAAATAACCAAAGTCCAAATACTATGATGATTAATTAGAGCTGCTTTTATTATGAAACATTACTATCCCTTTAAGCCCTGCTTTGATTCTGGGCAGTTGGATTGCTTCATAACTCCTGCAGAGGGAGAGATGATCTAAGCTGTGACAAAGAGAAGATAAAGAGGAGATAACTGGTCCAGTGTAATAAACTCTTCAGTTCCTATGTTATTTTATGTAGCCTATGCACTAACATTTTTAACACCTTAGTGCGTAACCCTCCAGTTTCCAACGTTTTACTACAATTAATGGGCCTTATGCAGGAAGCTAAAGGTGAGAAATTCTGGAGCATACCATTCGTCCATAGGAAGAAATAAACATTCCAACATTTATATTGATTGGTACTCAAAGGAGCATGCAATGCATTGCAGAGCAATGTACTACAATCCCTCTGGAACCCAAAGGGTTAATCAATCAGATGTTGAAAGCCTAGTTAGCATTCAGGAAGTTAAAATACCCCTTTTAATCAATGGTGCAGTTGGTTTCCACAATAATTGCTAATTTTTGGTTTCCTGAAGATGGCACAATCTATTTAGGTTCATGGTCGGATATACATCTCAAGTGCCCCTAGGCATAGCACCCTCTGATGCCCTTAGCCCTTCCTTGGTCCCACTACTAACCACACCCTCTTTTGTGGCCAAACCCATTTTTAGATTTATTCTTCACAGTAATGTGACATTTTCCACATTTTGGAGAAATCTTAATACATTGGCTCCATAGAATAACACTGGCCTATTTTTGTATGCTTTCTTTTTGCTGCACCGGTTTTCTTGCACAAAGATCTCTTTATTCACACTCCTCTAAAGCTGTAGGCATTGGCACCATAGAATAACATAGGACTTGGAGCACTGCTTTTTTTGGTACCATTTTATTCCTCCATTTTTTGTGCCATTTTCTTGCCCCATGCTTTGCTCTGTTTTCTTGCTCCATTTTTTGCATCTTTAGCTCTGGAGATCTTGTCAAACTAACTTCATAGAATTTTTGACTGGGTAATTAAAATAATAGACCAAGGGGGAGTAGTAGATATAGCTTATCTAGATTTCAGTAAAGCATTTGATGCTGTCCCTCATAGACGACTCATTAATAAATTGCAGTGTTTGGGTCTGGATGTAAAAATAGTTAAATGGATAAGGCAATGGCTGAGTGACAAGAGACAGATGGTGGTAGTCAATGAAGAATATTCGGACAAAAGGAGTGTGACAAGTGGGAACCTCAGGGATCTGTACTGGGGCCCATTCTTTTTAATATTTTTATTAGTGATATTGCAAAAGGTCTTCAAGGTAAGGTATGCCTTTTTGCAAGTAAAACAAAGATCTGCAATAGGGTAGACATTCAAGGGGGGATAAGCCAAATGACAAATGATTTAGGTAAATGAGAATAATGGGCAAGAGTGTGGCAGCTGCAGTGTAATGTTGATAAATGTAAAATAATGCACTTGGGACATAAAAGTCCAAAAGAAAAATATACTGTTAAGGGTACTGTGCTGTCAGAGACAACAGAGGAAAGGGATTTGTGAGTAATTATTTCTAATGACTTAAAGGTAGGCAGGCAATATAATAAAGCGGTGGGGAATGCAAGCAGGGTGCTGGGTTGTATAGCTAGGGGCATTAGTATCGGAAAAAGGGAAGTCGTCATGCCACTCTACAGATCTCTAGTTAGAGCTCACCTAGAGTATTGTGTACAGTACTGGAGACCCCATCTCCAGAATGCTATAGATACTCTAGAGATAATTCATAGAAGGGCTACTAAAATGATGACTGGTTTACAGGAAAAGAAATATCTGGATAGACTAAAGGATCTGAACCTGTACAGTTTGGAGGAGAGAAGAGAGAGAGGGGATATGACAGAAACATTCAAATACATGAAGGCATTCAACAAAGTGCAGGATGGAAGTACATTTTAAAGGAGTAAAAATGTTAGGACAAGAGACCATAGTCTAAAACTAGATGGACACAGGTTTAGACGTAATGTAAGAAAGTTTTACTTCACTGAGAG
The DNA here is from genome assembly GCA_037306005.1 of Rhinophrynus dorsalis. NCBI lineage: Eukaryota > Metazoa > Chordata > Amphibia > Anura > Rhinophrynidae > Rhinophrynus > Rhinophrynus dorsalis. The sequence goes on along the minus strand of CM074724.1, from coordinate 142,511,222 downwards.
GGTAGTACATAAGTGGAATAGCTTACCAGCAGAAGTGGTAGAAGTTAATACAATGACAGAATTTAAGCATGCATGGGATAGGCATAAGGCTGTCCTTAACATAAGAAAAGACCAAGGACCAAATTACGTTTGAGGTTTTTACAGTAGGAAAATGGGCAGACTGGATGGGCCGAAATGGTTCTTATCTGCCGTTAAATTCTATGTTTCTATGTTTCTTGCTTCATTTTGGAGAAAACTAAATACATTGGCTCCATAGAATAACGTTGGACTTGGAGATATTTCTTTACTCTATGTACCCAAAGTCCTTTGTTTTCCATGGATCCAAAGTATTAAGATTTCTCCAAAATAGAGCAAAAATTGAGCAAGAAAACGGTGCAAAAATGGAGCAATACAATGGTGCAAATAAGCTCCAGATTTAACCAACATTAGACGTCTTAAATCCTGGCCTGATAGACTAGAGGACCAAACCTATGCTCTAGGGAGTCAATGCACTAAGACCTCTAATGTTGGAGAAATCTGTGGGTATTGGTTTTTCTTCTTGCGCCATTTCTTGCTCCATTTTCTTCTTGCTCTATTTACTTCTTGCTCCGTTTCTTGCTCCATTTTCTTCTTGCTCCACTTTTTGCTCCATTTTATTGCTCCACTTTCTTCTTGCTCCATTTTCTTCTTGTTCCACTTTTTCTCTATTTTATCGCTCCACTTTCTTCTTGCTCCATTTTCTGCTCAGTTTTCTTCTTGCTTTGTTTTCTTCTTGCTCCGTTCTGGTTGAGACTCGCCTCAAAATTTGGAGCTCTAGACGGGTGCCTACTCTGCCTACTGGGAAATCCGGCCCTGTTTAGGTTGTATAAATACGACACTGCAGCTCTGAGGGTTGGGATTTAGCAAAACAGTAAGAAGGCAGGTTATACTCATTGGGTGGTTATGTATTTACAACTTTGACCATTGTTGGAATTGGCGTGGCAGTGATAGGCATACCTGGGAGCTTTCATGTTGGGCTGACCCATGGATCTTTGAACATAAATTATTGGTAATATGTCCTTACTTTTTCTAACCCAGAATTGTTCCATTCGGACTTTAATGGATATATAACATGCTGCATCTGTTTCAGTGCTTGAACATACACCAGACACCTCTGAATTTCTGGTACAAATGGACCTGATATAGAGACAAAAGATACAGTTAATTGGAGAAGATAAGATAGTGGGTAACACTGAATTCTCATCATTCTGAGTTTTTTTCCCCGACACCCTGAGATTTGGGTCAAAGCCTGAGAGTTCCCTGATATGGTGATAGGGTAGGAAACAGTATGGGCAGAAATGTGTATTGGAAATCCTGCGAGTGCCAGAGGGCTGTGGGTTGCCCCCCCCCACACCCACCACTCAAATGTTTAACCCCTTAATGACTGGCACACGGCCGACAGTTAAGGACCACTGGGCATGGGTCCTTAACAGAAGTTTTCCTATGACGGTCATAACACTTCATGGGTCCTTAATATTTATGGTGTAGTTGCTTGTCTCGTACCTTACTTCACCTTTATCCTGGTATATATTCTATGGTTCAACACAGAGAAGGTTTAGCATTAGTTTCAGCCTTTCCTTCCTCCAGTTTGGCATTGTTACAATGATATGAGAACCTGATGAGGGAAAACTGTTAATAGGGATGGGATGCTGATTTACTGAGAAGAACAGGGAGTCAACAGGTACCAACTGCAACTTACTTCTCTGGCGCTCAAAGGGTAAACCTCTTGAATGCTAGAGAAGCTTCCAACATGCCAAGAATCAATGCATTTCAGACTGCACTAGAATGAAGAAGCTAAAAGCCCCATTTAAATTAACAGGGGATTTTTTTACATCCTATAGTAAAGTTGATATGCCCCAGAATTACTACAGTTCTCTTTAGTACAGGAGTGTATGCTGGAAAGCTGTTCAAAGCATTGTGAAGCAATTAATTGGATACCTCTCTAGTATCCAAGGGGTTAATAAACTTGCCAGTACAAGGGTATATGGACTTGTAAATACCCTGAACAAATGAGAAAATATAACATGGACATAACAATGTATATATACACTGGTTAATAAAATAGGCAGCAAAAAAATATTAGTGCAGGGTCATATATTGCGCTGGCTACACCCACAAACTTAGCAATGTGGGCATGGCTACCACAGCTGAGGCGCACATCTCACTAACGCACTCTCAGCAGTTGTCTGCTTGGCCTATTGGTATTTCCTGTCCTAACCTTTAACCTTTAAGGACCTACAGTCCTGGGGTGTGTTATCCTTTAAGAACCACATAGGAAAGTTTGACGCGCTGGCACATGTGACTGATCACATTTGCCAGCACGCTGAATGGAGGATTGATAGTGACCACGCCGGTCCTGGAGCGGTCAATTTCAGTCCCCGCTACTACTCACCATGCTCCTGCAGGAGCGTTGTGAGTAAAAAATACATGACATGTCAGGAGTCAGGACCTTCACTGGTCCTTTAGGCAAGGACAGCGTTGATGGTTCTGACACCTTACTGCACCTTAAGGGGTTAAAATGGATATATTTGCATTACATCTCAACAGAAAAAATGGAATAATCCCTAGAAAGCCCAGCTTTGAGCTATAAAGCAGGCAAAATATATACATAATTAAACAATACTGGAGGGGCAGTTGCTTTAACATTAAATGCTCTGGAGTGACTTCATGGAGTTTAACTCTCTGATAAGCTTGTAATATAATCCTGTGAAATGTGTTGTAGGAATCTCTGACAGCGTTAAACTGCAGCTGATCTTGTATTAATGCATTTCTGAGTAGATTGCCTATCAGAATCTTAATGCTGACACAGCATTTGTTGGAATATTAATGACTTCTTTATTGATGAAAAATTAAGCCATTTTTAACCTTTAAAATGGTTTTCAGCTAGCTAGATTCATATGCCTTGTTAGTTATTCATTCTGATGATTACTAAATACATTGGGGGAGATTCACTAAATGGTGATAAAGAGGTGATAAAGTGCAGATGACTTCTCCAGTTTATCACTTCTCCAATTCTTATGTTATTCTATGGAACCTATACAGTAAAATCTGTTCAACTTTGGAAATCTTAGTGCATTGGCTCTATAGAATAACTTAGGAACTGGAGAAGTGATAAAATGGTGAAGTCATCTCCACTTTATCACCTCTTTATCACTGCTTAGTAAATCTCCCCCATCATCCCCCTTTTTGTCCTGTAACTAGTTCCAATATCATAAATAATCTGCTTCACTTCTTGGTATATCAGCCTCTTTATAGTCTGTATGCATTTTAACCGTTTGAGCTCCAGAGGGGTATTCAATGCAATGCCCCTCTGGCACGCAAAGGGTTAAAGAACAACAATTAAATGAGCATTAACATCTTCTAAAGGAAAAAGCCCCTACTTACCTTAACCCCTTGAGTGCCAGAGAGGTATCTATTGCATTGCAGCGCAATGCGTCAGACACCTTTCCGACATTTAAAGGGTTTATACTTCCTAAAAATGTTTCAGTGGGAGGAGTTTGAGGTCCTGTAGTCTGGCAAGAATGGATCCTTTCTAACTCCATGGACGTGATATCCAGTACTAATAAAAGATTATGTTTATAGATCCAACCCATGAGTAATTGATTCATAATAAACATTAGTATTTTCTGCCCAGAATTAGATAAATGGGGTCTTGTATTAGCAGGTGTTAGTGTTTCTTTAACCAGAAAGCAGAAGGGTAGGCAATGCAATGCGGACCAATGCATTTAGTTCCCTTCTGATACTCAGAAGGTTAACAGTTTTCTTAAAGTGATAGTAATGTCTACTTAAAGGTACCGCGTTGCGTCTTCTTTATATAAAAATGAAGAGATTGCTCTATATTAAGTCTTTAGTTTTGTGTAGTTCAAAATTTATGCAAAGATAAAGATCTCTGCCCGTCCCTTTCTGGCTGCCTCCCTCTGGACCTGTAATCGGGTCGTGCGACTTGACGGCTGCAGTGAGAGACAAAATTCAGTAAGTAAGTATAATGGAAATCTCCCCCCTTGAAGAAGGAGGGCAGGATTTCCCTTTGTTTACTGAAGTTTGTCCCTCTCTGCAACCGACCGGACCAGACTGCAGATTCATCAGTGAAGTGGAAGAAAGGGGTGGGAGGGGGATCTTTACCTTTGCATAATTTTTATACCACACAAAACTAAAGACTTAAAGGGACTGAAAAAATATATTATGTTGCACAAATCCCATCTCTCAAACCTTTACGGTTTAAGAGATAATCGCAGTGAAAGTTCCCCCCTCCCTCCTATTCTCCTGATGTCAGCAGTCTGCTGAGAGCAGGAGATTCCGGTCCTGGGACCAGCCAGCAGCTCTTCAGCAGAGCCAAAATAACAATATTGAAAAATAATGACTTAATTGGAAAGGTCTACAAATTGTGCCTCGTTTGCAAGCATACTTTGTAGACCGTTCTAATGAAGTAATTCTTTTCCAATATCATTACTGCGGCTCTGCTAAAGAGCCTCTTCCTGTTGGCCATCATGGATCTCCTTCTGTCAGCTTTACAGCTGACATAAGGACAGGGGGAACTTTGGATGTGAATATCTCTCAAACCATTAAGGTTTGAGAGGTGGGATTTGTGCAACATATATATATATTTTTTTTTTAATCTACAAAACAAGAAAAAATATTTAGTGAGTATTGCTGTACCTTTAAATATAGTGCAATCTCTTAGTTTTTATATAAAAGAGACTCAACACAATACTTTTAAGTAGGCCTCAATAACCTTTAAAAATACACAAAAAATAGTGAGCCTGATGGACCAAGAAGAATTGGAGTGATTTTGGGGCAAACCAATTACACCACAAGGGGCAAATAAAGAAATAATTTTAACCTCTTGAATGCTAGAGATCTGCAACACATTGCATAACAATGTATCAAGACCTTTCTAGCGTTCAAGGATTTAAAATTCCCATTTAAACTGGTGAATATTTGGGGAATGTTTATATGTCCCCTATACCACAGTTGGTTTGCTCCATAATTGTTTTCAATTCTACTCAGTACATCAGCCTCATAGAGTGTGCAGAAGCAGCTACAACTGGTAGTTACACATAAAGATGAACAGCACTTAAGATAATTAAAAATTTGTATGAAGCTTTATTTATGCTCATTAAAATAGAATGGCATTTATGCAGGACAGAGATGAGACATACAGTACCCCTTAATCCGACAAGACCCCAACACGAGTCTGACGCGTTTTGCGCTAGTTTATTGCTTAGTCATAGACATAAAAGACAACTTTTGCCATTCCAAAATGTTGTTGCATGGTATGTGTTTCAAAACGTAGAAGCACCCTCTTTTGTTCTACAACTAGTAATGCCCATTGAACCCTTTGAGTGCCAGAGGGTACGCAATGCATTGCTTTGCAATGCATTGCATACCCCTCTAGCACTCAAAGGGTTAATAAATGGGCTGAGATGGCAAATGTACAATTTAAATCAACAGGATTTTCGTTGTCCAGTATGGTGCAATCAGCTGTGTCCGAATGTATCCAATCGTGCTTAGAACATCAGTCTCACAAAGCAATCTCACTACATGTTGATCACGCCCAGAAGGGGAATTTACCATAACTTTTTAAGTATCCGAGGACCTGGGGTGTGTGCAATATATTTTTTTTTCAATGTTTTGCACACCTTTCTGTTCTTCTAAGCATTCTGGTACCCATACATATACAAACACACAAACAAAACACACAAATTTGGTCTCTGGGAATCATATATTTGCTCAGCAATAAGACTGCATGTAATGTATTTCTGTGAGTAAATATATATATATATATATGAGATTGCTGGATCAGATTGGAAGGAACATATTGTAAACCAGAATTGATAGGGTAGATTTGAAAATCTAAATCCAATATATATATTATGAGGCAGTGCCTGGTCCTAACAGAGGAAACCAAAGTGATCTGTGTATTGGGACTGTGGGATTGGGTCAACCTAATCCAGTCTGCTCATTCCCATACCACCACAGATACACATCCAATCTGACTGACTGCATTTCAGGCTCTGTGAGTTGAGGGAAGAAATGCAGACAGTCTGATCAATAAGCTATCAGGTAGCTGGCCATTTCCAACCAAAATATGTATGCACAAAACCTTTAGATGTTTGTGACCGCTATACTATAGGGAGCAAATATTTAGCAGTTTGCTGCGGTGACCCTGGTAAAGGTTCTAAAGAGTGACAAGAACAAACAGTGTTTTGAAGCTCTGGGCCTTAAATGCCACTAGGTAATTTTTAGAAAATGAATGCCTTCATAGGAATTCCTACTAGAAACCCATTTCCCCCAAGATAGTGTGCATGTGCATAAATTCTTATATATATACGTGCACACCTGCTTGTGTGGATGGATAATGGTTTAGGTGCATATTCGCATACACTCATATGTGAATAATAGAGGGTTGAGCCCATAGAAATATCAGATTTTCTTCTGACTTTCTTTCCCACCGATGCTTCAGTTGATAGAACGATCACTCATGTTCCATGGAAATTCCATTATGAAGGTTTCACTCTTCTCTGTACAGACATCCAACTCATATATTTAATTTTATAAATGGTTATCTGTCAGTATATTTACATTGCATGACTCTCTTTTTTATTGGATTTGACTCTGTAAAACATACAATAAAATAGTTATTTGTGATGGAACATTTGACTCCACTATATAAATGCCCACTTCTAACATGCATACCATCATGTCCTATTTTAAGGCTCATAGTCTTGGGTAGTTCCTTAATTACTCTAACATAACCCTTTAAAGAGCAGAGGGGTGCATAGGAATCTCTTGTACACCCCTCTGGTATTTAAGGGGTCAATAATCCATCATCAGATTAATGCTAATCCCTCTGTCTCTGTGATACAGTGTCAGAGGAGCGTTTATTGATATATCTGTCTTCTTCATATCACTCAAGTTGCAGACTTGCAGTTTGTTAGCAGCCGGCACTGACACTGTTTAGCCACCATTTAAGGTTGATTGTAATGTGTATCTGGGGAGAGTGCAGTAGCCTTAACAGCTAGTTTGGCTTGTTAGTTTGTCTATTACGTGTAATAGTTTGTGATGTATGAGATGTACTGAGAGGTCATCATACTCTATAAATAAAAAGAATATATTAACGTGTTGAGACACAAATGCATTGGAGGGCCCTGTAGCATTCAAGGGATTAAAAGCCCCCTTTAAATAAATGAAAATTTGTAGAATTTTAATCTCACCCCTATAGATCCAAATGCTTTTTTTCTAGAATGGCTCCTTGATTGGCTTGATGGATAAGGCCCACTAACAGCCCTAGGATGTGCTTCTGTTTGATTTGGGGAGTATCTGTCAATCCATGAGTACCCAGCCTTTGGATTTCCAGCCATTTGCAGACTACAGCTTCCATCATCCCTAACCAGTCATTTGGTGTGCCTAACAATTAAAGTGTTTATTGAGCACTCAACTGTAGACTAGAATGCAACTGTCCCCTACCCCTGAACAGCACATAAAAACAGCTTTACCTACAACAGGCTAAAGCTAAACTATGCTTCTTTTGTCATGCTTCTCCATGTATCATATAACTACTGCTGTTTTATAAAACTTTATTGAAAAAACAAAGTACTAAGCAAAAACAATCTTGCATGTAAGTGATGTGACATTCCCCATTACAGTGATGCAGGAATGGGCCCTGGATCTATGCGGGAAGCCCATCTTGACTGACTGAGGCATGAGGGGCTTCTCATGTCTCCCCTTCCGGCACATTGCATGGATCGGGAGATTTGGTTGGGTAGTTTGGGGTGGGAGGTGTTAAGGGGGTGTAGGTAGTGTAGGGTAATCTTGCACTTTCTTTTCAGCGGACTGCAGAGCACAAGTAGCATACCACCCACCCTCCTCGAAGTTTTACTTCTGCTTTTAGAGTCTGTGGTTTGGTATGCATGTTCAGTTAGCAGCGAGTTAGGGTATTCAATTGTATTAGGTAGAATGTTTTGCCTAGGAGTATGATAGTGTAGGTAGCGTTGTTGTATTAGCAGTATTGGCACTGTCTGTTTGGCAATGCATTTGTTCCATTTTGTTTTGCTGTTAATAAATGTCGTGAATTGGCGGGTTATGATTCTTCCCTTGATGCCAGCCTGGGTACTGGTAGGGTGACATGCTCATCGCTTGCGGTGACAGGCATTGGTTAATACGTTCCCATTCAGGCTACGGCTTAGGGACTGAAGCGGGCTAGGGTGATATTCATAGTATGGTTGGTTTTTGTTGGGAACTGTTTACTGGTATCAGGGGAAGAATACCGTTGGACCATGGCCCTTTTACCTCCAAGTCGTCTGGTGTCATTTATTTATTTTGATATAGTTGGGGGGAATGGATATGCCATCTGTCAGTCATGAAAAACTGCTCCTTACATAAATATTCCCAGACTGTATTGAATGTATATTTACAAATGAATTGATGAGAATGCTTATTGCATTCATGTACATGCCTCCTGCAATTATTCAGTATGTATGATCCAGTCTATGCATGCATCATCATCATTATCATCTTTTATCCAATCAACTTTGGTTACAGTGTGCAATATGTCAGCGTTATGTGCATGTAATTGTGCATTTACGTAGAATCGAATTATATTTCTGCAACTCCTGTAGTGCTAGGTAATATTCCAGATGTTCATGAGAAAAGGACTTATTCAATAGTTTATCAGTCTTAGAGTACGTAAATCATACTTGGGAACTCTCACAAATGAGCTGCTTCTTTCATATCTAAATTGGCACCATTTCTTCCAGAAAGACTGAGAGAGAATTCTTTCTTGTCTATGTGTGTTCAAGCAGTGACATATCTAAGTAGTCGGATGTTAATGGTTCTATGTAAACTGATGTGATCTCCTTTGGGTTAGAGCAAGTAGAGAGATATTTTCCATAACCTTTAAAGGGAGCTTTAAAGGGAGAGTAATATTTCACAATATAAGCAGCTCCAATTAATCTTCATAGTATTTGGGCCATGGAGAGTGTTATTTCAATAGTGTCGTGTAATAATTGTAATTCAAGAGAAATTGAATGACAAAGTATCCCCCTCACGCCATTTTTACTGATGTAACACTGCTCACCTCAGAGCAGCAAGACTGTCCGGATGGATCGCAGAGAGGGACAATCTTCAGTGAGCATAAGGGAAAGACCTGTCAAGGATTTTCCTTATGTTCACAGTAAGAAGACTGTCCCTTGCTGTGAGCTGTTTGGTCTCAATACCAGATTCCACATCTGAGGGGAGGTTGAATGAATGAATGAATGAATGAATATGTTTATTTATATAGCGCCACAAGTGTACGCAGAGCTTTACAATTTAAGGGTTTAGACAATACAGGGTTATAAGTGCTGTGCAAAGTGAAACACTGGAAGTGAGGTCCCTGCCCAAAAGTTTACAATCTAAAGTGGTAATGGGAGACATACAGAGCACATGAGGGTCAAGTGCTGTATACAGTGCCAGAGTTCCAATTAGGATAGGGGACATAAATTAAGTAATATACAAAGTGAGTGCCATGTAACATGTTTAAGTTTTGTTAAAAAAGTGTAGTTTCAATCGTGATTTGAAGACCATCAGAGAGGTGCAGTGGCGCAGAGTGGGAGGTAGAGCATTCCATAGATAAGGAGCAATGAGAGAAAAAGGTTTGATACGTGAGAAGGCTGTAGACACAAAAGGAGCTGAGAGAAGATTGTTATTGGTTGATCACAAGTGGCGGGATGGAGAAATGTAGGAAGGGGTAGAGGTGAGAAGAGTTTTGAATGAGAGAAGCAGAATTTTGTAAGAGATCTGAAGTTTTATAGGCAGCCACTGGAGAGATTTGAGAAGGAGTGGGGCAGGGACAAACCTAGGTGACAATAGGATAATTTGTGCTGCAGCATTCTGTATGGATTGAAGAGGATGGAGATGGGATGCAAGAAGGTTGCTTACACTAGGTAAAAGGGGCGGGAGGGGGATACTTTATCATTTAATTACTTTTGAACTACAACTCTGACAGTATTGAAATAACACTTTCTATGGCTCAAATACTATGAAGAAACATTACTATCCCTTTAAATGTTGATATTTCTAGGATCTCAGGGTCAGCCCAGTTTAAAAGTTCCCAGGCAGGACTCAAAATTTCCACTCCCCACTAGCCAATGGAGAGTGAAAATTCAGTTCTGGCGAGTAGAAATTCAGTCCTGGTGGGTATGTTATGGCTTGCAGTGGCGAGTAACTTTTCAAGTCTGGCTAGTAGCAAAGGACTTCAACTTTTAAGCCCTGTTCCCAGGCATGTAACTAACAATATAGTGTAAGACACAGCTGGGAAACTAGAGTCTCTGCAGCTGGTGATGTCTAGAAGTCCCATTTTCTTAGCCTGCCAATCATAGGCTTGGGGAATAGGGATACATTAAATTAGTATGTACTTCCTTCTTTTACAGAGACAAAGATAAAGCAAAAGACAAGCAATTCTGGAGAAAACCATCTGCGCCTTTGTTGCGAAAATATTGATTGCTTTAAATGGGGCTTCTACCCCTTGATTGCTAGAGAGCAATGCGTTAAATACCTTTCTAGAATTCAAGGAGGCTGGACCCCCAATTTAAATCAGTAGTAATTTGTTTCTCCTGTGGTGCCATTGGTTTCATCCAGAATTGTTCTAGCTTTTCTTTTTCTTATTTTTATTGTGTAAAACAAAGTAATGGCTGTTTCTTCCAGATGCATTTGTATACAGGTTATGGGTCATTATGCAATCAAAACTGATTGCTAGACATTTATACATATTCAATTTTAGTATACTTTATTTGAAATTATTTTAGTAGCTGTAGGGTATGAAGGAAGCAATCTTAGAAAGGATGAGATCACTAGCGCCATATGTACAGAGTAAAGTGGTGCAAGTCTGAGATAAAACCAACAGGACAGGAAACAAAAATTCCCAAACAAATCCAATTGGTTTAAATTGGGCTTTTACCCTCTTGCTAGAAAGGCATCCAATGCATTGCTTCATCTCTAGCATTGTCCCCTATTGTGTAGTTGGTTTGCCACAGACTTATTTTGCATTTCCTACATACATATAGCCCTTGTATTTCATTACATATGACAACCACTTCTTAAAGGGATAGTAACAGATTTTTTTTTTCTAAATTGCATTTTGTAGCTATTAAAATAAGAAACTAAATGACCCCAGTCCTATCTCTTAAACCCTTATGGTTTGAGAGATAATCATATTTAAAGTTCCCCCTTCCCTCCCCTTTCCCTGACGTCAGCGCTCTAACTGACTGCAGGGGAATCCGGTCCCGGGACCAGCGAAGGCTCTCCAGCAGAGCCGAGATCTCGTTATTGATAAAGAAATCCTTCACTGGAACGGTGTAAAAAGTGTGCTTGCAAACCAAGCTCACTTTGTAGACCGTTCCAGTAAGGGATTTCTTTTTCAATAACGCGATCTCGGCTCGGCTGAAGAGCCTCCACTTGTCCCAGGACCAGATTCCCCTGCAGTCAGCTGGAGCGCTGACGTCAGGGAAAGGGGAGGGAAGGGGGAACTTTAAATATTATTATCTCTCAAACCATAAGGGTTTGAGAGATGGGACTGGGGTCATTTAGTTTCTTATTTTAATAGCTACAAAATGCAATTTAGAAAAAATGATCTGTTACTATCCAATCCATTTCTACGTAGTATGAATGAGGAGATGCTGAGAATAGGCCAGGGGTAGTCAATACCCAGCTTAGATTAGAACTCCCATCATTCCCAAACAGCCACTGGCTGTCAGCGAATGATGGGAATTGTAGTCTTCAACACCTGGAGGTTCCACGAATGAATACCCCTGCTTTATCTTGCATTCTGAAGCCCATTGAGAGTAATTCCGAATTAAGTACCAGCAGCTCATAGTAAACGTTAAAGAAGCAATACACTTTTTAAAACTTTTTGTTTATGTTTAGGGCTTTTCCTGCTCAGTAAAACAAGACTAATCCTCCCAATCCCTCTACCTTTAGTCAAAAGTTATAACATTCCAAAACTGTTATAATCTCTGGAAACAGAGATCCAGGGGGCTTACTTACTGAAGTTTGAAATGGACAGTAAGTGATAAAGCTGTTACATTCATATCCAATGAGCATTGTTGTGAGTGACTTACCTCTCTCATAGAATGCAACAGAATAACCATCTGAAATTTACAACTAGAGGGCAATGCTATTTAAAAAAAAAAAATAACACAACATTTTAAATAATAATAACTAGTTGAAGAGCCTGTTACACGGGCCACAGTGCCACTGCCAGCCGGTCGCGGGGCAGTCATGCACAGTAGAGACTGCCCGCGCCGTGACTGATACAGAGCGGGATGCTTTTCTGAGCGTCCCGCTCTGTATCAGCCTTGTCACGGGCAGTCTCTACTTTGCATGACTACAGCACACACAGCAATCTCTACTGTGCATGACTGCGTCGTTACACACGTTTTAGTGAATTATTATATAGGATAATAACCCTGGAAAGACAGAGCACCTTTAATTCTGTGGCAACGTTGTTAGCATGATCAGGCACAATTCAGACATAGCTGCAGTGTTTTTTACTATTTGTCCTATGCTTGCTTTTTCATATACTGTATTTTAGGTCTGCGGAGCATCTGAGAGCTCGCTTTATTGCCTTAAGTCTATATGTAGGTATGTATTATTTTTCTTTTTGCAGTTTTATTGAAATATATCCATCTAGACAGATTGGTATGTTATTTTAGTGGTTCTTAACTCAACCTAGAACTCTAGGGTATTTTTAATTTTTTACACTGCCCTATATTTTTTCTATACTGTTTGGGTTAACAGTATTGTACTATATGGAACAAATGCAAAATATATGTTGATTTAAATTAGGCTTATAATTCTTTAAATGCTAGCCCCTCTGGCACTCAAATGATTAAAACATGGACATTTTGATTTTTTCCCTATGCAGTTGGTTTCCCCAAAGTGTCTCTACTTTTCTTTGTGTATATGGAACCTAGAGTGGATATGGATTGCAAGGCCACAAGCATCTAAAAGGTTAATACATTTGACTATTTAGGTTCCAGCACATCAAAAAGTTTGAGACTCATTTTTTTCTAGCTCTCCAGCTGTTGGAGTCTATTAATCCCATCATCTTCAATGGGTCGACAGCTCATCAACAGATGGAGAGCCAAATGTTGCCTACCACTTGTATGGTGTATCAGAATAGCATATGATTCCCCCCCCCTCTTCCTTCCAGTGTCACTCAGTAGACTTCCCTTCTACATTATGGATGAATTGAGAGACATGAGATAAGCCTGATCTGACAGCATTTTCTCCGCTACCTACAATCTTCAGCTTTTTTAGATGGGCAGTCAGGGTTTATGTGTGTAGTGAGGGAGTAGGTCACAACTCATAGCACATTGGTGAACAGACATCCAAATGTAACATGCCCTGACCATCCATTCACTTATTGGCAGCCCACAAATAAGCTGTGTTAAAGAATGTGGACATTAAAATTCTCCCAGGAGGGCCGTTGGCTCATCTCATGAAAAATTTCATCCCTGCCTCGAGCAACCAGTCATTCTAATGATGCACTAAGCAGTAAAATGACCGCCTTGTTTCTCATTCTGATCTCTGCTGATAGCTCCCTCTGCCAGAGCCATCATATCTCTGATCTCTACTTGCTGATGTTAAGTCTGTCTTGAGTACAGTCGCACCATGGAGAGATTAATACTCTCTGGCAGTCTCAGCACCGAGCTGTCCTAACCTATATATCAGTAATGTCATGTTTTATGCTATTCCATACTGCCTCAAAGGCTTCATGCTGGCACTTTGATAAACCATTTGTTGTTAGAGGGCCCCACGTTGCTCCACTCATTTATCTCTACCTCAGCTGGGTTAAAAAGCATGACTAATATCATATGACATGCATAGAAATAAGTTGAACTGTTTACCTTCTAAGTCAGTGGCCTTCAAACTTGTCTTCAGGTGTTGTCAAAAGGCTAGAACTACAGTGGTTCTCTGGGACCACCAAAAGGCCATGAAGTAAATATTTCCTTGGCCAAACCAGGAGAATGACATATGAGATCACTTCCATAGGTCCAACAGAAAAAACATTCTTAAAGGGGAACCATGCCATAAGAATGAGTGGCTCTTCAGTACCTTAACATAAATGCTTACCAAGGAAGATGCTCTTCATACAGCAGCTTGGTTTATCTATATACCTGTTTTTTTGTTTGTTTTTTTCATTTGATTTTGAGAAATTAAATTGATTGAGAACCAGCACGTGTCTATTAGACCTATTGGAGAACTCTAGCTCACAATGATTTAGGTAGACAATCTATAAAATACTTATATACAAGTGGATACACTGGAACCCTATTATACATAATTTATAAAAGGTCAAAGGCTGTATTCAGGACACTGCAGAGATGCAATTCTAGAGCAAGGAGAAAAAAGGAAAATTCCAGTTGATTTAAATGGTGCTTATGATTCCTTGAAGGCTAGTGAGGTCATTCTCCAACACATTGTGAAGAATTGCAAAGATGTCACTAGAATTCATGGGGTTTAGAGCACCATTTAAATTAATGAGAATTTTGAGAATGCTTTTTGTCCCTTATGACTCAGTTGGTTTGCCCCAGAATCATCTCTCTTTAGCTTCCTGAGTAGGGCCCTAAAATTATTACTGTTCACCTGTAAAACCAAAGTGGAGACTGCATGTTAAAAGTATGTGTCTCAGTGTTATAGTATGTACCCTTTAATACAAATTAATTTCTATGTAGAGCTTAAATAAGAGGGCAGTTTGCTCAGTAATGATGACACGGATTACCCAATTTCCAGTTTTTATAACTCAGAATTAACATTCTTGTTGTTTTATTAAATGATCAGATTCCCTTCACATCAGAAGGCCAGGAAGTAAATTCATGCTTGCAGAGCCATAGAGAGGTAATTGCTGTTCTCATATGGAGTTTGGACAGAAGTCACTAGAATAGACAATGGTTTTGTTAGCATGAAAGTGCACCTTTGTTACTAATAGATGCATGTTGCACTTTGTATTATTTCAAAAGCACTTTTAAGCCACAGTGTCAGAAAAGCATTTCTGGTGCTCATTGCTTGCAACAATATTCATAGAATAAGGATCAATGTCTAAATAAATTCCATCTTTTCAGTGGTGGTAAGTAGCGAGCAATCTACAAGAATATACTACACAATTACGCATTCCTTAAAGGGAACTATCACAAAAATAGTTTGTGTTAAATATCCCTTTCAGATGGGCAACAGAAATATATGGTTAGGGGGTTACAGGCAGTACCTGTGTATGGAGCCTAGCCAAGCGGGGGGAAATCTACATTCCAGATCGGATAGGGAAGCCATTGGAGTGCTATGTTTACATATGCTTCCAGGTTACAGTGTGATGCATGGGGTGGGTGACCCCCGCCTTTATATTTGTATGGGGTACCAAGATTTCTGATGGCAGTCCTGCAGAAATGTCTCAGTCTCCCTGCTACATTTTCATCACTTGGGCTCGTAACTTACCTTCTCCTGTGACCCCCCGGCAATCCTGTTGCTGGGGATGTGTGGCTTACAGCTGACGTCCACTTGAACGTCCTTCAAACTTGATTGAGTGAAACAGAGCTTGAAAGCTAGTGATAAACATGAAGGAGTGAAAGGAGGCATAAGGATAAAAGAGACATGGAGAGAGAATTAAGACATTGGGGAAGAAAGGAATCCTGATGGCTGCGCATGTATGTGGGATGCATTTTGGGACTCCAGGGTCTGATGTAAAGGTACTTGTGTGCTGATCACAGAAAGGCACCACTACTAACAACTACAAATAAATAATTAGAGGTGAACACCAAAAAGAAAAAAACACTTACCTTCCCAGTGCATAAAGCACCACTGCATGCCCTAAAGACCAGCCTCATTTTTACTGATGGGATAAATGAAACTCATCCCTTAGAGTGTTTTTTTTAATGGATATGGGTGTACATACACATGCATGTGCAAGAATCACTCCATGGGTATTATCCCCAGGCCATCCTACGATAGCAGTGTGCAGAGGGGATGACAGAGACGAGCACTGAGAATTGTTTGCTCCCTCTAGTTCTCACTTAACCAATCAAGACACAGTGAAATGATAAACACTTAAATGTATGTGATTTTCAGTGGAGATTATGACTGCTGTCCCCAGGGCAGCCTTAGCTAGTGTTATTAGGGATGACTTGGGGATAGAGCCACCGAGAACCACTTATGCGTGCATCTTTATCATTTTCATTCTGCTCCAACTGGTTAGATGAGAAAAAATAACTTAACCTTGGGGATGATTTTCACTCCTCCCCTCTGCACAACACTGGTCTGGGGATAAAGATTATAATACCTGTGGAGGGCTTCTTGAGCCTGCTGTTGACTGTGCACCCACTATGCTAGAAAACTCAACACATAGCATTCTCTT
Organism: Rhinophrynus dorsalis; assembly: GCA_037306005.1. Lineage (NCBI taxonomy): Eukaryota > Metazoa > Chordata > Amphibia > Anura > Rhinophrynidae > Rhinophrynus > Rhinophrynus dorsalis. The sequence continues at coordinate 142,494,820 of CM074724.1, read as the reverse complement.
GGGATAAGGTTCTTTCATCCCTTTAGAAAGTTGATCATGAATCATGTACTTTTGAAAAGTGGGGATGGATCCTACTGTCCCCCAGTTAAGCTCCACCCCTAATTGGAAGTTGCAGTGAGCATTGCATGTTCTGTTGTAGCTCATGTGAATGATCTGCTGATGGCTCTATAGGCTGCCATTCATATAAACCATATTGCATCTTTACTGTAATCCTGCATTCAGCCTGCATATTTTTATGTCTAGGCAACATCATTCACACACTGCATTGATGTCACCCATGTGAAAGGTTTTTCGTAAACTAAGTGGTCACAGAGTGGTTTTTTTTTTTGTTGTTTTTTTTTTTGTTTTTTATCTTCTCTTATCTTTTTGAAGACTAAACAGAATAATAAACACAGGGATCTAGAGAATTAAAGCAAAATTAGATCAGTCAAAACCATATTCTTTTCAAACTGTTGCACTTATGAGACAGCAACATACATTATAGAACTTAATCTAAAAACTGTTGCATCCACATGCCATGTATATTTTGTGCATCTTCACACCCAATATACATTGTGTGCGTGTCAGAAAAAAAATAATATAAACTGAGCATCAATTCAAATATTTGACAGGTCTTATGCATATTATATACATGCCATTTTTATAAAGGGTATGTGTGTATTTCAGTTTTGCATTTCTCCCAGCTGTGAACAGTTGCCTGCCCTCTGCTGTTTCCTAGTGCCCATTACAGCACATTTAGAGGACATATGTATTAATGGTGACAGGGGGTATTCACAGTAAGAAGCAGCACAGAAGTTGGTTTCAAATTTCCAGCCTTATGTGCCATGTGTGTGTGCCCTGCACTGGTGACATATTGCTCTTATGAATTGAAATGCTTTATCTTGTGTGACAGGGAGCAGTACCCTAAGGGGTCCCATCTGCCCACCCTCTTATTCCCTATCTCATCTTTACATAGAAACTTGTGAATGGTTTTACTTCCCTTTCCCATCTAATTCCTATCACACACACTCAGAAGCAATTGTTCTCCCTCTTCCCATTAAAAATTTACATTATACTCTGTTACTATGTTAGTGAGATCTTTGCAATAGTCTGGAGATGTCATGGGTATTCAAAGGTTTAAGCCTTTGAGTGCCAGACAGTTATCTAACTCATTGAAATGCAATGAGGTGAATACCTCTGGGATACCTCAAAGGGTTAAAGTGACAGTAAACATCTTTTTTGACTTTACATATTCTGAAAGTGAGCAATATGTAGTCAAACTGCCTGTACTTTTTTTCTCATCATTACCTATTTCTTTAAAGTTTGATGTTCCAGTCTCCCAGACAGTGATCTCCCTTGATCACTGTAGTTAATTTAACACTATCCCTTCAGCAGTCAGTGCCCAGTAGGCTATAGTTAATAGACTGAAGGCAGTCTTTCCTGCTGCACAAATAGTACTAAAATTGTATTTCTATCCCTGCATTCACAACCCATGACAGAAAGCTTTCTGGAAATAGAGATTCAGGCTGTTCTCTGTCAATGACACAAAAGTGTAAAACACAGGTGAATGTGAAAAAAAAATCTATTTGACCTTACATATTATTCAATTGTCAGAATATGTAAAGATAAAAAGCACACTGTATATAACTTTAAAAGATTAGAATTCTTTAGTTATGAAAAAAATCACTTTGTAGGGCTTATACTACTGAATAAAAAAAAGGTAAACCCACTTGTGGAAAATGTGCCTTTCCAGAGTTATTACAGTTAAAACTGTTGTTTTTAGTACCTTAACAGTGCCCTCTACTGGTCAGATTTCTGATTCCATTCTATGGAAGTGGAAGTGGTGAGACCCTGACAGGAGGTCTCCATAGAATGTAATAAAAATGCTGGGTCACTTCCTGTCAGTTTGAATTCTGTGGAGGCAATGAAGCTGTCATTCACTTGTAGACATTATAACCTTTGAATACACAAATCAGTTGGAGTACCCTTGTTTTATCCAGTAGTACAAGTCCTATAATACAAAGTTTTTCTTAAAAAAACAAGACTGTTCCTTTAAATAAAGTCTTCCAACTGCATTCTTCATCTTTGTAATGAGTGCAAATTCTGTGATACATATAATCGTGCTCTATAAGCTCGTTACTGGATTTGCAACTGTTTTAATTAGTAATCTCTCTGTTAAGTATTCTGGCAGTGCCTCCATTCTGAATGAGACTGGTTTATCCCCTTGAGAACTCAGATACTATAACAGATCTATGTATACCAACAGTTTCACAGTTTATCTAGCAATAAACAATATCACAGATAAACAGGAATGGTGATAACTTTAAAGGCCAACTAACATGGAAAAAATAAAATACCATATGTTAAAGCTCAGTCTTTTACTATTTAATCACTGCTACTCCCACCTCTGGGAATAGAAGCGTAATAAAATTATAACCTCTAATTGTGCAGGTCTGCGCTAACCTCCTTGTCTCACATGCTGAAAAAGCAGTAGCTGTCAGTGGCAGCCTTATTACTATTGGCTGTTCAGATGGGTGTGACCTTGTTGCTGCTAATAGGAATTGGCAGATGCCAGGCTGTCTGGAGCTGACAAAAAGAAAATATAATTCACGCCTACCAGAATAGAGATAAATATGCAAGTGTATAAATGTATTTCTCATGCAGCGTGCAATACATTCTATGTCTGGTGCGTGGGGTCATGTGGTATATTGGGGGGAAGTCTTTCACTTTGTGGGAAAGATCTGGTGGTACCATCCGTTAGATATCTGAATATAAGAGGCAGGAGAATACAATTGTCCTGTTGCCTTTGGGTGCTAGATACTTTGATTTTCGTTCGTTTAGTTGGGGTGGATAATTACCTCCATGCTGTAGTAACTACTTGTCACACAAGCAGATTTTGCCCTGTTTCAGGTCCTACTCTAAAAGTCTTTTTACTCTTCCTTTTGTCTTTTTTTTTTTAAATTGCCTGAAACTGACAATTATCTTCAGAGAGGAAAAGCCCAACAGGGACCTCAATTCCTCACTTTTATTTTGACACATGGCCCTTAAAAGTTTCAAATACTGCTGCTAGTAAAGGTGGGTTTAGCCTCTTTATATATGACACCCTAGTCATGACATGCAAAATTATAGCTACAGTATGGATGTCTACTGTACCTCCTTCACAATCTCATTGGTTAAACCTTATTAAACAAAATGTTTTTTGGGGGGTTTTTTTGTAATGTAGTTGTCCTTTAAAGACATAGGTTATTTTATACAATTTGTACTTGTAAATAAGCCCAGCTACCAAGGAGCCATGGTCTAAGCTGTACTTGGTTACAGATACAGGGGTGAAGAAGCTTGTAATAGTATGTTGTATCGGACAGTTTCTAGTGGCTGAAGTTTAGGCAACCCTAAACTTGGTAAATACAAGTACAAATTTCATAGACTTACCCCCATGTTTTTCTAATAACACAGGGCCGTGGTAAACTGCAGCGTGTGTGCAAATTACAGTGAAGCCAGCAAAGTTACAGGATGATTTACCTGTCTGCAACTTGAAAAACTGGCATGATCAAGTAATTTGTGTTGCATGCCTTAAACTAATCATTCTCAAATATGTTCTCAGGGCCCAATGAAAGGCCAGTTCTTCTTGATTGCTCTGGTTGAGCATCATACTTGGGAATCTTCTCATTCATGAACATCCATCTCCGGCTCTGTGCATTGCCAGCATGAGAGTATCCAAATGACGATATTTATGTAATAATCTAGGAGGAGCTTAACTGTATGAGACTTGAGTGTCCAAATGATACTATTCACATCATAATGTGGGAAGGGATTAATCGGAGTGACACACAATTGGAAGTTTGAGAGGTGGGATTTACAATTAAATGGGTGGGAGAAACGGGGTGGAAGTGGGCAGAACCACTGAACTCACAAAGTTGGAAAAAGAGCCTCTGTTCCCAGAGACCCAGTTACTCATTCTGAAAACTGTATTCTCCAGGGAAGATCCAGAGAGTTCTCAGGTATGTGTAGCACAGGCGAGGAAATCAAAATAAAAGAGTCTCTGATTAACTCCCCTGTGCTCAAAAATGGAAATCCTAAATACATAACCTGTTATTGAGGCTTGAGGATAGGTAGATAACTACTGTTCTACAGCAGTGGTTCCCAACATCTTCTGGGGCATCTATCAGATCATGTCATTAGGATCTCCCTGCTTCAGTACTGGTGAGTTAGAGGTTCAGGGCAATCATAAAGACACAAACTGTTAGGTGCTCCAAAGGAAAGGGTTAAGGACCATTGCCTTAGAGGTTACTATGTTGTCAGTTTCTGTACAACCAGTCTCCCATGTACCTTTGCCCTCCACCTTGAAAATGCAACAATCTATATAAATGTGATATGAATTGACTGGATCCTATCGTATATAATAATTTGCTAGGATGTTTGTCAGAAGCCATCATGAGCAGTAGAGAATGTGCTCACTGCAGTCATGCGCAGTATAGACTGCCTGAATGCGTTGCAGCTGATATGGAGTAGGGCAATTCGAATTTGTACCAGAGTCCTCTCTGCGCACCTTCCTGGGACTGCTTAGTGAACAAAGAGGCTCCGGGCACCAGCTGAGGCTGCTGGGTGGCACTGTGGCCCGTGTACACGGCCTTTTAAACTAGTATTACATATTAGTTTGGAGTGGTCTGTCACTACTGGGGTCCTGGAGGGTAATTTTTAACCCTTTGAATTCCCGAGTAATCTTCTATACTTTACAAAGCAAATTGCTTCATGCCTTTTGAGGGGAAAATAAAAATTCCCGAGACAAATAAAACCACATCAACACAATGACAAAAAGCAGCGTCATATAAAAACAACAATTCTTTTATCATATACACAGCTTAAAAATACCCCTTTGCAATCTGTGGCTTATATCAATTAAAAGGGGAGACTATAGGAGTGGGATACAGACTAGCAGATGTTACAACCAGCTTAGATCAATGATACGTTTATCTCCTTGAACTCTTGATAGGTTTCCAAAGCATTGTTCTGCAATGAACTGGAGACCTATTTAACATTCAAGTGGTTAAAATTCACATTTGTGTCAATGGGAATTTTTATTTGTTCCTTCTGCTGCATTTTGTTTGCTCCAGAATTGCTCTGTTTTTTTTTGTACACAAGATCCCACGACAGGGTGCTGGATGGAAAAGAGATAGCATTTAGCCCAGCTTAGCCTGCTCTTCACCAGTCTTTTATGACAGTAGTCACTTTTTATGCCAGCTTACTTGCTCACTTGCAGGGCCGGATTTACATCTCAGGAGCCTGTAGGCACAGAAATCTGAAGCACCCCCCCCCACACACACACTGACCATCTCCGCTGGACACCTCCACAATGCTCCTAATCTCCACATTGCCCCCATCATCTCCATATTGCCCTCACATTGCCCCATCATCTCCATATTGCCCTCACATTGCCCCATCATCTCCATATTGCCCTCACATTGCCTCCACCATCTCCAACTTGCCCCCATCAGCTCAACATTTCCCCCACCATCTCCATATTGTCCTCACATTGCCCCCCATCAGCTCCAACTTGCCCCCCATCAGCTCCATGTTACCCTCACTTTGCCCCCAACATCTCCAAATTGCCCCACCATCTCCAAATTGCCCCCCATCAGCTGCACATTGCCCCCACCATCTCCATGTTGCCCTCACCTTGCGCCCCTTCAGCTACAACTTGCCCCCACCATCTCCATGTTGCCCTCACATTGCCTTCCCCCATTTTCCGTTTCCTACCTCCCTGGCAGGAGATCTGTCGCTTGTGTCTCCTTTGGCACAGTCCTGTAGCTGCTGGAGCTCCCGTGCGCTCTGCATTCCTAAAGTGCCGATGAGCGAGTTCAGCAGCTACAGGACTACGCCAAAGGAGGCACAGATCTGTACTGCCAGGGAGGTAGGAAATAGACAATGGGGGGGGGGGAGGCAATGTGAGGACGATATGGAGTGGGCACCGGTGCAGCCAGCGAGGTGGCTAGCTTTAAAAAAAATTAAAAAAGAAAGAATCCCAATGGCAGGCGCCCCTCGGTGGCATGCGCCTGTAGGCAGGTGCCTACTTTGCCTTATGGCAAATCCGGCCCTGCTCACTTGCCTACTCGCAGTCAGAAAAGCCGGGAACTTGTGCCTTTTGGATTGACCTCTTTCCCTCTCAGTACGGCTCTTGGATTTTCAGACCTGGCTTCCTGCTGTCTCGCTCAGAGCCTTTCAGTTTACACTCAGGATGATTATAGAGAATTATGTATTTATAATAAATGGTGGGTTCTAGAATTGGTTCACATTCCCTAAGATGGATGACATAATGCTTCATGACCTTTCAGTACCAATGTATTACCTCTGATGGCTTAGAAAACTATTTTTAGTCTTGATTCCTCCTGTAATAATGCCTAGTGCAAATTGTACCATATAAAATGACTGAAAACAGTAATGAAATATCCAGGGAAAGTACTGGTAGGGATAAAGGTCACTTATTTCCACTAAAAAAATAAATAAATACAGACGGACAAACAGTCATTTGAGTGCTAGATGGGTGGACATCATATTGCATTCAGTCATCAATCCATTTCACCTATCTGCTCATTCTGAGCTAGTGACTCAAATACCTGAATCACATCCTTGTTAATTGTAAAGTATAATACAGGCAATAAAAATAGATGAAACATTATTAAATTATCAAATCATTGTGTACAGATAGATAGATAGATAGATAGATAGATAGATAGATAGATCTATAGTTCATGTATGTGTGGGAAACAAGCTGTGAAATGGGAAAAGCTGATATTATAATAGTCACTTGGCAGGCATAGGGTTCACATTTTCCTACCCATAGTCCTTTGCATAGGGTTGTTAGATCATCCCTTCAAAAATGCACGCTGCATTGATTCATGTGAACCATTGCAACCCCATAATGATTATGCTAAATGCATCTTTCATCCATTATTAACCGCTTTAGTGCTAGAGAGGTATCCAGCACATTGCAACACTTTGTGTCGATACCTTTCTGGCATTCAAAAGGTTACATGGATGATATGGAAATCCTTTCTCTGGAAAGTGAATTGTCAGAACCCCAGGGATTGGAAACCTGTGGTACTCCAGTTCCTGAATACAATTCTCATCATCCTCAGCTGGCTAAGATGATGATTGTTAGAGTCCAACAGCAACTAGAGGACCACAGGTTTCTCATCCCTATGGGGGGAAATGCACTAATGTGTGATAAACAGGAGAAGACTTCCCCAGTGATATCCCTTCTCCAAGTCCTATGTTATTCTATTGGACCTATGCATTAATATTTCTTCAGCTTTGGAAATCTTAGTGCCTAGGCTCCATAGAATAACACAGGAACTGGAGAAATTATATCACTGGAAAAGTTACCTTTACTTTATCAGGTTTTATCACTGGTTAGTGAATCTCCCCCCAGGTCTTCTTAGACTGGGCTATGATGGGTAAAAAGAACAAACCCTGGTATATAATAGGTTTGTGTTTGACTATATCAGCCTTATCTGTACACTGATTATAATACAATAATGTTTGACAGCTGCAGTATCTCCCTCATGCCATTATGTGATAACAGTCTTGCTCACAAATACAATAAAATATCAAATGTTCTTTCTAAGCTAAAGGATAGAAATGGTAAGAAACAGCTTGTTCAAAATACAATGTTGTAATGATAGAGATGTAAAAGTTTTCATAAGTTTTCTTTATCATTCTGTAGGGTTTAAAAAATTCAGCTATATGCAACAAATCCTATCTCTCAAACCGCTATGGTCTGAGAGATATTCTCATTGAAAGTATCCTGTTTCCTGCTGTCAGCTGTATATCTGGGGATATGTGTTGGCCGACATGAGGAGGTTCTTCAGCAGAGCCGCAATTGCGTTATTTAAAGCAAATTTCTTCATTAGAATGGTCTACAAAGTGTGCTTGCAAACCAGGCACACTTTATAGACCTTTCCAATGAAGAAATTATTTTCCAATAACTCGATTTCAGCTGTGCTGCAGTGCCACCAGTTGGTCCCTGGACAGGATTCCCCTGCAGTCGGCACAGAGCTGACATCAGGGAAAGGGGAGAGAGGGGGAACTTTAGTGCCAAATATCTCTCGAATCATATCGGTTTGAGAGATAGGATTTGTTGCATATAGTTGAACTTTTTAAGCAATACAAAACAATAAAGATTTTTTTCTGGGACATTACTGCCCCTTTAAGAAAAATTAAATTGCATGTGCTGTTATTTGGCAGGATGTGGGAAACAATTTTCACTTGCATGCCTCTTTTCCTGGTTAGGAATCTGCACTCTGTGTGTAAAACATAGCAAAGAGCAGGGGAACTGTATCCCCCCACAGACATGAACCACAGTACATACAGTATCATCTAGCTAATATCTTAACTCAGGAGCAGTCAATTGTTGTACCTCCAGTTGTTGAGGGCTAAAACTCTCATCATCCCCAACCTGCTAAAGGTTGCTTGGACACTATGTAGTAGCTGCCAAAATCTGGAGATCAAACAATTGACTATCCTGTTTTAGCTTCTGTTCAGGTATGGGGATGTTTATATATTTATCTGTGAATTTTATGTTTGGTTATATGGTAATGAGTTGTATGTTAACATTAATACTCCCTTAAAGGGATAGTAATACCTAAAATGTAAAAAAAAAAAAAAAAATGTTGTAGGGTTTATCTCCCTGAGTAAAACAAGGGTACTCCCACTGCTGAAAGGTGTTTTATTCAAAAGTTATTACAGCTCAAAGTTTAATTTTTTAGGTGTAATATCAAAGTGGCCTGAAATTGTACAGTGGCGCTGTTGCTACACCATCCTATGGAGATTTATGGTCTACGTACCAGAGCTGTCTATAGAGCTGTCTATAGGATCGTGTAACAACAGCGTCACTGTACAATTTCAGGCCACTGTGATATTGCACCTAAAAAATTCAACTTTGAGCTCTAATAACTTTTGAATAAAACACCTTTCAGCAGTGAGAGTCCCCTTTTTTTACTCAGGGGGATAAACACTACAATATATATTTTGTTACATATTAAGTATTACTATCCCTTTAAAGGGTTAGTGATGTCTTATGTAAGGAAAAAATAATATTGCAGATAATCCAAAAATAAATCAGTCAATGCCAGTCTGATCTCTCAAACCTTTATGGTCTAAGAGATATACGCTTCTAAAGTTCCCCCCTCCCTCCTCTTGCACTGATGTCAGCCTCTAGCTGACAGAAGAAAATCCTGGTCCTGGGACTGGCAGGCGGCTCTTCAGCAGAGCCGAAATACCGCAATCTAAAAAGAAATACTTCATTGGAACGGTCTACAAAGTGTGCTTGCAAACCAGGCACTCTTTGTAGACCGTTCCAATGAAGTATTTCTTTTTAGATTGCGGTATTTCGGCTCTGCTGAAGAGCCATCTGGAGTCAGTTGACATGAATCTCCTTCTGTCAGCTTTACAGCTGACATCAGTAAGGGGAGAACTTTATCACCGTGTATCTCTCAAACCATAAAGGTCTGAGGGATCAGACTGGCATCAATGGATTTTTTTTTTCTCTGCAATATTACTTTTTATATATATAACAACCCTTTAAACTGTGTATTATTATGGCATCAGTAAGGGGTCTAGACATAAACAAGCTCATAATGTCAACCTATAATTAGTATCAATGGAGATGTAAAAATTCGCCAATGCAGCTATCCTGGTATTAGTCTTTAACCCTTGGAGCACCAGAGAGTATCCAGCACATTACAATGCAATGCATTGTATTCCTTTCTGGCACACAAAGGGTTAATGTCCCTGACTGCCCTTCAAGGTATGCATGACAGAGGACAATAACTGTAGTGCATACCTGTGGACAAGCTTTAAGGCTAGTAAGCCCTGTGCTTCAGCCCCAAAGTATGGGCAGGGAAATGGTGTACACCAATAAATTTCCTTTACACCAAGGGTGTCCAAGTTCAGCCCTCAAGAACTGCCAGCAGTCCAGAATTTAAGGATGTCCCTGTTTGACCATAGGTCAGCCAATCAAAATGAGTGAACCACTGAATAACTCACCTATGCTTACTCAGGGAAATGGTGTACACCAATAAATGTCCTCAGAGCCAAGGGTGTCCAAGTTCAGCCCTCAAGAACTGCCAACAGTCCAGGATTTAAGGATGTCCCTGTTTGACCATAGGTCAGCCAATCAAAATGAATGAACCACTAAATAACTCACATATGCTTACTCAGGGAAATGCTTAAAACCAGGCATGTTGTGGCCCTTGAGGACTGAACTTGAATACTGCTGTTCTACACTTTGTTTAATTAGCCTCACCAAGGCATAGAGGAAAGACTGCACCAAAATGGCCAGATTCTGTTCCAAGCAGCACTAAAGGGATGAATTACGACATGTGTAGCTGAATAAAGGAGTAGGGACTCAATATCAGTTCTTTCACTTTCACTCAGTTTTCTTCATTCACACCACTGTTACATTAAATTTGATTATAATAATAGAAAAAGCTTAGTATATACCAGGTAAATGGATAATGAAACAAATTTGACCATTTGACGCTTAACTGTTTGAGCGCCAGGGAGATATCCAAAGTATTGCAATGCAATGCATTTAATACCTCTCTGGCACTCAATTGGTTAAACATAATTTGTGATATCATGGCAATAAATATGTCATATGCAAATTTATTGTAATTTGTATAATCAGTTACAAGACTGTTGATAAATTTCTCACTTTCAAATGCCACCCGTTAGCAGTAGAGCAATCACCAATCAGGTGATGAAAACAGTTCCGCCAGAAAAATCTTTTGAAATGTCATGGCTGGATTTACTTTGGATTTACCACTCTGTGCAGTTCTGTGGTAGAATTAGCGGGAGGTATGGGTGAAAAAACACTTGCTGTGAATTGAGGAATTGCAAAATATAGTTCTGAAGATCTATAAAAGTTTACAGAAAGGGAGAGATTCGCTGGAATTGTAGTTATAATTTAAAGGGATAATAATACTTAAGTATTACTAATCCCTATATTAAAGTTCTATTAAAAATAAATGTATTGCCCCCAGTGTCATCTCTCAAACCTTTATGGTTTGAGAGATGATCGCTCCTAAAGTTGCCCTCTCCCTCCCCCTTCCCCGAAGTCAGCTTTCTAACTGACTGCAGGGAAGCAAGTCGTACAACTTTCAGGCGGCTCTCCAGCAGAGCAGAGATCGCGTTACTAAAAAAGAAAACTTTCACTGAAGTGAAAGTTTTTTTTTTAATTCAAGTGATCATGGCTCTGCTGCAGAGCCACCTGATGATCTAAGACAGATTTCCCTTAAGTCAGCTACAATGCTGACTTTGGGGAAGGTGGAGGGAGAGCGCAACTTTATCGTTTGAGAGATGACACTGGGGGAAATACATTTATTTTTAGTAGGACTTTACTATAGGGATTAGTAATACTTCAGGGAACACCAACTGTGCAGGTTTTCAAGACTTTTATGAAGAAATACTTAATTGGAACGGTCTACCAAGTGTGCCTGGTTTGCAAGCACACTTTGTAGACCGTTCCAAAGAAGTAGTCCTTCATGAATGTCTCAATTTTGGCTCTGCTGAAGAGCCTCCATCTGTTCAAATGATCGGATTCTGCAGCTGTTGGCTAGAGTGCTGACGAATGAGAAAGGGGAGGGAGGGGGGAAGCTTAAATGCTACAAACACAAAAACTATGAAGTTTTGAGACATGGGAAATAGCTTATTCTAATTCTAGTATTAATATCTACAATTTTAGAGATTTTTAAAACAAAGAATTACTATCCCTTTAATTAGGGATATCTCAAAATGCTCGCCTGTACTCCGATGGCCAGAGCTGAGGATCACTGGCTTAGGAGTTATGGATACTTTCATGTCTGCTGCACTAAGAACTTAATTAGCATAACTTTGCATAGGTTACCACCCTCAGATAGATCACCATAAAAATAAAAGTGTCAGGATCTCCTACATTATTTATCTGCTGGTCTTTTGGCTAGCAGAATGCATACACAGATTTGAATAAAGTTGTTGCGTAATGCAAACCCTAATTCAAAGTGATGGGTCCACTTTAAAGAGAGAAACAAGCCAATATGTAACCTTTCTTTCCCCAAGGACAATCTCTCTTATAACTAATGGATGTGAACTTTTTGGCTAGTGCATTCTTCATCATACTACCTATGTACATCTGGATTTCATTTTCTTTGGCACACTAACTCCTAAGTCTAACTCCTAAGTACCCTTATACACATGCATTATTTGCCTACTGAGGAATACAGCTCTGATAATTGCTTTTCAGCCTTCATATCAAGAGGAGTGGGAATTTTTAGACTCTTTGATAACTAGGTTGCGTATAATAATAACATAGGAATTCAAGAGCATCCTCTCCTCTTCATTAATCAAGGCCCTATTGTCAGAGGGACAAGAATACAGACATAGGATAAGCCACTCAACACACACTCTTGCATTACCATAAACTCTTCACTCCAGGTATATCTGGGTTTCATATCTAAGCAGAAGTGCTACTGACTAATTCATTAGCGATATAGGGGCAGTAACCCTCACTTACTGTAAGTGACATTTTCATTAAGGTGACTAGATATTCCTTTTAATGCAAGATGCTTAAAGGAGCAGTACACTTTTTTTATGAAACCATATTTTACAGAGCATTTCCTGCTGAATAAAACAAGGTCACTCCCATCTCTGTCAGAGGTTTTATTCAAAATTTATAGCAGTTTAAATAATCAGGAAGTGAATTTACTGTGTTTACTTCCTGGAAGTTCTAACTGACAGGAAGTGACAGGCAGTCTCTATCACATTCTATGGAGAACTGTATGTCTCTGACTTTTCTGGCCATTAGAATCTAACAGGAAATCTAATTAGAATTTTGGCCACTAGAGGGCACTGCTAATGTGTAATAACTCTGGAAATATAAATCTCTGGGCAGTGGGAGCACCCTTATTTTACTCAATAGGAAAATCCCTACAATATATATTTTTCATAAAAAAAGATTTACTGCTCCTTTAAGAAACTGCATTTTGGGATATCAAAATGAGGTGACTGTTCCAGAATAACAGATGCCAGATAATCACTTTTAAACTGAACATATATGGGTAATCAATGCATGCTGCATGTCTTCATGGCAACCACTACAGCCAAATAGTAATTGATGCAGACCTGCAGCATGCATTTTAATAAGTGTTAGATTTTTTTTTCTTAAAGCAGCATTTCTGTTCAGAAATCAAATGCTACAGGGCCTATTATGTGAAGTGAAACAAGGGTACTCCTTATACTGGGAGATTTTTTTTTATTCATAAGTAATTAAAGCTCAACCTTTGTACAAAAGTCAATATTTTTTTTATAATACATTCAGTGGAAGGTCTTGACTCATTTCCTCCATGATGGATGAGAGGAATAACACCACCTAGTGACCACAACAGAAACTTGCAGTTTAATGTTTAAAAATATTTCTTAGCTGTAATAACTTTTGAATAAGAAAAATAATCGCCCAGCAATTGTTGAACCATTGTTTACTGAGCAGGAAAAGCAATATAGCATATATATTTTTCACATGAATATTGACAGCATCTGTTTAATAATATTAATATATGAATGCCTAGCTTATCCTGTGTCACTGCCAGTCACATTCTTGGGCAGCAGGAAGGAGGAGTTATGCAAGTCCCAACCTATCCAGTTATGTTCTCCAAGCAGCGTCTTTCCCCAGCCCGTGTCAGTGCTGACATGGTGAAGTCCTCCTTGCCACTCCTGTTAAAATAACTACAGAGACTTGGCTGGGGGCAGGAATTTTGCCAGAGGTGACCAGGGTCAAAACCCCTCTGGCTACTTCTGTCAAAATCCTTGCAGCAACATCACCAGGACACCTCCTGCACACCATGTCCTTCCTTCTCAGCTCATCTTCCCCTTTCCGCACAACATCTCTCCTTCTCAGACCATCCTCCTATCTTGAGCTCCATTTCTCACCTCTCTGCTGGCCCAGTCCATGGATCTCCTTCCAACCAGCACCATTTTCCTGAAGGCACACCTGTTCAAAAGAAAAGTGGAGGAGTTATGTGGCAAACCATTCACACTATAGGTGAGAACTAAAAATTCCAAAAATTCCCATTAAATGCAATGGGGATTTTAACCCCTTAAATACTAGAGAGGTCCCCAAAGCATTGCATTTAAGGAGTTAAAGCGGAATTACCACCCCACCATGACCTTATCTGTGTGTGTAGCATTAATGTAGTTATAAAGCGCTGTGTAATTTTAAAAATCAGAAAACTGATCGATAAGTCACAAAAGAAGATTAAAGTTTAATCTTGTGGCGTGTAGAGCATTGTGAGCGCTACTGCGCATGTCAATCTGGTTACCGTGCGGTTACTTAGTCATTCCCATCGTTCTCTGTTATCCCGCCTGTGTCCTCCTTGTCCTGCCCTTACGTGACACATCACCTGGCGCGCACAAGCCTGTACTAGACTGGAATTAACTTTCAGCCACATTTTGCACCACTGGCTCAGTTATGGGAAAATGTGGCTGAAAGTTAATTCCAGTCTAGTACAGACTCGTGTTTGCCAGGTGACGTGTCACATAAGGGCAGGACAAGGAGGACACAGGTGGGATAACAGAGAACGATGGGAGTGACTAAGTAACCGCACGGTAACCAGATTGACATGCGCAGTAACGCTCACAATGCTCTAGAGGTCACAAGGTAAAACTTTAATCTTCTTTTGTGCCTTATCAATCAGTTTTCTGATTTTTAAAATTACACAGCGCTTTACAACTACGTTAATGCCACACACACAGATAAGGTCATGGTGGGGTGGTAGTTCCGCTTTAAAATACCCATTTCAATCAATGGGAATTTTTTAGTTCTCCCCTACAGTGCAAATGGTTTGCCCCAGTACTCCTCCACTTCCATTCTGAACATAGGGCCCATGACTACCAATAATTGGTGGAGCAAGGTTGGGGTGTTATTGCATGGGCAATGTTATGCTACCGTTGCTTGCAATATGATAAACTAATCAAATCTGGTTGCCCCAACAATAACTGTTTAAAGGGATAGTAATGTTTCACAAAAACAGCAGCTCCAATTAATGTTCATAATGCTTGAGCCATAGAGAGTGTTATTTCAATACTGTCGGAGCTGTAGTTTAAGAGTGATTGAATGATAAAGTATCCCCACCCGCCCCATTTACCTAGTGTAAGCCACCTCCCCTCAGATGTGGAATCTGGTCCATAGACCAGACAGCTCACAGCAAGGGACAATGGAGGAGATGTATAAAACTGGAGCTGTAAAGAAAGTGTCTGTAAAAGTGTCTCAGAGCAACATAAGTACATGTATAAACATCTAATGACATTTTTCTAAGTGATAACTCCAGTTAGTTGACTTTTTTGAAAAGTGTAGTAGAAATGGTCTTGGCCAAATAACAACTGTGTCCCAGTGTATTTATAAAGAAATTTGCTAATTGCGCCAAAAATAAAGCCAGTTTTAGGGATTAAATCATAATGCTAGGTAAAACCTGTTCTTATTGGAAGTATATAATAACGCTATGTGTGCGAATATATATTAGCAGGTTGAATATTCTCAGAATATTCTCAGATAGACATATTTATAAACGTGATTTTATTTCTTTATAAATATGACCAGGCTTTGTGAATTTTAGTGACAATTCTTAAGAATACACTAAGAATGCTTTTTATATATCACCCCCAATCTTCTTACTGTGAGAACAATGAAAACCCTGCCCCCAATGACAGGTTTTTCAGGTTTTTCCCTAATGCTAATTGAAGATTGTCCCTCTCTGCAATTCATCTGGATACACCCTGCTGCTCTGAGGTGAGCAGTGTTACATCAGTAAAAGGGGCGGGAGGGGGGATACTTTAAGATTCATTTACTCTTGAACTACAACGCTGACAGTACTGAAATAACTCTCTCCATGGCCTAAATACTATGAAGATTAATTGGAGCTGATTTTTTTATGAAACATTACTATCCCTTTAACCCTCTGAGTGCCAGAGGTGTATGCAACGCATTGCAACACAATGCATTGTGTACCCCTCTGGGACTCAAAGGGTTGGCCCCATGTATGCAGGAGACTTCTCCAAGGCAACAGATGATCATTAGTATTCAGTAAAATGTACATAAATGTGCTGCAATTATGCTACGCTATTAACTGCAGAAATGGCGACAGGCATTTTTAATAATCTTCAAAAAAAAAAAAAAAACATCTTCAACATGAATATGTCTCCAAAACAGCCAACTCCAGATAATTTTACAATGAACTACTTCATATCTGGATGAAAGGGTGAAACGAACAAGCAATTTTCATTTCCTTAAATCTTTATTTGATTGGTTAGGAGGGACTGCTCATAAATAGCTCTGATGATGAAAGAAAGAGGAGAATAAAGAGATTTATGAAATGGCAAATCAGAATAGATAGGACGAGATGAGGGTAGAAAAGAAGATATGGAATCAGACAGAAAGACAAGAGATGAAGGGAGAAGAGAATGAGACAAACTAGGGGCGTGATGGAGATGAAGGGAAGAACCTTAGAACTAATAACAAAGGTAAAATATAATTAAAATAGATTCCTTTTTTAACACACAAGTGTAGGCCTCAGGGAAAAGAGATGGCAGTTTTTACTTTCTGTTGAAACAGGTTAGGATATCAACCCTTTGTGTGCTAGAGGGATGTACAACACATCGCTATGCAATGCTGTTGACATCCCTCAAAGGGTTAATAATGACCCTCTCATACAATAAAATATATTTGTTTTACCTGTGCCATTTTGGATGGTTATCCTCACTTACCCTTTGACTTTTAGGTGTGCGCGCAGGGCAGCTGCAAGCACTAGGCCGGGGGGAGGCAAAATTTAGCTCTCCGGCTGCTGGATACTACAACTCCCATCATGCCCATCCAGCAGTTGGCTATTCACCAATGGCAGGAGTGCCAAAGTTTGCTTGCCCTTGCACTAGGTAATCCAGGTAGCTGCAGAATTAAAAGAACAATAAAACCTTACAGCATCTTAATCTGAGCAGAAATTCTAATCGCCACTATGAATTCATTCTTTGTGGACTGGGTATCAAAATTAATCTTTATTTAATACTGGGTATCATGTCCAAGGTGGCAGATATAGCTCATTTTTGTAGGACTACTGGACCTCAAACTCCTCCTACTAGAGTCTTCATAAGGAGGAACACCTCAGTGGTAGGAGTTTGGGGCCCTGCAAGACTAATCATGTCTGCCTCCATGGACACAATATCCAATACTACTGAAAGAATAAGTTTGTGCAACCAATCCACGTACATGCATAGTGTCTGCTATGAATTTCTGCCCAGAGTAAGATACTTGGGGGTTTATTATTAGGATGTGTTGATATTTCTGTAAAGAGCCACTATCATGCAATATTTTTCCCTCATGGCAAGGCTATCCCTGCTGAGGAATGCATGGCTGCATTGTGCAGTCTGGCGGATCAACTGGAGAGCCAACCCGCATTCAGAAAACTGACCCTTTGGGCTGTCAGGCTGATCTTACAACAGAATCTGAACTGATAGACTATGATATCCCAAAGTCCCATGATTTGGAACTGTGACTGCAGTCCCTAAATTCCCATAAACAACAAGTGCGCAAAAAGTGAACCCTGTGGCTTATGCCCTTGAAGGTCAGAGGGATACGTAAAACATTGAGATTTACGGTGCTCAAGAGGTTACGTCACAGACCTCCATGTTTTGACTGGATCCCTACCACCCAGCCAAGGACATCAATATTTGGACCTTCCTAGTAGGAGACAGGAACGATGTGGGGTTGAGTTTTTCAGCCTTGAGTTTTTCTGAAGTCTGCGTCTATATGAGCAGATGTGATAGCTGCACCTTAACCTTTGAGTGCCAAAAGATGTACAGTGCATTGCTTTGCAATATGTTGGACACCCAGTGGCTCTCAAAATGGTAACCGGCACTCAAAGGGTTAATGGACAGAAGCAGTCCCAATTCTATAAGTGGGAAAGCCATGTTTCACGTGAATCTATTTATCGCCCTATATTGTCATTTTTTCAAACAGGAAAAATGTAATTAGTGCTGCTGATTTTTTTTTCATTTATGCGTATTTACCACTTATTTATGAAAACACGTGAACCCTCTGATTGTCTGAACATTGTCTAGGGCATAAAGGTTTGGTAGGATGTGATGTCAGATATTTGTGGGAGGTTGAAGGCCTGAAGCTTCTAGAGTGCCAAGTGCCTTTGCACCCACAACTTTCAAGGGTTGATTTTCACAGAGATATAGAAATTCTGAGGCAAATCAAGTATACCATGGCGGGATTCCCAGAATTCCCTTTAATTAAATGAAACTTTTAACCCTTTGAATTCTAGAGAGGTCTTCAGTGAATTGTGTAGCACACGTAGAAGAAACTGTCTTCTACGTGTGCTTGGTTTGCAAGCACACGTAGAAGACCGTTTCAGTGAAAAAATTATCTTTTACTAACGTGTTCTCGTCTCTACTACAGAGCCGCCTGACTGCCGTACGACAGTCTTCCCCTGCAGTCAGTACAACACTGACTTCAGGGAAGGGGGAGGGAGGGGGAACTTTGCAGGCGGTTATCTCTTAAACCATAAAGGATTGAGAGATGGCACTGGGGACAATTAAATTCTTTTTAACATGCCTACAATATGGGGATTAGTAATATTTAAGTATTACTATCCCTTTAATAATCTCTCTGCTCACATTTCTGAGTGCCGTTATTTGAAAGCAATGATGGTTATATTGAGGATGCCAGTGCCACATATCACGAGATGCTGCTGCTGTACCAGTCTATTAAACATTGTTTAATGTCAGGGTTCGTGGAAAAACTAACATTGCTGTTTGTAATTACTGGGATGTGTTTTAGTGCTGCTTCTCTTAATTAATGGATAATGTCGCTAAAAGGCAATGTTATGTCAGGATAATGGTCTCCTGCTGTAATTAAAGAGGCAAGAGTCTTCTCTGAAAAAGGGATACAGAGGTGAAGCTGATCAGTTTGATTGTCACTCCAAGATATTCTTCTAACCCTTGTAGGATAGTCGTTAACCCTTTGAGTGCCAGAGGGGCATGCAATGCATTAATGTCAAGCTCAAAATTTCACACTTCATTGGACCCCTTTTCAAAGTATTTGACACAGAAATATTAATGTACGCATGTGCTGGTGCAATGCATAAGCTTATATTTTCACTATTCAAGCTCTGGTGCTCATGTACAGACACACTGATACCTACTAAAGCATAACTCCACCTATGTAAAACGTCTATGAGAGCAAGCCATTCCCACCCTTCTATAGGGGGAATAAGGAAAAGGATGGCCTGAAAAAAACATACATTCTTATATTGCCAATCCCTTGTCACAGCAGTACTTCAAATGAAAAACTAAAGTTTGCATAGGCTTTAGGCCAGCACAGAGTACAAAATAATTAATTGCACATTTTATTAATAATAACTAGATTCATACATTGTATTTTGCCAACGTTCTACTGGGTCTAAAACTCAAACAGGTTGTCAGCTTGCTGTGCAGGTAATACAATAACTTAAGAAATCCAGAGTATTGTAAAGGTGACTGAAGTGTCTGTTATTTATAAAGTGTGACATGACACAAAAGAGCAGCTTGTTTTTTAATAAGTACTGTTAATTTACCCATACGTTAGACAATTAAATACAATTTGTACGATTATTGTACCTGTTCCAGAGCATATCCAGATTCAGTCTGCCTCTCAAGAGGATAGTAGGCAATCCATCCAGATAAATGGCAGACTCTAGCCAACCTTTGTGTGATGAACAGGATTGGAGTTTGATAAATTCCACCAATCGAGCTAATCTAGCTTGTCTAATTAGCTAGAGGAATCAAAAGTCAGCTTGTTAAATCAGCCTTTTCTAAACTACCTGAAGCTCTCTCTGTAGCTAGGCTAATAGCCATATAGTAATGATAATTTATTATATTCAGTTCTATATTTTATTGCAGTGTTCACTTCCTATGATTTAGAGTCATATCCAAGACAAAAATTGGGGGGCCTGGGGGGTTCCTGGGGGGGCCTGTTCGATGTGAAAATAGGTGAAAGGTTGTGAAAAGTGATGACATTTATATTGATGTATCTGTCTAATGGTCTAAGACACAGATAGTCATTTTATTTATTAGTAATTAAATGACAAAACACATGAACAGCAAATTTCAGAGGCTGGAATGTAACAATTCTGTCACGTAAAGTTATTGAGAATAATGTATCATGCTGATTCTACTCAAAAATAGGTGCTGGAATCATTTTCTGTCCTTATAGCTGCTTAAAAGCAGAACCACCGCCCTATATAAAGTCATCCCCCAATTATTAGGCATATGGCAACAATATTCTTAATATTGCTATTATCTCACACAAGTAGCCGGTTCTGAAATAATCCTTATTCTCCGGAGACTGACGGCCAGGCTTCTTTCTTTAGAGCTGTCTGCGCACCAGTGCCGTTAGTCCCTTCCGGTGCCTTAAGGCGACATGCAATGCCTCCTACAGGAGACCGGAATGGACAGTGTAGGTGCGCAGACGTCTCTAAGACAAGATGTCTGCCTGCAAGCCTGGCTTCCGGTCTCCGAAGAATAAGGATTACTAGTCACCATATGCCTAATTATTGGAGGGCGACTTTATATAGGGTGGTAGTTCCGCTTTAACGTCAACTTAATATGCTGCGTACTTCCACAGTACTCGCCTTATAACAGCACATGCACAAAGGGGAGGAAAGGAGGGCAGTCCTTGTGGTTTTCAGGGCGGCATTTTCCTCGTCACTTTACTTATCACAAAGTACTAAGCAAAGCGGATAGGAAATGTGTATGCCATTTTCCTGTTTATGCTATGAGACTGGTGTGTGGGGCTTGATTTAAATTACACTGTTATGCACTATAGCACACATAAGATGTAGTGTATACTTTTAGGCCCAGCCACCTTAGTTAGACACTAATGACAGTGTGGATACACAGAAAAAAATGTTACATTTGCCCCACTGATCTTGAGGCTCAATTAGAAAGTACTAGAGAGATAGACTGGAATCTTAACGGGGTATAATGCCCTAGGAAAAAGTGGCTCCTAATTTGTTGAACAGAAGAACTTACCCTGGAAGATATAATTCAATCATTAGTCAGTTATATTTATGTGCTACTTTTTACTTGTTTTTGATCTCTTTTGTAGTGCACTGGTGTTTCTGTTTATAATGTGATGACAGATTGTGCTCCTTACGAGTCATTCATGTCTATTGCAGCCAGGGCCAGTGCAAGGATTTTTGCCACCCTAGGCAAAACCTTATTTTGCCATCCATTTGGCTCCGCCCCTTTATACCCTGCCTACTTATACCCCACCTCTTTTCATGATTGTTACCTCTTTTCTTGATTGTCCTCTCTCTGCCCCCTGGGCCAGTCTGCCCCTGGTCTGGAGATGCCTGTAAGAAATGCCCCCCACCAGCTCCAACTTGCCCCCACCAGCTCCACTTTGCCCCCACCAGCTCCACTTTGCCCCCACCAGCTCCACTTTGCCCCATCAGCTCCAACTTGCTTCCACCAGCTCCAGCTTGCCTCCACCAGCTCCACTTTGCCTCTATCAGCTCCAAATTGCCCCCTATCAGCTCCAACTTGCCCAATCAGCTCCAACTTTCCCCATCAGCTACACTTTGCCTCCATCAGCTCCAACTTGCCCCCACCAGTTCCACTTCGTCCCACCGGCTCCACTTTGCCATCTATCAGCTCCACCTTGCCCCCATAAGCTCCAACTTGCCCCAACAGCTCCAACTTGCCCCCACCAGCTCCACTTTGCCACCTATCAGCTCCAACTTGCCCCCTATCAGCTCCACTTTGCCCATATCAGTTCTACTTTGGCCCACCAGCTCCACTTTGCCCCTATCAGCTCCAACTTGCCCCCTATCAGCTCCAACTTGCCCCCTATCAGCTCCACTTTGCCCCACCAACTCCACTTTGCCCCATCAGCTCCAACTTGCCCTGCCACTCTATTTTGCCCCACCTGCTTCACTTTGCCCCCTATCAGCTCCACCTTGCCCCCACCAGCTCCAACTTGCCCCACCAGCTCCACTTTGCCCCCTCAGCTCCAACTTGCCCCCATCAGCTCCACTTTGCCCCCCATCAGCTCCAACTTGCCCCCGTCCCATACCTGTAGCTATTGGAGCTCCCACGCAGTCTTCTCTTCAGTAATGCAGAGCGCGCCGGGAGATTATGACTCCCAGCGCACTCTGCATTACTAAAGATCTGACCGCAATGAGGGAGCGCAGTAGCAACACAGACCTGACTGTGTTGCCGTTCCCGGCGTGGTACGTGCGGGCGCAGCTCTTCTCTGCTGCATGCCCGCGCCCCCAGTACATGTGCGCCCTAGGCTGGCGCCGGTCCTGATTACAGCCCATTGTGGTGAGTGGGTGTGATTTAGGGGTACTCTTCAATAGTGATCACTATATACAGGGCACTGCAGCTATAAAGCAAAAATAAGTAGGCAGTTACATTTGTCTGCTAAACAAATTAAACAAATTAAGAGACATTTATTGCTATAAAATAATTTCCCTTTACGTACAGGAATATTTAAAATCTGGGGCTGAAAGATATACAATACTGTAGAAAATAGTACTTAGGTACACACCAATGGTACTCAAGCTGTGGTGAAATCCTTCAGTTTCAAATGGAATCTCCATGGAACTATAACAACCAAAACCATTAACCTGTTCAGTGCTACAGAGGTCCCCCATACATTGTAAAGCAATGAAATGTAGGTCTCTCTAATAAACAAGAGTTTAAGATATTATAAATATTAAATGTATTTTGAATGCGTGTTGATGCCAGTAACTTAAGACTAAATGAATAGGTTAAAATGAATGAGCTAAAAGTTAACAGATAATTGCATGTGATAATTATTTTGCATTCCATAGAGAATGCTAGGTAATAACTTTTATTGTAGGAATGTAGCCAAAGAACCTTGCTATTCTATCTGCTATTACTTAAAATGGTTCTGTGGAACTATCTGTACTTCATAAGAGAACCCTGGGGTTCAACAGAACATAGCTGGATAGCTAGTAGTTTAAGGGAGAATAATGCAGATGTTTGCTGAGAATAAACAGACATAGAGAATTGTATTACACATATTAGTTAATCTTCCCCTCAAGTGGTGAACATCTTATTGCATCAGCTCCATAGAATAACATCAGAACTGGAGAACTGGTTTTGCTGGAGTAATGATCTCCTCTTTATCACTTTTCTCCCCTTAGTGCATCTCCCCAACTTATCACATACATTACATTGCCCATATTTGTAAAAACTAGAGTTATTCTGGAGTAAATCAACTGCCCCACAGGGGAAAAAAATAAAATTCCTGTTCAATTAAACTGGGCTTTTAACCCCTTGAGTGCTAAAGATGTCTCCAATGTATTGTGAGATGGGGTTAAAAAAAGGTCTATTGAAGTGCATGGGAATTTAGGAATTTTTATTTGTCCTCTATGGTGCAGTTAGTTTACTCCAGAATAACTCCAGTTTGCTTTTTTAAATACAGACCAATGGGGGTGATGTATAAAAAGCCTTCTTAGGGCCGTATGTTCAAAGGGATAACGACAAAAAATTGTCATATGAAAGACAAAAATAAGTAATTGTATGCATGAACGACATATTTTCTATAGAGTTTACGCCAAAAAACTAGTAATGTCCGTTGTGTACGACACAGCTCCAGAATTGATGGGCAAATGGGCGGGGCAAGGGCGTGGCTAAACTATTCTCCAGTGTCGTATAGCGGAAAAGAAAATTTGTCGTAACTAACGACAAAAAATGTCTTTCAAAAGACAAAATGTGTACGTTAATAAAAAAAGTGGAGGGAATGTGAGGTTCTGAATATGAGAGGTTTTGTCTTTAGTTAAGACATTTTTTGTCGTTAGTTAAGACATTTTTAAAGACATTTTTGTCGTTAGTTAAGACATTTTTTGTAGATCCATACGATAATTTCGGTCAGGACAAGCAACATATTTCCAATCACAACTGACACTCTCTGAAAATATTAATGATCCCAACGACACTGTACTTTGAAAAGTCGTTACAAATGACAAAAGCTATTTTGCTACTTCTTTGAACATATGGACCTTAGTGTATTCTTAAGAATTGTCGCTAAAATTCACAATGCCTGGTCATATTTATAAAGAAATAAAGTCACGTTTCTAAATATGTCTATCTGAGAATATTCTGCGAATATTCACACTTGCAAATATATATTCGCACATATAGCGGTAATATATACTTCCATTAAGAACAGATTTTACCTGGAGTTATGATTTAAGCCCTAAAACTGACTTTATTTTTGGCGCAATTAGTAAATTTCTTTATAAATACACTGGGACACAATTCTTATTTGGCCAAGACCATTTCTACTCCACTTTTCAAAAAGGTCAACTAACTGGAGTTAGCACTTAGCAAAATGTCGCTAGATGTTTATACATATACTTATGTTGCTTTGATACACTTTTACAGGCATTTTCTTTATAACTCCAGTATTATACATCTCCCCCAATGTTCCACAGATATCCAGAGAAAATACAAAATGGGTTCTTAACAGTCTTAAATACAGCCAAGATACATAGAAGCTCCAGGGAAGCTTTAAAGATTTGGCAAACTGATCCCACCTAGTGGAGAAAGTAGAGATTGGTGGGACAACCTTTCTCAAATATATGTCAAATTATCTCTCTTGGGTGCTAGAGAAATATCCAGTGCATTTTGAAACAATGTTCCTGAGTACCGTTATGGAGAATATAGATAAAAGCTAATTTTCCAAATTTCTGGCACAAACCAATTGCACGATAAGGAACACAAAATATAGCAGTGCCTTCTAGTGGGCCAATTCTAATTAGTTTTTCTGTTACAATCTAATAGAGAGGAAAGTCAGTGACTTACAGTTCTCCATAGAATGTGGTAGAAACTGCTGAGTCATGCTTAGGGTTGCCACCTTTTCTTCAAAAAAATACCGGTCATGGCATTCCCTCCATAGACTTAACATTGGACAGAAGCCAATTTTTTACCGGCCTGCCGGTAAAATACCGGTTGGATGGAAACCCTAGTCATGCTGTCAGTTAAAACTTCCAGGAAGTAAACATATGTTAAATTCATTTCTTGATTATTTTAATTGTTATAAATGTTGAATACAACAACTGACAGTAGTTAGTGTCCTTATTTTACTCAACAAGAGTTTGTTTACTTCTTTAAATAATGTTTTAACCCCTCGAATGTAAAGAGGTCTTTTATGCATTGTGAAGCAATGCATCGGAGACCTCTCTAGCCTTCTAGGAGTTAAAAGCCTCATTTAAAACAATGGGACTTACTATTAGCCATGGAGCAGTTGGTTTAACCCTCCAAGTGCCAGAGGGGTACACAATGCATTGCAAAGCAATGCGTTGCATACCCCTCTGGCACTCAAAGGGTTAACCCATATTACTTCCACATTTGTCTTTATACAGTAGCACAATAGCACTATATTGCTATGAGTCTGATAAACAAATAAGGCAGTGAAGGGGTAAATTATAGACACTTAGTAAAACTGTCCCCAAGGTAGGGTGCACAGGAGCAGAGGTATAGGCTTTGAAAGTGAATCTTTTATCTTCCAAAGTCTAATTAGAAAGAATCACATATTCACAGTTAAGTCTGTGCTGACACAGACAGCAGCACTAAGCACCAACAATAAAGAACAAGATCATAAGCAGCTCAAATGACAAATGACTTCCCCATAAATCATGCGTTCAAACCGACTGTTGCTGCCAGAAAAAGATGCACTGCCTAAAGCAAATTGTTCTGACATTATATCCACTTCTGGGTGGAGGTGAAAAAGTTTTCCCTGGATGTTCTAAAACAGAGACACCTATGTGTCACTGAGCTCTGTGTTAAAGATTTAAAGGGATAGTAATTTTTCAAATAAACAGCAGCTCCAATTAATCTTCACAGAATTTGGGCCGTGAAGAGTGTTATTTCAATACTGTCAGAGTTGTAGTTTAAGAGTAATTGAATGATAAAGTATCCATTCCTGCCTCTTTTACCTAGTGTAAGCCACCTCCCCTCATATAAAGAAAACCCTGCCCCCCTTGACAGGTTTTTCAGGTTTTTCCTTATGCTCACTGCAGATTGTCTGCGATCCATCCTGACAGTCTTGCTGCTCTGAGGTGAGCAGTGTTATATCACTAAAAGGGGCAGGAGGGGGATATTTTATCATTCAATTACTCTTGAACTACAATTCTGACATTAATGAAATAACACTCTCCACGGCCCAAATACTATGAAGATTAATTGGAGCTGCTTTAATTGTGAAACATTACTATCCCTTTAAAGGAGCACAAGTACTTCGTAATAATAAACCCCACTTACTCTTACTCTGAGAAGAAAATCGTAATTGCCTCGATTAATTAATTCTGCATTGGTTGTATCCCCCAAAAAACATATTTTTAAAGTAGAACTATCACCTGCAGAGTTGTAACTCAGAAGAATATCTACAGGCAAACCTCCCAAGATTTTAAAATGCCAAAGAGGGACCCTTTTGTTTAGGTGGTGGTGGTAGGGTTGTGGCTGGTGGACAGGGAATTACCAACAATTTTTGGTTATTTCATAACCTTTTGACACCTCATTGTGTAACTGAATAAACGATTTAGAACAAGACCAAATAATTTTATTTACAAACACTAATTAATAAACACATATATGAAATTCATATAAACATTAATGTGAGTTGCCGTGGAGCAATGTGATACACTTATATATGCACACCACACAGTCAGATCTCCTAAAAAGAGGGACACCAGTGTGGGAAAAAGAGACAAAGGGATTTGGGTCTCAATGAGGTGTTGTCCTTCCTAAAGAGGGACATTTGGGAGGTATAACTACAGGGGGTACATTGGGTACAGTTGTTTCAGGCCCTACATCCAATGGGGCCCTTTGGCCTAAAAGTTTCTATTAAGTATTTTGTTAGGATGCCCCAAAAAATGTTTGCACAGTGGCCCTCCAATGACTAGTTATACCACTGGTCATATCCACATTCTCACCTCAGTGGCAGCAGCCATCTTGATTGTATATGTCCCAATGAACATAACTAATAAACTAACACAGATAAATAAGGTAACATGAACAAAATAAATGCATGAAATTAAATTAAAAGCGAGAAAAATATAACAGATTAATACTCAACTGCTTAACAGAATGTTGCAAAATAATAAGTCCACGTAAAATGTATATAGGCCCATATTTATAAAAACAAACTGGAGTTGTTTTGGAGAAAACTAACTGAACAATATGGGCAAATAAAATTACTGAATTCCCATGCTCTTGAATAGAGCTTTTTAACCCCTTGAATGCTAGAGAGGTCTCCAGTGCATTGGTTCGCATTCAGGGGTTTAAAAGAACATTTTTTAACAGGAATTTGTATCTCTCTTGGTTTACTCCAGAACAACACCAGTTTAATTTTATAAGTATGGGCCATTGTTCCAGTTACCACTTAAAGGGCTAGTAATACTTAAAATGTAACGGTTCTTCTAATTAATGTCACCCCTCTTTACAGCCTAAAGACTGAGTAGAAATAATTAGACAGCTATTTCCTTATCACTTCCCACGGATATATCATTTTCTGACTTTAATCTTATTATGCCAGTTTTATCTTTTTTCTTTTCAATAATATACATAAAGAACATTTGCCACTCTTTTCATAGACTTTGTTATTTGCTCTTCTGTTTGGGATTTTGCACGTCTTATAATGCACTTAGTTACTTTCTATATAACCTTATAAATGTTTCTATATTCCCCTGACAGTCTGCCTTTACTTGCTGTATTAATTTTTTATCCTTTATAATACCTGCTACCTCTTTAAAGAACAGTATTAGTTTTCTTTTTCTTTTACCTTTGTTTACATGCCTAATACAGAACTCAGTTACAGAACAATTTGAATGATTTAGTTGTTCCCAAAATTCCTGCACACCACAAGGCAACCTCCTCTCTGCTAAGGGATTATTTATGTATTCACCCATTAGAGAAAATCCTGAATTTCTAAAATCTAAGACCTTTATTTAGCGCGGTTACAACAAGTACATCAGACCAAACTGACTGGTGATCACTGGTCCCCAGGTACTCACCCACAGGTACATCTGACACTATAACTGTATTATTCAGTATCAAATCTAGTATAGTTCCTTGAATGTTAGCTCCTTCACACTAACTGTATAAAGAATGTGCATTTGTCTCTTATAGTGGAGTGGGTTTACCTCAAAATTACTTCCCTTTCTTTTGCATATGAATCTCTGTCTCTAACTTCCTTACAGCAATATCTGATTGAAACATCTATCCCATTCATTGTTTAGAAGAATGCAGTACGTACCATTCAAAAGAAAATAGTAGACTTTTAATAGTATCTTCAATGCCCAGGATCAGAACTTTACTTACTAGCACACTTATCCCTCAAACCACTCAACAAAGAAAGAGAATTACATTTTGCTCCTAAGTATATGGCATGAAGGTAACCTATCTCCAGACTATAATTATAGCAACCAGGAGAATGGGTGAGGGGGAACTAAAAAGACAGATGATAGATCTTTTTCAGTAGTGACAAATAAACAAATGCTTGAGCCCAGGCTATTGGCATATGTTTTATTAAACTATTTGTCTCATATCTTGCTGTCTACCACTATTCTGCATGGAAGAGCAGGGTGATAACGGCAGTTGCTTGTAGGCAATTTACAGTTAGCCCTTGTTTTCTTTGACATCATCATTTAGAAATCACAAGGGATGTAAAGGCAACAAAAATGCATCTTGAATCCCAATGCAGTTTTTCATTTTAGTAATTATCATTTAAAAATGCTACCTATTGCACCACATCTTGAATGTTAGGGAGTTTCCAGTATTGGGAAACAAGAGGGGAGATTCTCTAAGCGGTGATAAAGTGGTGTTAAAGGGATAGTAATACTTTGTTTTAACTTTATTTTATTTTGTAGGCATTAAAAAAACATGAAGAATGATATAAGTCTTATCTCTCAAACCTTTATGGTTTATGAGATATTCACAAGCAAAGTTCCCCTCCCCACCCCTTTTACCTAGTGTAAGCCATCTCTTCTCAGATGTGGATCAGGTTGTATGACAGGACAGATAACAGAAGGGGACAATTTTCTTTGTATGAAAACAATGAAAGCCCTTCCCCCCTTGACAAGTTTTTCAGCTTTTTCCCTTATCTTAATTGAAGATTGTCCCTCTGTGCAGTCTACCTGGGCACCTCCCTTCTGATCTGGTTGAACAGGGGGGGGATACTTTGTTTGTGAATATCTCTTAAACCATAAAGGTTTGAGAGATAAGACTTATATCATTCTTCATGTTTTTTGAATGCCTACAAAATAAAATAAAATTAAACAAAGTATTACTATCCCTTTAAAGTGGAGATGACTTTTCCACTTCCTATGTTATTCTATAGAGCCTATTCACTAAGATCTCCAAAGTTGAAGACATCTGAGTGCATAGGTTCCATAGAATAACATAAGAATTGGAGAAGTGATAAACTGGGGAAGTCATCACCACTTTATCGCCTCTTTATCACCACTTAGTGAATCTCCCCAAGGTGTTGGAGATATCTCTTGCATCCAAGGAGTTTTCATTGCGTGGCCATGTATATTAATAGTTTATACTAGCTCACCCAGAAATACCACTTAGAGTGTTTGATATATTAAAAACAATTGGAGTAATTCTGAGACAAACTAAATGCACATAGAAGTGAAATATAAAATCGAGTTTATTTAAATCTAGCTTTTAACCCTTTGAAATCTAGAGAGGTGTCCAACACTTTGCTTTGCAGTTTGTCAGAGACCTCTATGGGAATTTGAGGAGTATTTATGTGTCCCTTATGGTACAGTTGATTTGCTCCAGAATGTCTCTTCATTTACTTTGTGCATACATCTTGATGCTTTCTACATATGCATAACAGTGGTTAGCCAGCACAGCCATATAAACAATCCAATTATGTAAAATTCCAACTCTTGATGAAGAGACAAGATGAGCACAATATGCCAAACAAAGCTTCCTTAGACAAATCGGTTTTCAGGAGTCCACCAAGGACCTGTCCACAGGATATTAAAAGAACAGAAACTTTTTTTATGTCAAAAACTTTATTGTTATAGAGATTTTCCTGCTGAGTAAAACAAGTGCACTCCCACTGTTGTCATTTGTTTTATTCAAAATGTATAACAGTTCAAATAATCAGGAAGTGAATTTACTGTGCGTTTACTTCCTGATAGTTCTAATTGATAGGAAGTGACTCGGCAGTTTCTATCACATTCTATGGTGAACTGTATGTCCTCTCCATTAAAATGTAACAGAATAACTAATTTGAATGTGACCACTAGAAGGCACTGCTACTGTAAAACAGTATGGGTTTAAACTGTAATAACTCTGGGAATAAGGATCTCTCAGCAGTGGGAGTACCCTTATCTTACTCAATAGTAAATGCCCTACAATATATATTTTTCATGAAAAAAGTCTACTGCTCCTTTAATATTCTCCTCCGATGTGACCTGTCCTATATCCTAGAGATCTGTTGCCCTTATCTATATGTTTTCTGTCTGGAGACAACTATAAAACATCAGATTCTTTCTTAATAGTAAAAAAAAAAAAAACTACCATTTTATAATTTTATTATTTTATATCTAAAAAGCTTATCCCATTACAGTAAAGTTAAACAAGCATATATGATATGATGGCAACGTCAGTAAAGATCCTATAATGGTACTGGCAATCCCACTTTCCAAGGATAAACAGAGCTGAAATCTAAGTAGCTTATAATTAACCACATTAAAAGATTGTATATGAATTAAATAAATGAAAATTCACAACGGTGTTAGAGAGGCTACATAATTGTCAGAGTGTCCTTAACTGAAATCTGAAGGCTATATCATCCACAAGATAATGATTTCATAAAAAGAGGAAAAGGCGAGATAAAAGTGTAGGTCTCGTCTAAAGTATTATTAAGAAAATAAATACAGGAAAAGTGGAACAGAAATAGCATATTCACATTTGTTAGAAGTGATAAGCCTTGCTGGATAATCACTGTTAACCAACTCATGGGTGGATCTTGTTCCAGTCTTTGATCTGTCATACAAAGCTTGCACAATGAGTCTAAAAGGCAAACTATGAAAATAAGTGGTTATTAATTTGTTTCATAGAAAGATATACCAAGTCATCAGAATCCTTCATACTGAAATTACAGCTCTAGAAATGCATTCAACTGTATTATATATATATATATATATATATATATATATCAGGGCTTATAATTTTAAGTCCTTCGCTACTAGCCAGACCTGAAAAGTTACTCGCCTCTGCAAGCCAAAACATACCCACCAGGGCTGAATTTCTACTCGCCAGGGCTAAATTTTCACTCGCCATTGACTAGTGGCGAGTGGAAATTTTGAGCTATATATATATAGTGGTAGATACAATGCTAAACAAAAATTTGACATACCAGTCAAGCCATAAGACTTGCTTTTCCCACAGAAATCACACTTTTGCGGTGTTGTTACTACTGCAAGGGATTCTGGGTAGGCATATGCAATAAGTTTAACAAGGAATCCACATGTGCACCAAGCCTCAATAGCAAGCCAGTAAAACCAACCTCATGCCAACGAGTTGCATTAATAACAAAACAGCTGTCCATGAGTGGTTCGCTGGCTTTGCGTCTCTTCCTGAGTTGTGTCTTAAAGCTGTTACTCAGCATACACATACTCTGAGGAATCCATGTATAAAGTGGATTATGAGGCAAAAAAGGTGATTCCTTGTTAAACTTATTTGCATATGCCTACCCAGAATTAGTGTTGAGCGAGCACCCGAGCCCCATTGAATTGAATGGGGCGACACGAGCATTACACCAGGCACCCCCTGCTCTGATGAGGGGAGGGTGCCTGGTCAATGCCCCCCTTCATCTCCGCTATGCCCCCTTCATCTCCGAATGCCCCCTTCATCTCCGCAATGTCCCCCTTCATCTCCGCTATGCCCCCTTCATCTCCGCTATGCCCCTCTTCCACAATGTCCCCCTTCATCTCCGCTATGCCCCTCTTCCACAATGTCCCCCTTCATCTCCGCTATGCCCCTCTTCCACAATGTCCCCCTTCATCTCCGCTATGCCCCTCTTCCACAATGTCCCCCTTCATCTCCGCTATGCTCCCTTCATCTCCGCAATGCCCCCTTCATCTCCGCAATGTCCCCCTTCATCTCCGCTATGCCCCCTTCATCTCCGCAATGCCCCCTTCATCTCCGCAATGTCCCCCTTCATCTCCGCTATGCCCCCTTCATCTCCGCAATGCCCCCTTCATCTCCGCAATGCCCCCTACCTCCAGTCCCTGGTGGTCCAGCGGAGCGTCTTCAGATCTGTGCCTCCTTCGGCACAGATCCCCGCCACCCGAACATGCCGGGCGAGCACATGGCGGTACTCGTACGAGTACCGCCATGTGCCGAGCAGAGCGATGCTCGAGCCGATCCGAGCATCGGCCGAGTATGCTCGCTCAACACTACCCAGAATCTCTTGCAGCAGTAACAACACCGCAAAAGTGTGATTTCTGTGGGAAAAGCAAGTCTTATGGCTTGACTGGTATGTCAATTTTTTGTTTAGCATTGTATCTACCATATATATATATATATATATATTTATATATATATATATATATATATATATATATATATAAATAATACGAAAAAAGAATGCACTCACAGGACTTGTTGTGTTAATGAAGAACGGTGAAGTTTATTCCATCAACGTTTCGGCTCTATCCGGAGCCTTTATCAAGCATCTTGATAAAGGCTCCGGATAGAGCCGAAACGTTGATGGAATAAACTTCACCGTTCTTCATTAACACAACAAGTCCTGTGAGTGCATTCTTTTTTCGTATTATTTGGATACACATTAACTCTTTGGAATTGTCACCCAGGCATATGAATGGTTAAAAGGAGAGTGCACCAACTTGGAAATTTTCATTCTATATATATATATTAGGGATGAGCGAGCACCCCGATGCTCGGGTGCTCGGGTGCTCTGACCGAGCACCCCCTGATGCTCGAGTGCTCGGCCGAGCACCCGAGCCCCATTCAAATGAATGGGAGCACTCGAGCATTAAACCAGGCACCCCCTGCTCTGATGAGCGGAGGGTGCCTGGTCAATGTCCCCCTTCATCTCCGCTATGCCCCTCTTCCACAATGTCCCCCTTCATCTCCTATGCCATAGCGGAGATGAAGGGGGACATTGTGGAAGAGGGGCATAGCGGAGATGAAGGGGGACATTGTGGAAGAGGGGCATAGAGTCTATGCCCCTCTTCCACAATGTCCCCCTTCATCTCCGCTATGCCCCTCTTCCACAATGTCCCCCTTCATCTCCTCTATGGCATAGGAGATGAAGGGGGACATTGTGGAAGAGGGGCATAGCGGAGATGAAGGGGCACATTGTGGAAGACGGGCATAGCGGAGATGAAGGGGGACATTGTGGAAGAGGGGCATAGAGTCTATGCCCCTCTTCCACAATGTCCCCCTTCATCTCCGCAATGCCCCCTTCATCTCCGCAATGCCCCCGTACCTCCATTCCCTGGTGGTCCAGCGGAGCGTCTTCGGATCTGTGCCTCTTCCGGCACAGATCCTCTTCACCCGAACATGTCGGGCGAGCACATGGCGGTACTCGTACGAGTACCGCCATGTGCCGAGCAGAGCGATGCTCGAGCCGATCCGAGCATCGGCCGAGCACGCTCGCTCAACACTAATATATATATATATATATGAAATCCAGGAAAAAGACTATTCACAGGAACTTGATAGCAGAGATCAATGTGCTCTTTAATGAATAAAAGTTTTGGCTAAACCTCTGGCCTTTTGTCTGAGCTATGACAAGCATTGGGACCAATTATTAGACCCTATGCCTGCCTAACGTCAATTTACTAACCTACTTGTTCCAAAATACTTTCACTTAACACTGATTGTGTCAAGGGGAAGGCAATGGATAGGTCTATTGGCATTTCGAGGAGTTCCATTATTCTGCATTTTATTTAAGGCACAGTACTAAACAAGTCTTTGAGGAAATTTTGTTTTTTTTACAAAATTCTTCTGCACATGCTATGGGGCAGGAGTTTGCTAGCATTAAAGTCTTAAACACTGTATGTATGCATTACATTGGTCTCTTATTGCAGTGCCTAACCTCACGTGCAGCCACTGGCATTAGAGGTTAAAAGTAGTGGAGATACACTGCGAGATTCATACATTTACCCTACTGTGACCTTGTCTGAAAGGTGCACATCAGCTTCTGTATGTTTAGTCAATTAAGAGTTTTCAGAAATGCAACTGATTATTTTATGTTCTGCTTCACAGTATGAACTTTGTAGATAAATATTTTCTTCCAGACAAAACACCCCAAACGTCATAATAAACCTGAAAAATGTGTTTATGGTACAACTCGAGCTATAAATATAGTTCAATCATCTATCTGTCTGTTACGAGAAGTACTAGAAACCATGATTGGAAGACCACTCATGTAGAAAATGTAGGGAGAATGACAATAGAGATAATTATGTGACACATCAGCATCTAGACCAACGTGTGACATGTCAACTTAATTTTAATAAGCCATTCTTAATTTTGAGAAATAGTGAACATTGAAATTCTCGGAATATGGATACGTTTAAAGCAATGCTACCATCTCTTAAACATTTGAGTGCCAGAGGGGTACACAACGCATTGCAAAGCATTACTGCATACAACCCAATGAATAAGTCCAATAGTGCAAATAGCTAACAGTAACAACCTATTGGTAGTAATACATTTAGATGCTATTAAATTTTGTTTATTTACAGCGAAATTGTGATTTGCTTATCTTTAGTATACCCCATAAAAGTATTCTGAGGTTTTTTTTATATAATAACAATGCCACTGTAATATCTTTCACATTCAGAAAGAAAGCGGAGAAAGACTAGGGCCCACCAATTGCACCATAGACAACAAATAAAAATGTATTTTGGTTTAAATGGGGCTTTTAGCCCTTTAAATGCTAGAGAGGCCTTCAACGCATTGCAAAGCATTCAAGGAATTAAAACTCTACCATAAATCAGTGGACATTTTTGTTTTATCTCAGTAGTACACTTGGTTTGCACTAGAATGATACCACGTTTTCTTAAAGCATCAGCCTCAGTGTTTGCCCACAGCTAACTAGTATATGGTTCAACGTTTTTTCTTCAGATTCCCTACTGTCATAAAAATAGAGTCAGACCGTCTTACCCAAAATGCACTGAGCTACTCTTTGCATCTTACTGATACTTCCATTTTTGATCACACTTAGGTGAGCTGACTGATACAAAAATCAGTGCAGTTGGTGTGCCTCAGAATTGCTCCGTTTCTTCTTAATATATCATATTCAGTTTAAATAGTGAAGTGTAAATAATGATTGAATCATTTCCATAATGAAATGGCATTTTGTGGATATGAATATTAATTATACTTGATCTGTATATAATTTTAATATAACAATAAAATAATTGCTGTATGTATGTAGCTTCTATTGAATGAAGCATAACTTCCGAACAAATTACTCTAATGCAATGTGTATATGACTCCAATGTTAATGTAATTTCAGTGCAAGAACATCATTTCAATATAATTAGATATGACTGCTACCCAGTTTTACATGTTTTCAATATCATCACTAAAAGCTCCTATTTAAAATGTTTATGATTACAGTGCCATAAGAATGCATACATTGTCCCATTATTCATTGTATATAATTTTTGCAAAATGGGCACTTGATTGCTTAAGGAAATTGCATATGCTACTAAATACTGGTTTTCATCATTTTAGCCAATAAAATGGTCTTCGTACTGCATTCAGATGCAAAGCTATTCTCAGATATATATATAAATTCTTTCTTAAAATTGACAAATTTGGCATTCAGAACACATTCAGTATTTCCGTATTATAAACCTGAAATATTACTAGTATTTCTGGAATAAACCAAATTCACAATAAGGCAGGGGTGTCCAGGTTTAGCCCTTAAGGGCTATCAACAGGTCTGTATTTAAGGATTTCCCTGATTCAGCACAGGTGAATTAGTGCCTCATTAATTTTTAATGACCAACTATGCACAAGCAGAGGGGTTTCCAGTGTTGTGTAGACCATTCTACATGACACGGAGTTAAATGCCTTATTCTGCATTACTGTACAGCAATCAGTGGTACCCTGGAGTGTGTATTTTATAGAAGCATCCCTCATTTAAAGCAATACGTGGTCACCTTACCTCTATGGTATAGTTGAATTGCCCTAGAATTATGCCAATTCTTCTTAGAAAATCAGCCTCACTATGTGAAAATGGCTTACCACAGTAAGGCTGATGTACAAAGTAAACCTGTGGGGTTATCACTAAGTATACAGGAAATGGACTAGAGCAGGTACTGGGTTAACCAATACAAATGTGCACTGCTATATACTTTTGAGATGTTGAAGAATGAATATTACACTAAGGAAGTCCCAATGTAGATTTTGGACCAGTATGTCCTTCTTTTGGGTACCCTGCTCTCAAGTTACATGCTGCTGTTTCCCGGTCATAAGACCATTATGGGCCAATGGGCTGTAAAGATAAGAAGAAAGATGTAAACAGCACAACAGCACCTCTAAGACATTGAGGACATTGAGGTGATATTACTATAGATGTGCTGGCTGAGCCTCCATCTCTTGTAAGTACTCGACCAGGAGGGGGAGATAGACTGCAAGGAGAACTAAAGTAATCCAACTGTTGAGAGAGATCACTCTTAGAGGCGCTGTTGCACTGTTTCTGTCTTTCTTCTTGGGGTTATCACTAAGGTGTGCTAAAGAGGTTATCTTCTTCAGTGTGATAATTTCTCCAGTTCCTATGTTATTCTATAGAGCCTATGCACTATCATTTCTCTAAATTGAGAGATGCTGTTATATAGACACCATAGAATAACATAGGAATTGTAGAGTTTATCACATGACAGAAGTTTCCCTGCTTTATCACACCTTTGTTCATTTTCTTCCCTAAACTAATTCTGGAGCAAACCAACTGTATATTGCAAGGGTGCTCAAAACTGTACCCCGCCCAACACTTGGTTTTCAGGATTTCCACACCTGAAAACAGGTGAATCAATCAATGGTTCAATAATTTTGAATGATCTACCAGAGTTAATGACATTCTCTTAACCCTTTGACTGTCAAAGGGTTAACTGAGGAAATCCAGAACAAACATGCCTTGTTGAACTGGCTTAAGGGTAGATTTGAGCACCCCTGCCATTTGGTACAAATAATAACCTGCCATTGAGTTAAATGGGATTTTTAACCCCATGAATGCTAGTGAAGCCTTGTAATGCAATGGAACCCCCTCTAGCATTCAAGGGGTTAAAAATTAAATTCAAGTCAATAGTAATTTTTGCTTGTCTCTTAACCCCTTAGTGTCCACGGTCCTGGGAAGCAACCTTCCCTTAACCCCTTTAGGACTACATGACATACTATGACCGTCATGGTCCTTAAATACTTAAGGACCGATGACGGTCATAGTATGTCACGTACTTTTTACTTACAGCACTCCACTGCGAGTACTGTAAGTCAAAATAGGGCCTAAAATTAACCGCTTCAAGACTGGAGCGATCTCTTTCAGGCCACAAAATGGCGCGCCGATA
Source organism: Rhinophrynus dorsalis (assembly GCA_037306005.1). Lineage (NCBI taxonomy): Eukaryota > Metazoa > Chordata > Amphibia > Anura > Rhinophrynidae > Rhinophrynus > Rhinophrynus dorsalis. Next base: position 142,457,180 of record CM074724.1, on the reverse strand, counting down.
CACACAACAGGTCACGTGTACCGGCGCATAGGCAAGGATCAAAGAGGTCCTTATGGGATGGAAACATCCCAGGACCGCTGGTCCTTAAGGGGTTAAGGACCACTTTGATGCTTCCGACACGCTGGTACATGTGACCTGTGATGCGTTCGGCACATCGTACTGGGGACTGAGAGAGTCCGCTCCGGTCTTGGAGTGTTTAGTTTCACTCCCCGTTTTTACTTACAGCGCTCCATGTACGTGATGTGCTATGACCATCACCGGTCCTTAACGCAAAAACCTTGTGCCGGTCATAGCATGGAAAGTGGGAATTAAGAGGTTAAGGAGCAACTGGTCTGTTCCAGCTTCATTCTCACAGTACACAGAACCCCTATATAAACTATAAGTGGTTCTCATTCTCACAGATTATACATGCACATGCAGCACCTCAGCTCTGCTCTGTCAAGTCTTATTATTCCAATAATAACACATGCACAGACTGTGACTGCACCTTAGCAATGCTCTTTAACACCCTCTGTCATCATACGCTGAGCAAGGGCCATTGATCCGGAGTGCTATTGTAAGCGAAAAAAAATTCTCATTTGTGCAAAAGGATGTGCTTGGACGTATTCAGACATGTCATGATTGATGATTTCAGAACCTTAAGAGCCATATTCACATATGAGGAGAGATTCTGGGGCAAACCAACTGCACCAGCAGATTGACATAAAATTCTTCTAATTTCCCATTGGAATTAACCCTTTGAGTGCCAGAGGAGTACCCCTCTGGCACTCAAAGGGTTAACTGGGACTTTTAACCCACTGAATGCTAGAGAGGTCTCTAACACATTGTGAACAGAGGTGTAACTAGAAGCCTCCGGGCCCTTGTGCAAGAAGTGCCACAGCCCCCCCCACATTGGCCCCCCTCAACCACATTGACCACCTCCACAATGCCCCTCAATCTCCACAATGTCCCCATCTCCTGCCTCCTACCTGGAGCTCCCGCCTGGTCCTCTTAGTAATGCAGGGTGCTGGGAGATGATGTCATCTCCCAGCGCTCTGCATTGCTAGAGCGCCGGAGGAAGACTGCGGTCACCAGGTGGAGAGGTTGCAGGGAGTGGCCGGGCCCCTGGAGTGCACAGGCCTGGTCGTAAGTGCGACCCCTATAGTTACACCACTGATTGTGAAGCAATGCGTTGGCATTCTCTCTAGCATTCAAGGGGTTAAAGTCCCTATTTAAATGAGTGAGAGTTTTGGTGATATTTATTCCCTTTGTGTGGTGCAGTTAGTTTGGTCCAGAACTGCTCATTTCAGAAAGAAAAAGAGGTACATTTCTGGATCAAACCAGCTGAAATAAGCTGCAATTAAAAGTTCCCAAAAAATGATTGATTTAACCCCTGAAATGCTAGAGACCTCTGTGGCAATTAAGGGGTTAAAAACCCTATTTAAATGAATGAGAATTTTGGTGATATTTATACCCTCACCCCCGCTGTGTGGTGCAATTGGTTTGGTCCAAAATTGTTCAATCTTTCAGAAAGAAAGAGAGGTTGCATTTCTGGATCAAACCAACTGAAACATAGGGAGGAATTAAAAGTTCCCAAAATTGATTTAACTGGGGCTTTTAACCTCTTAAATGCTGGAGACATTTCTAGCATCCAAGGGATTAAAAGCCTTATTTAAATCAGCGAGCATTTTCATTTCCCCTATGGTGCCATTGATTTGCACCAGAAGTGCACCTCTTTAACCCTTTGAGAGCCAGAGGGGTACACAACGCATTGCAGAGCACTTAAAGGGTTAACGCCCCTAGATATGGCCCCAAGGACAGAAAAGAAGTGAAATTCTGGAGAAGACCAATTGCACCACAGGGGAGAAATCAACATTCCCCAAATTTCCGTTGATTGTATTGGAGTTTTTAACCCTCTGAGTGCCAGAGGGGTACGGAACGCAATGTGTTCCGTACCCCATCTGACACTCAAAGGGTTAACCCTCTGAATGCTACAGAGGTCACCACTGCATTTGTAGTGGAATGCATTGGGAGCCTTTCTAGAATTAAAGGAGTAAAAATCTCATGTAAATCAGTGGGAATTATTATTTTTCCCCTAGGGCAAAGCTGGTTTGCTCCAGAATTGCTACTCTTTCCATTTGCGGATAAAACGCAAACAGTAGTCCTAAACGTTATAATACAGACTAGCATCAGAAGTGTTAATGCCGCTCATGAATGAAAATAGCTTGCCAAAGATGAATTCAGACTCATGGATGTGAAGAGACTTAGAGATACAGATATGATCAGGTGTGTTGTCCTTTCATTTTTCAGCGGAAATTGCCTTTAATTGCCAGAAACACTACAATTGTATGAGTGATGTCAGCCGGAATGTAGCAGAGATCTAAACAAGCCTCAATGCTTTTATATTCGCAGGCATAAAGGAAATATAGAGTCCCTCCTATGGTAACACGTCCATCAAACCTCCGTTTACTTTATACAAAGACTAAAGTCAAACCCTTCTAGGGTAATACAATGTCATCACAGGGAACAAATCAAAATTCCATCTTATTTAACCCTTTGGATGCTAAAGAAGTCACCGATGCATTTCCAGAGAATGTATTACTGATGTCTCTACCATCCAGGGGGTTAATGGGGATTTTAACCTCTTGGATTCAAATTAATGCCTTGCAGATCTTTTTAGCATCCAAGTGATTAACCCTTTGAGTGCCATGCATTCCGTTCCCTGGCACTCAAAGGGTTACAAGCCCCATGCAAATAAACAGAATGATTTATTTATTTGATGATGCAGTTAGCTAGCACCAGAACTATTCCATATATTGTCCCTATATGTCTCACTTGCAGTGAAGGGGTTACTTGTTGGACCAGTGGGATTTGTATCTCAGGGAATATACCAAACATTTACTGGATATTTTTTCACTGTTGACAGCATCTCTCACCTTATTTACAGTAAAGTCTTCTCTTTGAAGCTTTCTTCTGTGCATCTGTCTATATGCTAAAACAGTGATTTTTAACCCTGCCCTCAAGAACATCTAACAGGCGATATATCAGGATTTCTTTGCTTGTGCACAGGTAAGTTAATTAAGTGACTGAGCCTCTGAGTAACTCAGCAGCACTCCAACAGGGGAATCCTAAAGACACATGGTCTGTCAGGCCTCCCCAGGACAGGGATGAGAACCTCGATGCTAACACAAAAGGCAGAAAAGGAGAGAGAGATACACAAAATTGACAGACAAACAGAGAGAAACAGGCAGACAGACGGTGCAAAATAAACATAGGAGTGCTTACTTTCATTGTTAACTAGTGCAAAACACACTGTCCCTAGGCTAGCAATAGTCCTGGTAGAGGTCAACCTACTCAGAAAATAAACTACAAATTAAATAAAATATCCTAACATACTTGCAGGAACAATACAGCAATATCATGTGAATAATGAAATTATTTGGTACTAGAAATAAATGAATACAAAACAAATGTGTTTAAATGCATATATCAATAATATATATATATCTATATATATATATTAGGGTTGCCACCTTTTCTTAAAAAAAATACCGGCCATGGCATTCTCTCCATAGACTTAACATTGGACAGAAGCCAATTTTTTACCGGCCTGCCGGTAAACTACCGGCTGGGTGGCAACCCTAATATATATATATATTTATATATTTTTTTTTTCCAAAAGCTTTATTGAAAGATAATGAGATTACACAGGAAATAAGTATAACAACTTGTAGTACAATACTTCATGAGATAACAAGAAAAACATTGGTCGCAGCAGCATTGGGAACATAGGTGGGTTGGTGAATTATTGAAGCCAGTCGTTATCAAGTTATGTGAGCGTCGAGTATCAGACCTGTAGTAAAAAAGAGGCGGGTTAAGGCAATGTCGTGGGAGGGGCAGCGGGTAAGACAGCATATACGGAGGTGACTTGTGCAGATCAGCTCACTTGGAACCGCGACTGTAGGGATGAAAGTAGCAGAGTAATATATGTTGCAAAGTGTACAAGCTGCAACAATTAATCTAGAATTCTAATAAAAAGTAATGTCATAAGCATAATATCCTAATTAAAAAGTTAAGTGCAAGGAAAACTCATCAGTGAAAATATCTGTGAATATCTATGAATGAAAAATAATAAAGTGCCAGTTATGTTTTTTGTAGTTTAAAATGCACACCAGACTACTTTGTTCTAAAGGAAAAAATGGACTCAAACAGGATGTTAATCATATAAGAACAAAAGGGGCATGTAACTCACTGCTTTGCAATGTGTTGCATACGCCTCTGTCCCTTTTAAAGTAGCAGTAAATTTTTTTTATGAAAAGACACATTTTACAGAGAATTTCCTGCTGAATAAAACAAGGTCACTCCCACTGCTGTCAGATGTTTTATTCAAAATTTATAGCAGTTTAAATAATCATGAGGTGAATTTACTGTGTTTATTTCCTGGTTGTTCAAACTGACAGGAAGTGACAGGCAGTTTCTATCACATTCTATGGAGAACTGTATGTCACTGACTTTCCTCTTTATTAGAATTTAACAGGAAATCTAATTAGAATTCAACCACTAGAGGGCATTGCTAATGTAAAAAATATGTGTTTAAACTGTAATAACTCTGGAAATATAAATCTCTCTGCTGTGGGAGTACCCTTATTTTACTCATTAGGAAAATCCCTACAATATATATTTTTCCATAAAAAAAAGTTGTCTTCTCCTTTAAGGTTAGACAATAAAACTTAATTTCCTAGTCTAAGCCCACTTATCAAATGATTAAAAAGAAAACCTAAACATCAACCTTAGTACAGTGTTGCTAGCCCTGCCTCATTATACCACTTGTTTGTTAGTTAACCTAATCTTGGTCAATCTAGTTTCCAGTATTTTTTAGTTATGTCTCACACCTTTTTTATTCTTGTAAAAAAATATTTGCACCCTGACTTTCCCTTGGGGTGAGGATTATTCTAATATGTCCTCTCTTCCGAAGGCGTAACTAGAAGCCACCGGGCCCTGGTGCAAAAATTGCCATGGGCCCCCCATTGGCCACCTCCACATTGCCCCCATTGGCCACCTCCACATTGCCCCACTGGCCACCTTCACATGGCCAATCCACATTGCCCCCATTGGCCACCTGCACATTGCCCCCAATGTCCATTTCCACATTGCCCCCAATGTCCACCTCCACAATGCCCCCATTGACCCCCAGTGTCCATCTCCTATCTCCCTGGTGGTCCAGCAGCATGGCAAGAGAGGTCTGTGCCACTTTCTGCACAGACCTCTATTAGCACCTCAGAGCTCCCTCATGGTCCTCTCTCCAGTAATACAGAGCACTGGGAGATTAATTCATCTCCCAGCGCTCTTCATTACTAGAGTGCCGGAGACAGAGAGGGAGCTCAGCTGCTAAGAAGAAGGCACAGACCTCATCTTGTTGCAGGTGCCAAGCAGGGAATTTGTAGTGTATGATTATGGGCTACACCCTGATATAAATGTGTTCTCTGCTTAACAAAATAACTGATCACTATTTCATTGCTTATGTGTTTACAGCTGAAGAACACATCCCCTCCATCTCTTCTCTACCCTTCTTCCTTCTCTCCCCTACCCTTCTGTCATTTTGTAAACATTTTTTGTTTTAAAAAAGTTTTACAAACTGTGACAACATTTCATGGTTATGTATCTTCCAAAAAAAAAAAAAGCTTAGTTGATTTAAATTAAATGGGGATTTTAACTCCTTGAATGCTAGAGGGTCTCTAGCACATTGAAAAGCAATGTGTTGGATACTTCTCTAATGTTCAAGGACTTATAAGATCTATTTAAATAAAATGTAATTGGGGGGATGGGATTTTTATTTGCCCCTACAGTACAGTTGGTGTGCTCCAGAATTGCTCCGTTCTTTTTTAATACATTAGAATACACAAGTAAACCCTTTAAGTGCCATGTGTTTGATAACTGTCTGACGCAGAAAAGGTTAAAGATGTTTTTCTGTCAAATATGTGTTGTACACAGGGAAATCTGCAACATTTTAATAGGAACAATTCTAGAAACTTGTGCACAGACTGCTAATGCTTAATAGGGGAGCTGTCCAAGCTGCTTAGTGCTGAAATGGTACAAAAATCAATAGAAGAAGTCTAATATACGATAACATCTATTTCATAGCCGATCTGTCTTCTACCTATCCACTTCCTGAGAACAATAAGTTCCGCTGTGATACTTAACCTTTTCACAACTGAAGGAGATGGTCTTTCTTTCGCTTCACTTCTAATTGTCTGTAAAATATTATAGACACTAACGAATCAAAAAGAAAAGCCACTGAGACACTTACAGTGAGAGAAAGCGAGTGGGATAAAGGATAGTAAAACTAGATAAATTGACAAATTGCTGAGAAACAAGTACAAAGGTGAGCAGGTGGGAGAGATATGGAAACAACAGCAGAACAAATAAATAGAAATGGGAACCGAAAAGACAGTCAGAAAATGAGAGCAACAGAGTGAGAGATAGAATGGCAGAAATAGGAACAGACACTGGTGGGTCCAGGTCAGGCCTCTTTACTGGTATACCATAGTGCAATGTTCACAAAGTATCAACTGCCCTCAATTCACTCATGCTTAAAAGCCTACGTCTGAAGAGGGACGTAAAGATACAAATTCAGACTAAACCTGACGCTGGAAGTGATTCTTCAGTTCTACACTTTCCTAACACCTATTTACTAAGATACTTAGGCCTAAAATTCTACCCATAATGCCATTTGTACCAATGAGAGGTTAGTGTGGAAGTGCATGGGTACTTTAGGGAATTCCTTTCCTCTTTGCCTTGTTTTGCATCATGTATTAACACTTTGAGTGTCAGATGGGTATCCAACGCATTGCAAAACAATGCGTTGGATACCTCTCTGGCACTCAGCGGGTTAACCCCATCACGACAAATGACTTACCAGGTACGTCCCGCAAAAACTGTCACTGAAAGGGATAGTAATACTTCGTTTAAACTTTATTTTATTTTGTAGGCATTAAAAAAACATGAAGAATGATATAAGTCTTATCTCTCAAACCTTTATGGTTTATGAGATATTCACAAGCAAAGTTCCCCGCCCCGCCCCTTTTACCTAGTGTAAGCCATCTCTTCTCAGATGTGAGTCTGGTTGTATGACAGTACAGATAACAGAAGGGGACAATCTTCTTTGTATTAACACAATGAAAGCCCTTCCCCCCTTGACAAGTTTTTCAGCTTTTTCCTTTATCTTAATTGAAGATTGTCCCTCTCTGCAGTCTACCTGGGCACCTCCCTTCTGATCTGGTTGAACAGGGGGGGGATACTTTGTTTGTGAATATCTCTTAAACCATAAAGGTTTCAGAGATAAGACTTATATCATTCTTCATGTTTTTTTAATGCCTACAAAATAAAATAAAGTTAAAATGAAGTATTACTATCCCTTTAATGATAGAGGACATACCTGGTAAGTCACGGAAGTCATTCGCTAGAATGACGAAAAAAAAAAAATTTTGTTAAGTGCCGGCCGCGTGCACGTGTGGCCGGTCACTAAGGGGTTAAACAAGCATAGAGATTGGTGTAACCTTCCTGTCTATGGACAGGTGCATGGGGCTTGCTGGCATTAAAGTCTTATCACCAGCATAGTATGTGTTCAGATATGCACTAGAGCAATCATAACCCTAGTGCAGGGTTAAGCAACCTTTTGGCTCTCCAGCTGTTAGGGATTAAAACACCCATTCTCTATAACCAGCAATTTGTTCTCTCCAGCAAATGGAGAACCAATGGTTTCTATCCTTGCTCTAGACCCAAAAGTGCAACCGATTATATTGCCTGGTAAAGCCAGTGGAGTTGCATTCACAGCTTTGTACTTTCCCACTATCCAATGGGTTAAAAAGGAGGATGCCCTCAAACCCTCCAGGTGTTGATGGATTACAAATCCCATCATCCTCCAGAGATCCTCACTTTCCCCGCCCCTGATATAGAGACAAGATAGATAACAGGAAGAAGTCTTCTGTGTACATCCTCTGCTGACATGTTAATGGAAAACAGAGCTTATATAGCTTTCTTAATAGAGCCCGAGTAGGCCTGAGAGAGGGATTTGTCTTCCCTGAGTATTGTTTTCTCCAGGATATATGTCATAAAGATCCTTAAATCTTCAAAACACCCCTCTTTCTACCTCCTGCTTCCCAGCTCCCCCCTCTTTGCCTTGCTATGAGGAAGAGCATGTTACAGCACTAAGAAGCTGTAAAACGACCTGCTGATAGACAGATGGAATAGTGTAATTACACACAGGAGCTGAAGCGTTTTCTGGAATTATGAGTGTGGGTAGACAATTAAAGTCTTTCCAGAAGATTAGCCTTCTCCCTCCCATCTGCTTCATTTACATGTTTTGAGGGGGATATTTAAGAACTCTTGGGGGGACTCCTCCCCCCCAAAAAAAGCGAAAATAGTTATGTACAGTGTGATTATGTTACTGTGTAGCACATAATAACAAGTATTCTGCTTTTCTTCAAATACTGCAGCTCATGTATTAAAAATTCTGGCGCAAACCAGCTGTGCCATAGGGAACAGATTCAAAATACCATTGATTTGAAAACTGTTTTTAACCCTGTGAATGCAAGAGAAGTCTCCAACATATTGCTTCAAAATGTGCTGAGACCTTTCTAGCATTCTAAGGCAGTGGTTCTCAACCCGTGCCCTCAGTGGCTACTAACAGGCCAGGATTTGAGAATTTCCTTTTAAGAGCACAGGTGAGTTAATCAATATGACTCAGCCTCTGATCAACACACATGTGTTCTAGCAGGGAAGTTCCTAAGTCCTGGCCTGTAAGTGGCCACTGAGGGCATGGGTTGAGAACCCCTGTTCTAGGTGTTTAAATTCTTATTTGAACCAAAGGATTTTTTATTAGTTCTTCCCGATGGTGCAGCTGGTTTGCTCCAGAATTACCCCGGTGGTGGGGGGAGCACTAAGGTGTGATGAAGAGGAGATAACGTTTCCACTGAGATCCAGTCACCTCTTTATCACCTCTATATCACATACTAGTGCATAACCCTCCAGTTTTTAGTGCATCACTCTCATCGTGATTAGGTGTAATTCTGGGGCATGCCAACTACATCACAGGGGACAAATAGAATATCCTATTTATTTAAATGAAACGTTTAACCCTTTGAATGCTAGATTCATTTCCAACACATTGCAAACCCCTTTTTTCACTCTACTGGGAAATTTCATTAAAAATGTAATACAACTCAAACAACAGTGCCAGCTAGTGCCCAAAATGCAAATTTATTTACTAAGATGCACTTTGTGGGAGAATTTGAGTTACTAATTACAAGAGTAAGTGGTAGGTAAAGCGCCATCTAGTGACCAGAAAAGTTGACGTAAATCTGTCACCCAAAACTAGCTAAGTTTGTTTGACTGAGCATTAAAGGCATCTAATGTTGTTCTAGACATTTTTTCATGAAATGAACAGTTTTTGAGAAATGAAACGTTATATTTTGATGGCATAATGTGACCCTTTATGCTACTTTTCTGTATAGTATGCTAATCAGTTATGTTCAAGGCCAAACATCTCATGCATTATTCTTACTAATGCCTCTAGTGTATGTGTGTTTTAATTCATTCATAATAATATTGGTTCAGCACAGACACTAATTATCATAATGTGCTGCAATGAGCTGCTAACAAATAAAGGCAAATTTCTCAAAAACTATTTGTATAACAAACAAATGGCCAGTACATCATATAGACAGTTGCTAATTCTGTTAAAAAGTAACATATCATAATTTGCACATTCACATTAATTTAAAAAGGGATCTATTGAGATATAGATGGATAGATAGATAGATAGATAGATAGATAGATAGATAGATAGATAGATAATGTAGAACAGTTATGACTAAAACTCTACTGTGAATAAACTGTGTGTTCACAGTTAAGTCGATGGGAGTTTTCGGCTACTGCAACCCAAAAAGCTGCTTTGGACTTTATTGAATTACTTTGTTACTGGTGAAAGACCTGCA